>CM077630.1:11863689-12449091 GCA_039566895.2 Turritopsis rubra
AGAAGCTTCCTATTCGTCCTATTGTTTCCAACCTGGGTACAGCAACCTACGAAACAGCTAAATTCTTATCAAAATTATTGCTACCGCTTACCAAATCAGAATATAACATTAATAGTACAAAACAGTTTATCGATATCATAAGGAATAAGAAAATTCCAAAAGGTTACAAACTTGTATCCTTTGATGTAAAAAGTTTATTTACAAATGTTCCTCTCGAAACGACGATAAATATTATATTGAAACGTATTTACAACAAAAAAGAAATCAAAACCACTATTCCAAGGAAAGATATGAAAGAATTGCTATTGCTATGTACCAAATCTGTCCAATTTACGTTCGACGACATGTTTTTTTCGCAAACCGACGGTGTTGCCATGGGATCACCTTTGGGTCCAGTCTTAGCCAATATCTTCATGGTAGAATTAGAGTGTTTTAGTACCAAAAATGCGCAGTATGATGAAATTTTGGTACCGTTATGTTGATGATACCATTTGCCTTGTGAAGGAAGGTAAACTTGAGGACATTATGAAAAAAACT
The DNA here is from genome assembly GCA_039566895.2 of Turritopsis rubra. Taxonomy (NCBI): domain Eukaryota; kingdom Metazoa; phylum Cnidaria; class Hydrozoa; order Anthoathecata; family Oceaniidae; genus Turritopsis; species Turritopsis rubra. The sequence continues at coordinate 11,864,227 of CM077630.1, forward strand.
GAACAAATTCCACAAAAACATTGAATTGACTTATGAAGAAGAACGAAACTTCATGCTATCTTTCCTTGATGTCTTACTCATTCGTACCTCTAATGGGTTTGACACTGCTGTCTTTAGGAAGGAAACAAACACAGATGTTTACTTACATTGGGATTCTTTCGCCCCTATAACATGGAAGAAAGGTACACTAAAAGGACTCGTAAGCCGTGCTTTTACCATATCGAGCAAAGATTATCTCCTGAAAATGGAGCTTGACCATTTAAGTAAAGTTTTTGTCGACATCAATGGCTACCCCAAATGGTTCGTACACCAAATAATCGAAGAAGAAAGAAAGAAAAAACAGGACCCAGTTATTGATCAGCCAAACGAACCAATTGAAGAAATTTCAACAAAGAAAGTGCAAATTTGTTTACCTTACCAAGGAGGAAAAGGCGAACTGTTGACAAAAAAGATGAAAAATTATCTCAAAAACTGTCTACCAAATACTGAAGCTCGCATTACGTTTAAAGGTTCACGACTTAATTCAAAATTTCCCATAAAAGATAAAATTCAAGATACACATAAACACAATATTGTGTACGAAGGCAAGTGTCCAGATTGTGAGGCCACTTATATAGGTGAAACGGGCAGAAGACTCGAAATTAGGACAGATGAGCACGCGGGGAAAGACATAAATTCACACCTACTGCGTCACTCCAAAAAGACAGGTCATACACGCATAAGCATGGAAAACATGAAGATAATTGGTTCAAACTACAGAAACTATTTTAAAAGAAAACTCTCTGAAGCTTTGTTCATCAAACAAAAAGGACCCAAGCTCAATGTTCAAGAGAAATCAGTTCCTTTGTTACTTTTTAATTAAACTCAATTATTTCTTTTATCGTTTTATCACCTGTTGTACTTATTTTAATAACCTTTTATTGATCAAACTCTAACTTTTAACAAATTTTTTTTTATATGAATTTCATTTTACTGATGATGCTCGGAGAGCATCGAAACGTCTTAATAATAGAATATATATTTAAATAAAATCAAGATGCTTCTGTTTATTTTCTTAATAAAAATGGTAATATAATTCCTGATGAGTGGCGCTCAATGCAACCAGCTCAAGGAAGAAGCAAGGTTGCATTGAAAGTTTAGGACTATATGAAAAAATACGTGAATAGTGAAAATGGAAGTGTGTAAGAAGAACATCTCATTACACAATTTCGATGATTGTTACCGTTTATATTTCTAGATAATGATAAACTCAAATAAAGTTACGAGGATACATGCTCTATTGGAAATAACCCAATGGGCAAAATTTTCAAAAAATCTATAAGGAGGAGTGTTTTCTATAGGAATGGCAAGCAATATCGCCTGCTTTTTTTAAAAAAACTCCCCCACGGAGACTTTTTAAAGATTTTGCCCACCTTTCGTTGTTGTTTTTTTTTTCTCATTCTGCAGGAAAAATGGGGGAATAAACGTTTAATTTGGTTGCACTGGAAATACAGCTGAACTTGAACATTGAGGTTGCTTACGTTAGGAATTGTTGATAGCACTTGTTCTTGGAGTGTTTATGTACAGTATTTCATTCGAGGTTGACTTCACATTCCACATTCGATTTTCTGTTGAAATCCATCATCTTATATTTGAAAATAACGTACATGCTTAGCCATGCAATTTTCATTATCCGGAAGTGCCTTTAGTTCCAATTCTAGAAATTTACAAAAATGATGCTCAACGGTAACAAGCTTCCTTTTTGTTTTTCTTCCTTTTGAATCTATCCCTCAAATCGCGTATAAGAGTTACTCCCATTTCATCATGCATTTCGTTTTTCGCCCTTTTTTTAACTGGACTTGATTCGTACTTGACCTCAGAGTTCTCATCATTTTCAACTTCGAATTCTGATGTATTCTCTTTTTGTATGTATCCATTCAAAAAATGTGTTCGTATTTCTTCACAGATTATTCATGCAAAACTGCAGACGTTGCAAAATTTAAGTAGTTTGGTTGGTTATATTTTCAGTGATACGCGTATCGCAAAAAAAAGTTGAATCCAATTCAACTTTATTTTGTGGTACACGAAGAATTATTAATACGCTTGTTTCCAAATTACAAGCAAGGCACATGGTCAATGATACGGTACGTGCTGATACGCGTATTATTTTTGAAGTGAAAATCCCGCTTAAAGGCGAATCTCTACTAGGCGGAAAATATCGCGGTGGAAATATTTTCTGCAATCTGATTAGGTCTATGAAAATTTCTTGACTTTATGAACCAATCAGATTGTAGAGAGCTTTTCCGTCGCGACATTGGATCTTATATCCATTTTCACCTTTAACTGTCTCAAACTGAAGTTTTTTAAGTTTTTTTGGATGATAGGATCTATATACAGAAAAACGCAAAGTTTGTTATATTGTTTTATTCGTGTGATGCTGTAAAAAGTTCAGGTTCTTCTTATTCATCGTCTGCCGTATGAATTACTACCGTCGACTAAAAAATCACCGATAAGGAAATCTATGTCACATTTGTAAAACCATTTTTTCATCGCTCGGCAATCGCCCCTAAATAAGAATAAATATGAAAAAATCATCTCAAACAAACATACTGCACAGAACACCCTGAACAAATTCCTTTCAAATGCGTCTCAAGAAGAATTCGTATAAAGAGTACGTTTTCCTCATTATAAAGTAAGACTATTTCAGAACTGTTTAGGTTAACAAAACGGATAAACTTACTAAAAAGCAAGCGTAGTGTCTTGTCTTAATGAATGCTCGTTTGTTCTTTAGCCCGTCTTTGCTGAATTTACCTTGTCTCACTGAAATGCTTTTTACGCATGTCCTAGCATCCTTTCTACCAGTTCCTTTCAATTGACTTCTAACTTTATGAAAATTTTGTTCACCTCTCTTACATACGGTGGCCCATAACTGCCACGGTAAAAGAAAATACCCGCGGCAAAAGAAAAAGACGCACGGTAAAAGAAAAAAAGACATACGGCAAAAGAATAAGACTCACGGAAAAAGAATAAGACCCACGGAAAAAGAATAAGACTCACGGAAAAAGAAAAAAAACCACGGAAAAAAAGATAAAAGGCCTCTCAAAAATTACAAAAAAATGTTTTAATTTTCATACATAGTTTATCATATACCATGGATAAGAGCAGGAAGTAAGTTGTCAGCACCTTAAACAGTTATTGGTGGAAAAGCTTAGCTTGAATTGTTATTGTCTAAATGGAAGACGATAGTGAAGATACATCCAGTGAAGAAGAAGAACAATTTGATGAAGAGGGATTGTTGAAGTATTATTTCAACAGGGGTTTTGATTACAATACCATAATTCTGTTTTTGAGGAAATACCATGACTATACATTAAGTTATCGAACATTATTGAGGCGCATGAAACATTATGGATTGAAACGTAGAAACACTAAAGGAAATGTGCCACATGACACATTGGGAGAAAAAATTCAAGATATGGTACAGGGACCAGATTCAGCAGGCGGTTACCGTACAATTTGGCACTCTTTAGAGCTACAAGGCATTAGAGTTCCTCGAGCAATAGTCCAAACACTTTTAAAAGAGCTAGACCCAGAGGGTTCTCAGAATAGGAGACGTCAAACTTTGCGTGGCATATCGACGGCTACGATAAACTAAAACCTTGGAGTTTCCCAATACACGGCGCCATAGATGGATTCAGTCGACGAGTACTTTGGTTAAAAGTTACTCGTTCAAACAACGCACCCGATAATATCGCATGCTTTTATTTATCGACAGTTCAAGAGGTTCAGGGCTGCCCTGTTGAGCTTATCACTGACCTTGGGACAGAAAACAGCATAGTTGCAGCCATACATTCATACTTTAGAGATAATGCTGAGGCACATCGATATGTTTCGTCGCCTAAAAATCAACGCATTGAAGGATGGTGGTCTCAGTTTTGTAAACAAAGATCAAGCTGGTGGAGAAATTTCTTTAAAGATCTTGAATCTGAAGGGGAAATAGACACTTCATCCGAGGTTAAAATGGAGGCTCTGTGGTATTCATTTTCTGGAATTCTTCAACGTGACTTAGACGAAGTGAAAGATTCTTGGAATACCCACTTGATAAGAAAATCAAGGTTTCAGACAGTCTCAGGACGCCCAGACGCCTTATATTTTCTACCAGAACAGGTAGACTCGCGAGATTTCAAAAATGAGGTAACAACAGTTAAATTGCAAGATGTTTCACAAAATGTCGTTTGGAACGACTATTCAAACGAGTACACTCAATACTTTAACTATCTTATTAGGCATGCTGGTATGCAGCAGCCCATAAACTGGAATGACGGTTTGAACCTCTACCGATTTATTATATCCGTCTGTGAATAGATTACATCAAAGCTCTAAACTTTCGGCGGGATGGAATTTTTGTGTTCGGATATGATATATCAAGTATATCAGTATACCCTGTGATCATTACTCTGTGGAAAGCTTACTTAAAAGGGAAAGAACAAAGAATTACTGCAGTTACTCCTAGTTCTTTTTTATGTATCTAACAATAAGATTTGCTATACAAAGTATTAATCGGCTTTGAAACCGGTTAAATACTACGCTATATAAATAATATCAAAGAAATAAAACATAATGACTTAGAGCAACCTTTAAAGCAATAAAACAGTGTTGAATCTAAGCAATGTGAAAAGGAAGAGCTTATGTTAACAAAATGATAAAAAAACGTGTATTAACAAAAGTCCATCCAGGAAATATCAAGAATAAAACAAATGAGACTAAAATCACAAAGTCTGCAACAATAGCTTCAATGTAACATTGTCATTTCCTGGTATAAAAAAAAAAATTAAAAATTCACATATTGAACACATAGAAAACTTTTAGTTATTTTCTTAGTTTATTTCTGACTTCGTGAGGTGAATTACAACTTTTGGGAAGAAAAGGATCGGTTTGAAACATAAAAAGCCAAATATTCAGAAACCAAAAATATATATGAATTTAAAACACCGCTGTTAAAACGGCAAAAACGGCTAAGAGGGTACAAATGAAAAGGAAAGTGCTCCAGTGAAAATTTCATAAGAATTTTGAAAAAATTTACCTTCGACATTTGCATCTTCACTAAACTATTTGACACCAAGCCCATGCTTTATTAATGCTGTTATCAAACCTTAAACGAGTAACTTCGAGTTACATAACAAAGATTAAATAAAAGACTAGCAAGAACAATAAAACTAAAAACTATTAAAATGTTTGTTTTTCCGAAATACTCTCAGCTACGACCAAACGCTTGAGCTTTCGAAAAGGCCAAAAGAAAGTTTTGTTGGAATTCTAAATATGATTGACAATGTTGTGTTGGAAGTGTTAACTGTCTACTGCATGCACTGACAATAGGGTAGCATACTTTGTGTTCTGGACCATATGTGATATTGCAATCGTGGTTAAAGACAACAGTGATATTCAAATCCTCTCCAAACAAAGCACAGTGCTTCTGTCCTGTCAACCATCCTAGTAAGCCTGCAACTGATAAATCAATAATTTCCTTGCCGTAAGGTATGGTGTCATCAAGGGTTTCTGGTGGGTCACAATTTGCAATGGCTTCCTCCGTAATTGCTGTGATATTTGAGTCTTCCAAGTTGTTAATGAAGTCTTGCAAATAATCTATGAAGGCTTCTTCTAACCTCTTTCTGTTAGTACCTTCCGGAGAATAGACTGGATTGAGCTTGGAAATCAAATACGTTGAATCTACAATTTGGTTTTGAGATGATGCTTTTATAAATAATCCTTCCATTAAACCTTTATGTTGAACAATTTTAGGATAGAGTCCGTACAATTGCAACCCTTTAGCAACTTCTTCGAGATATGTCCTCCTTCGCGATATCAGACCAATCATAACAGTTCTTAGTATAGGATCTATATTCTCCTTGCTGATATGACCAGTATAGCCATTGTCTATAATAAAGGAGGCATTCTCTTCTGGATTGTTCCTGATCTGTTCAAACATTAAAATGTCACTAGGAACAAAATCCTCCATCTTTAAATTCTTTATGTCGAATGAATCACATAAAAGATTGAATACACTTTTATGCAAAAATGAAGGTGGAGGGCCACCCTGGACCAAGCTTGCTGCCATGATTTGACCACAATAAAGAAAATTACCATTCTCAACATCTGACATGCTTTCTCTAGGAGCTCCACTTGGAAACATGCTTTCCCCAAGTTTTGGGATTACATCTGTGAAAAATTCTTTACTCAGTGCTCCTGAATCAATGCCATTTTCTCCAATAAATTTTACCATTAGCCTTTGTTCTGGAGATTGTTTCTTTTGTCTGCTCCAAATGTTTAGCACTCTTTGTATATCACAGTTTTTTCTTATGTTTAAAAAGAAATGTCCTTCACTTTTGATATTCATGCTAAGACAATTTAAAATTTCTTCTACAGATTTTGGTAGATTTTCTGACTCTGCATGCAATATTTCTCTCATCAATGAAATTTCTTCACTTCGTGGTGGTGAGTCATGTTGGTCTGGAACGTGGATAGGAAATTCATCATCAAAAAGAGCTTGCAAACTTTCTGCAAAAACTTTGTCTTCCAGTTCTTGATCAAAATCACTTCTGAATTTCTTGCAAGGGCCTTCAAAACTATTTTCTGTTCCATGAGTGTCATCATTCAATGAATCTTTTATGACCAAATCATTTTCTGCAAGCAGATACAATGTTATGGCTTTGAAATCTTTCCCCAGTTCGTTCTTATATTTGCTTAGATTAAAATCTTCAGTAGTGCCAGGTATGTAGTGTGCTACTTCCCATTTTTGATGCTAAGTGATAATGCAAACTCTCATCTATCTTATTTTGTAGATAGTCATTTTTTTTACTGCATCACGTAGTGTCTCGTATGTGGCTTGAGAAGGAGTACGTAAACAAAGGCTTGCCACGAATGGGTTTCAATGAACTGTTTTTCATTCCAAGCCAGAAGACCAATATTTATCATCACTTCATCTGACTTTTTTTGAAGTGCCTTTCATTTTGAACCAGCTTTTAGATTTTGCCTTTGAAAATTCCAAATATGTCATTGGTTTCTCTGTAAAAAAATTGAAATCTAACTTGGTTAAAATCTAACATGGGTAAATGTAAAATGTTGTTTTACCACCTTAGGGTTAATTAATGCCAAATAACATTTTATTCAAAAAACATTTCTTATCAGTTATCAATAGTCAATATGAAAAGGAAGAAATTTTATCGTGTTTGTATATTATGTATATATATAACAGAGATTTTCCCTTTCTGGTTTAATACATTTTATACAATAGTGTTACTTAATATCAAATTGCTTTTTATTATCTGTATATGGTTTATGGTTATAGAAAATATATAAAAGACAAACAATTATACTTTGACTTTGTCTTATATAAAGTGTAATCAAAATATGATGAAATGCTGTGTGTTTTTTAAATTTTCTATTTCATAAAAAAAAATGTTCAAACTGACTTTAACGTTTTATGATAATTTGGCTTATTTGTAGTTGACTCCTGTAACTACTGAACTTCAATTAAGCCTTTTATTTCATTGTATTCAAAGTAAACTTTGATGAAATCAATATAATTTAAATTCTTTTTACCTTTTAGATGTTCCTTTTCATTACTTGATTGTTGATTGGTCGTTTTCATTGTTGTATTGGAACAAGGAAAATCTAAAATAATGAACAATACAATTTTAACATCAGTCTTGTATATAGTAATGTAGTAACACTCAATGGGTGTTGTTTACTGTTTTCAATAAAAGCTGTCGTGATAGTAAAACAAAAATGCATAATTTTGAAGAAATAAAAAGGAAATGATCTCAAAAAGTTCCCTCTACATTATTACTAAGCAAGAGACATACAGTTTTTTTTATTTCATGGAAGACTTTGAATTCATATACTCACCTTTCCCACAAGCATCACAAAACTTTGCATTATCATCTATTCTTTCTTTTCCACAATTCACACAAAACATGTTAATATTAACACTAGAAAGTATGAGGTAAGAACATACACAACTGTAAACAATTAATTAAGATGGATACACAGTGACCCCTACACTGAATGAAACCTTTAAACAACACCACACCACTTACAAAATCTTTTTGTGTGGATCCTGCAACTCAAAATGTTTTTTCATCCTCCCCTCGTAGTAAAAAAAGGAGAGCACCATGGAGCAACATTGGGAACCACTCTTATATCCTAAAGGTTTAAGCTGATGGTGGCAAAGTTTTAAACAATCAAGCTGTATACAGTATAGGAAATAACCAACCAGCCAAGATAACGCAACACGTGCTTCCAATTCCGACCAAATCAAACACGTTACTTTCGCTACCATTTTAATTACTTTCATTTTTGCCGTGACAGCAATTTTCTTTTGTCGCAAGCTATTTTCTTTTGCCGTGGCTACTTTCATTTGCCGTGGCTACTTTATTTTTCTGTGGGCTACTTTCTTTTGTGGCGTAAGTCTTATTCTTTTTCCGTGGGCTACTTTCTTTTGCCGTGAGTCTTATTCTTTTTCCGTGGGCTACTTTCTTTTGCCGTGAACAATTTTCTTCTGCCGTGACAGTTATGGGCCACCGTACTTACACCCTTTCCATCCATATTATTTTCCTCGTTAAAAGAAAGGGAACATGGAAAACACAGTCTTTTTTAATATAATTGCAACTACGATTTCAACAAATAAATAACCAAATAACTAAATAAAACAAATTAGCAATAATAATAAAAAAAACCAACACGGAATAACAACAGTTTCACCATTAGATTTGGTTAATTAACTCCCTACCGTACCTTACCGTACAAAGGTTAGTAAATTCAAACATGTGAGCAAACTAAGACAAAAAGAATCTTTGTAGATTACCTTACATCTGATATAGGGTTTATCTTGAATATTGAATATTTAATAATAACTTACATTTGTTATAGACATTTCCTTAAACTTTGCACCACCATCACTAAGCTTGGCAACAGTCTCTGCTTCAGACAGGCCAAGAGAAGGAGAATGATCCGATATATAAAAAAATATTTCTCTTTTGTGCACTACGTCTAACCAAAAATGAGTATAGCCACTGTGGCGTTTCTCTTCTTTAAAACAGGGCTTCGAAACCAATGCACCAGGTTTACCTTTTCGTGGGCAATACATATTATTATCCCCCAATGACATGAAACTTGTTTATTTTCCTTTTTCAACAATTAATTGACAAGGCCAATACCTAGAGAGAAAAATTATAAAAATTGTGTGGATGGAAGAAACAAAAAACATACATCTCTTCTAATATGTACTTTTATGTGGTTACTTTTCTTCCTAATGGGAGATATATAATTTACAATCATAAAAATTTTGGTACAGTTGAACCTCAAGTTATCCGAACTGTCACTGGACCGAGCTTACAGGTTTTAATAACTGGGGTTTCGAATAAGTCAGGGTAAACTATGAGAGTTACTTAAGCGAAGGGACTGAGTTCGAACCAGGGAATTCGGATAACCCGGTGTTCGAATAACTGAGGTTCAACTGTAGTTAAAAATTTATATAGAGAAAATACTTCTGAGAAACACTTTTCAACAAAACCAATGCGTCATGATTTGAATTCGGAACGAGTGAACATGACAACATCTTTTGAAGCCATTCTTTATCTTAGATTCACAGTGAAACACGCGGTCATCAGCGGGAGAGCGTCTTTCAACATCAAACGGCCAAAAATATAGACTTTCTTATGTTTCTGGTCAATGTTCTATCTGAATATTTGGGATACTGTATAAGCAGGGTTATGGAGAACACAAGCAAAAGAAATAGGTGACTAAGGGGGGTTACATGATCACTTTACATCCCGGTTACCGTGCTGAAAAGTACATCTTGATTCGAGAAATATTTTCTACCCGGTATTATGTGTAAAAAAACATTGCAACCAGAGATGGAAAAGGTGGTAAAAACAAAAGACGTCATATGATTACAAATAAAAATGTGCTTACTACGCAAACGTCAATTTTCATCGCGGATGCTGGGCTAGCTCGGTGGATTTGATATTGCATCATACTTTTTGGCCCAGCACCCGCGATATCTGGGTTTGACAAACCGAGATATCTTCGGTTCTGGGATGAAAAGGATCCATTAAGCTGTCCCGCTAACCGAGATGTCCCAGTACCCGGGGTGAAAAGTGATCATGTTATCAGCCCGTAAGAAACTTCCCTATTTTCATTCTCTCTTCAGGCTCCAAATATGAAAGAACATAATTGATTTAGTACTGTTTTCGCAATAATTAAGAAACTTTGAAAAACTTTTCAGGGGCGAAAAATTGACTTTTTTAAATACACTTTCAGGGCTAAGCCCTTCAGGGGGTTTCTTAAAAAAAAAAAAAAGTGTAACAAACACGTCAATATATCAAGATGATGTTTTGATCTCGTTGATCAGTGTTACTTTTTGATTGGAAATAGTAAAATTTCATCTTCGCAGACTTGCCTGCTTTTAAAACCTACAATGAAAAGTTATTGTCCATATCTTCTGTGATTCAATGCACAAAATTTCATCATGTCATGAATGCACAACAAACAACAGTGAGACAGTTCAAGTTACAATAGACACGCAGATCAGAGAAATAACTAATGACTCTGATATATATATTCCGAAAGAAAATCTTCAACAAGACAGAGTGCAGTCAAACAAAATTTTCAAGTGGAACTCACACATCATCTCTAAAAGCCGGAACTCAAAATTGAGAAGAAAGTTGATCATTAGAAACTTCCCGTCCAATTAGAAGTTCTATTGCCTGTCACGTGATGGTAAATGAGTATTATACATTGGTTGTTACTTGTCACGTGATCTACTCTAACAGCTATGTATACTTTCTCCTCACCTTGTATGGGAAAAACATTAATTTTATTGAAGGCAGGGAGGTTTATGTCTTGTTCCTTCAAACACATTTAAAAGGCTTTCAAACAGAGCTTTACATAATGAAGAAAAATAGCCAGAGGCCTACTCGTACTGTGGCAGCATATAATATGAATCGAAAATCTGAGAATGAGGAATTTCAGTGGATATCTCAAAACATTTAAAATGAAAATGGAAAAATGATTATTAACACACTTATATTTCACACTCTCATTTTAACGAAAATCAACTCAACATGTTGGCTAGTTCAATATGGATTATTTGGGCAACAGGGAGGAAGATGACAACAAACTTATAAATTTTAAGTTGTAAAATGTATTTCAAAAATTGTTCGTGACACGGATATGTTTTCAGAGAAAAAAAAATCACAATACTACGAAGGGTCACAAATTTCTTTACAAAATGTTTTCACTTTTTCTTATTTTCGTGCGAATTTTCTTATTTATAACGGGTTTTTTTTATTTTCTTCGTTTTTTTCTGTATTTTTTCCAAGAATTTTTTTCCAAGAATTTTTTTCTGAGAATTTTTTTCCAAGAATATTTTTCCAAGAAAGTTTTTCCAAGAATTATTTTAATCAAAATTTATTGTAACTGTAAGAAATAATTAGACAGTATAACAACATCATGCATGTAGTGATAACACAATATGTTTCTGATGGTTTTACATACTTGGAAGTTACCGAGCTTCTAAAACACCAGCATAATTACTATATAAGTTTATCAACATTAAAAAGACGATTAAGGGATCTTTGAATCAAAAGACGTGCAGTTCAAAGTGCTAGGAGCTCATTCCAAGATGTAGAAGTTGCTGTCCGGAATGAATTATCTAGCAGTGGTTCTAATATTGGATATCGTCGTGTGCATCGGTCATTGATTTCTCAAGGGTATATATGTCGACAAGCAGATATTAGAATGATTATAAAGAATATTGATCCTGAGGGCCTTAATAATAGGAGGCGCACAGAAGGTTACATTGAAGAAAGTATGTGTCTCCTGGACCAAACTTTTCTTGGCATATTGATGGCCATGATAAGCTGAAACCATTCGGTTTTAGCATACACGGATGTTTAGATGGCTTCTCAAGAAAAATATTATGGTTACAGGTTGGTCTTACCAACAAAAAGCCTGAAGTTATTGCAAAGTATTATTTGGATACAGTGAAAAATTCAGGTGGGGTTCCAGATTCACTTGAGTCTTTTAGCATAATAACGTCACCCCAAAACCAAAGGATAGAAGCTTATTGGTCGATTTTACAGAGAGGTAGAATAGGCTGGTGGAAAAGATTTTTTCAGAACATAGTTGACTTAGATTTATTTACTAACGAAGATCCCGTTAACGTTGATTGTATTCGATTCTATTTTATGTCATTAATTCGCAACGACTTGGAGTCTATCACGAGCCAGTGGAACTCACACATCATCTCTAAAAGCCGGAACTCAGGACCAAGGGGAAGACCAGATAGCATGTTTTATCTACCTCATTTATTCAATGATGAGGACCACATGATACACGTTGATTCTAGCGAGATAGATGAAATGTATCCTAACGTTATTTCAAATGTTTCAGATTATTCAAATGAATTTCAAGAATTTGCTTCAACAATCATGGACGAATCTGGAAGAGGCATGCCTACAAATGCATTGGAAGCTTTAGACTTATATCTATATCTGCTGGAAAAGATTAATATATACTCTTAAACTTGTACTTGTATTCAACAGCACGTATTTGATTAGAAAATAGTAGCAAAAGAACCAGTTTTTGTTTAACACCCTCCACCCTGACCCCACCTATAATAGGCGTCCATGGATTTCTGACATTCTTTCAGGAATAGACTTTAACACAATCAGTTAACAGAATAACAGTTTCAATATTTAGCAGATAATACAAATAAATAAAATTTTGTTGTGTGAAAAACAAAAGTGGAACAACTGTAAGAAATAGTTTCAAACTGTCCAAATCCAAATAACACAACCCAAGCAGAAGGGATATTAAATACCAACAAAATGAATGTAAAGAAATTGAAGTGGTGAACAACCCACAATTTTAAACAAAATTCAAAATAAAAGACATAAGTTTCTCACTATTGTTCATACCATATGGGGAAAAAACAGAAAATGCAAAACAAAATTCAAAAAATAATCAAACTTAGCAGCGGATCTAAAGTTATATTGAAATTTGTGCATCACATAAAAACTTGCAAATAAGCCCACTTAATGATGCAAATTTGATCTGCGACTGAAACTGGTTCCATACAAAAAAGAAAACTAAATTATGTTCATTTCCCATGTGCTTTCACTTAAAATATTAGCAAATTCCTCTCTTAATTCACAAAAGTTGTTATACGTAGCAGGTAGTTCCAACATTGGAGCCCAAGTGTGTGCAATTGGGCGTCTTTCAAACTCCGATATGTTTGAGTTAAAGGCCACTTCAATTTTTTCAACAATAATCAAGTCTGACCCAGTTAAAAACTTTAGCAATTTTTTCAACTCCATCATTGAAAGTCCTTTAATGTAGCGCTTAAAATATGCAAATGATTCTTTCTGTGCTTCTTTAACAGGGTTTGCATCAAGCATACTAATGACTCTTTTGGTGGTTGGTTCCATTTTATCATACAAACATTTAACCACGCTAGAATCACAAAATTCTTTTTTCAACTCCATAAATGAATCTTTCCAACAGGATGCCATGATGTGGGGTTTCTGGATTAATTCTTGCCTCGCAATTTCGCAAATAACGGTATTGATATTATCTTTGCTTCCTATTGTACGGCATTTGAAAACATCAAGAAAATCTTGTAAGTCCTCATTTTCATCCAGACCTTCTATTAAATCCAAGGATAATATCTTGCTAATCAAAGCGCTTTCATCAGGTGATAAATATTTTTTAAAGGACTTGATAAGTTCCTCATCAGTGACACTACCAAACATACAATAATTTATGAAACAACGGCTAAGAATAGTTGGAAAGTAACCAATATCAAGATATCCCTTTGTTATAATCATTCCAATGGCTGACCATTCTGCTTTATACATATCGTGCCTTACAAATGGTACTCGTTCTAACTCTCCAATTAAATAACTATTAGAGGCTTCCTGCCAGAAAGCAGAATACACATCTCTTGTTACACCACTGCCAACACCTATTTCTTCTTTTCCCCATGGATCAATGAATATGTAATTAATTTCATCATTTACATCAACCTGAAGAAAACAAAAGACAAGATTGGTGTTACAATCAGACACTGATGTCTGTATAATATTAATCATTATTAAAGGTAGTCTTATATGTCGCATCATGTGCAATAATAAATCATTATGATAATAATAAAGTCAATAAGAAAATATCCATTACCATATGCACGATAAAATATACCTAACCTTATTTTCGATGAAGTATTTGACCAAATCACTAGAAACTTTAATACGATGGATTCGAATTATATGTTGCCTTTTCCTGAAGTGTTCAACTCTCAACTCCCTTAGCTGCTCAGGAGATACAATATGATCTTCCTCTGTCTCTTCCTTGTTAGAATCCTGAACTGTATTAGATGTATTTGCAGATTCAACCAGATCATTACTTGTCATATCTGATAATACACGAGGTAAATCGTCAAACAAATCGTATGTATCAAAGACAGGTTCATTGTATGACTGCTCCTTTTCCATTTGATCATCTGTTAAAGAGTCATTTAACTCACCATTTTGTATGCAAATGTGGCAATCATTTACATATGTGCAACCACATTTTAAACATATTCGCCTCTTTGTACCAACAGAATAATCACATAAAGCTTCATTTTTTATTATTATTATTATTATTATTAATGTTTACCCAGGCTATCCCTCTTCAGTTCTGATTGAACTGTTATAAATGAGAATCCTGCGAAGGAGGTCCCAGAGCATTTAAACCCCCTATTTGGGCTACGGATGCCGCAAGTATGCTTCAACCGCTCAACCAGACAACCCCCTTAGATATCAATCCCGCTCTCAAGCGGAGTGCTAAGCTGAGTGGATCGATTCACACTGTTATAGTCGCTGGCATGACTCGGCCAGGATTTGAACCCTGATCTCCCGCACTAAAGGCGAGCACTCTACCACAAGGCCACCAGTCGGTATTTTCAGTATCAGAATCATAATGGTGCTCAGACACAAAAAATGTTTTGCTGAGTTGAAAACCTTTCTTCCTCACATATTCAAATATGTTGGATGTTTCATCTAATTCATTCAAAAAAATGAAAAATGAAAAAGCCACGAAACGCAGATAATTGCAGCAAGTCACTCCTGGCAAACTAAATGCTCCGATTGCTTCCACATCTGCAAAACGGTTAAAATTAACAATCCAAAACTACCGCCTTGAAAACAAAATGTTGAAAATGAACTAGAGAAGCTGCAAGCAGAAATTGAAAATAATTCAAAATCAGTGAGTGAAGACCTCAATGATGATCTTTTCTCAATTGTTACTAATGCCCACACCGAAATGCTAGCTTTTATGAAGTTCTTCTGGGAAGAAGTATGTTACAATATCATCTAATGATTATTCGGTACTGTCTCAGCTTGGATGTCTTTTTCCATGTACGATGACATTCGATAGGATGAGAAAACAGGTGCTGGCTGCTTGGTAGACGTTTACGTTTACGCGACTGTAACTCCATTCGTTGCCAACATGGGTATAATCCAGATATTATCGCAGAGCTTGTTCACGAAACCAAGTCATTTAGTGAAATCGAAAAATTAGTGGGTTTGCTGTTTGACGAGATGAAATACGTAAATCTTAATGATGGTGATGTAAACTATGCGACACTGCAGCAGGCCGATAAAATGGCAACACATGTTTTAGTGTTTATGATCGGAAGTATTATCAATCCTTTCAAATTCAGTTTTGCTAATAATTTTGTGACAACAGGTGCTACATCTTACCAAATGTTCCCTTTATTTTGGCAAGCAGTTGGTTTTTGTGAAAATAAAAATGTTTCATTTACTGGATTTCTGATATACCACAGTTAGTTAAGACCGCTAGAAATTGCTTGTACATCTCTGGTTCAGGCTTGTACACTAGATACATGTGGAAAGGTGGAATGTTTTTGCTTTGGAACCACATAGCTGACATGTATGAAGAAGACCGAAATGTGGACACCACTTACTTCCAAAGCTCACACCAAACCATATTAGATTAACATCGTTCTCCAAAATGAATGTCAGGATTGCATTTCAAATTTTAAGTTCAACAGTATCTAAAGTTTTAGCAGAATATGGTCCACCTGAAGCTGCAGAAACAGCGAGATATTGTGCACTTTCGGATTTGTTTTGATGTTGCCAATATTCGCAACACTGAAGAGAGTCAGATCAAGAGAAAACCTTTCTTGCACCATTTTCATCAGTTAACGATTATCGATCACATCAAACATATGCCGGTATAAAGATCACTGTCAATTCGCTGATTGAAGTTATAACATATTTGTTAACACAGAAAGTACCTTACATATTAACTGAAAGGTTCTACCAAGATCCTTTGGAGAACTATTTTGGTCGTCAGCGATCCATTGGTGCACGCACAGATACTCAACCGTTCGTGATTTTGGTTATAATATTTTCATTTCAGAGTACATTTAGGACCTGACAATCAACAAGATAAAGGGACTATATATCACTATGTTTTACATTCGTGTGTCTGGCTAAACCTCTCGTTGTGATACAAATTTGAGCAGAATCTACATTTAAATGTTTCAGCTTTTTCTTCAGAAGCATCCACACCATTATCCAGTATCCAGCATCATCCAGTAAATCTTCCTCGATTAAAGACAACACGACGGCAAATGTAGTTTCCTTTAAGAAATCGTCTTGTATAGAAGCCATGTTATAATTTTCTGTGCATCACATTTCACAGTCCAAGACAAAAACAAACGGCCCTGTTTCCAGACTAACGTTTTTCTCCTATGGCTATGGGTTGAGCTTATTTTAATCGTATAAGAACAATTTGGTAAGTAATCTTTGCATATATTTATCTATTCCTTTTGTGTTGTTAAAGTTTTTCCATGTTTGAGATTTATTTATAGTCAAATCCCAGGTTCTTTGATTTATTAATTTTGCTTATTTGTTTGACTTCATTTTTTAAACTTTTATGCCCCTTTCATCCTTTTGTAGGTTTTAAAACGTTATTGAACGAATTCAAGCAGAACGTTTTAAATGCAAAGGAAGGACTTTAATGAATTCGTTGTTGGTAAGTATCATTAATTTGTTTACCTTGAAGAAAATCATTTTGTTTTTGTGCAGAAACGTTTGATATGTTTTATATCGTGCTTTATTTTCTGTCATTACGAACTACACAAAATGAAACATCATTGCTGGCTTATAAAAGGAAATGCAGCGATATTAACTGGACGAAATGATGAATATTGATTAGTGTTTCTATTAATGTGTTTATATTAATGTGTTTGTGTATGAATTATGAATGTGAATTATTCACCAGCCTTGACCGTTTTCATAGAAATAAGCATTATACGAACACAAGACTTTAAGACAGGACAGAGAATCTAGCAGGACTCTTTTTGGCATCTTGTAACAGACTGTGATATTTTCTAAATTGTTTTAAACAATTTATTTTACATTTATATTTATACTTTTACTTGATGAAGACTTGCACGAAAGAAAGTACGAAATTTCGTTAACAATAACATTGTTGCTTTTAATTTTTGCTCACATACATTTCACATATATATTTATTTATATGTATGGATAATTTTATTATTTTGATTGTATTTGTTTTGAAATTTAACACATTAAACCAAACTTGTCGTTCGTCTTTTCGTTTTGCTTTTATAGTTGTTTTCTCTGTGAAAGCTCATGTCTCATAAAGAGGTTTTAATGGCGCAAGAAAAATCCGTCTTAAAGATGCATAAAAAAGACGCTTGAATTGCGGAGAAAAAGACTTGAATAAGACGTCTTTAAGATGCGTTGAAAAGACGTCTTTAATACGCAAGAAAAAGACGCAAGAATTGCGGACAATGTGTCTTTATGCTAAAATAAGACGTTTTTGTGCCGTCTTTGTGCTTCTGGGAATTTCACTGATTGAGTTCCATGTGCTTATACGGACGAAAATTAGAATTAAAGAATAACGATCAGAAAACAGTACAATGAAATCTCTATAAAGCGGACATTGGTGTGCACAAGAAAGTTTAAAGAGTAACTTCATCCAACCGAACATGAATTAAAAGATTATAGAAAATTCCACAACCGCGAACCCAGGGCATCTTGCCTTGTCGATATACAGATTATCAAAAAGCGGAAAAAAACCCTGGGAACGCGGTTGAGCGATTCCACTGTATTATCTATCTTACGATAACATGCGTACATTCGTTGTCAACTCATTTGTAAACCAATATTTATTTTCTTGTAATTATAGCAACTTGCAGTGATATGTAAATCTCGTAATGGTGTTTTCTTTTAGTATTGGTGGCCACTGACATTTATTTTCTGCAAAAAAACCCAGTTTAAATATATACCGAAGCCCATTAGTGCCATCCAAAATGTGTATCTACACTATGAAAGAGGATTTATGCGTTTCTATTACACAAACTGTTTCAAATTAAATTCATTTAATTTGGGATGTTAAGCTCAGTTTCTTTGTGTCACACAGCCCGTGTTTCTGATAATCCTAAAAATAATTGGTTGTTTTTAGAAAATGAATTGTATGCTAAATTGAATCATGAAATAAACACAGTAACTTGTCAAATATCTTTAATGCTTGTAGTGCACAAGTTAGAAAGCCTCTCAAAAAGAAGAAAATCCGAGGGGAAAAAGACCAAAGTGATGAAGATATTAAAGAGGATCGGTACAGCTTCGATAAATCGAACACCGCCACCCTCTTTTGCTTTCACTGTTTTAAAAGTGTTTTCCTCCTGACAATATCTTTGGTACTTCACTTGTAACTTTTTCATAGGTTTAGAATCGGACTTCTTTTTGTAATTCTCCCTTATTCTGGATAGAAGATTTCCAAGTCTCTGCTCTGTTTTTTTCTTTTTAGGAACCATTTTTCTCTCGTCAATGGTACTATTAGCTACAGTATTAGCAGGATTGACTACTTGACTACTTGTCCCTTCCTGTGATTCTCTTCTATTATTTAATCTATTTCATCACGTATCGTTTTTCTGAGAACGTTATCCATGTTTTCCTTGTTTCCAAAAGAAAACTGCTACCATTTTAACTGCCATTTTACCATTTTAGCTGCGCACGTGCAAAAAAAAAATTTTTTTTTGAAACAAACATTTTTTTTTGAAACAAACTTTTTTCTTTGAAACAAAAGTTTTTTTTGAAATAAAAGTTTTTTTTTAAACAAAAGTTTTTGAGAAATAAAAGGTTTTTTTGAAAGAATTAAAAGTTATTGTAAAAAAAATAAAAAAATAACGTGACCCTTCAGAGCCATCGTAAACAACAATAACACAGCAGCAATAATATCTCAGCGTAACACAAAACCCTTTACCGCTTCACATGCAACAAAAAAGCATCAGAAATAACGATGTAGCTCTTCCACACAATATGTTGATAACGTTTCCCACATGGTCGAAATGATTGCAACGACACAACCATTTTTAATCACAATATGTAAATACCACTTCGTTAACAATCCTCCAATTCCATTAACAGTTTCTTTGCTTTCCAGCACACCATTACTACCAAACATAACGACATTATCTTCGTGTTTTGATTCAATTTAATGTATATACTTCCACTCGTTAATTCCATCTTTACGAAACCATTAGTTCCAAGAAAAAGAAATAAATCAAAAACCATTTGCTATCATTTGACAACTTCTTCTGTGCAAAACCATTTTTAATAACTGTAAGTAAGATGTTCTTCACTTCCAGTACACGTTTCTACTATAAACCACACTTTACATTTTTTCTCCCACTCTTTAATTCGTTTAATAATAATACAATATCCTTCGTTTCAGGTATCCCGGGCAAAGGCATAATTTTACGGTTTCACACAATAGTTGGAAAATGTAACCGAAACATATTTAGGTTGCATTTTTATATTTCTTATCAAGATTCTTGGGAGTGGAACCGTAAAATGTTTTTACACAGGATACTAGTCCTTCGCTTGATTTCTTCGTTCGTCTCGCGAATCAATCTTTACGAAAACAAAATCAGATTTGTTTACATTTTAAAAACCCTCGTTTCTTTTTGCATCATCATCATGTGACTGGTAGTAACTTTACTAATACTTTCGCAACAAACAACAATATTATTCTTCGCTTTTCGAAATAAAAACAAACAGAATAAACAACAAAAACAAACAACAAAAAACAAAAAACAGTTCTTCGCTCTTCTTGTTCAAACAACAATGATCGTTGAGAATATTTCAAACGAAAAACCATTGCATTGCATCCTCCACCGTCGAGACTTTTCATTGTCTTCTTTTGCGTACAAACACGGGAAAACATAAAAAAACCGTAAGGTGGAGTCGGGACTATTACTAATACGCAAACGAAAAACCAACTTGCTCGTGCAGTTTCAAACTTCCCCAGACAAACGCGTGAGAAACGGACCGTGAAAAATCGGCAACCTCACACGCAAAATATTTTACCAAACTAAAAAGTGGATGCACAACTCGCTATTAGTATATAGACTAGTATCCCGTGTAAAAACATTTTACGGTTTACTTTCCCCATGAGTTCACCGCACCATGATAAGAAATATAAAAATGCAACCTAAATATGTTTCTGTTACATTTTCCAACTATTGAGTGAAACCGTAAAATTGTCTTTGCACGGGATACCTCAATCAAATGTGAATCATAAAAAATTATACCTGCTCAGGATTCAACCGAAGGGTCTTTCCACCGTGAATTCATTAAATGATTTATCAAAATCGCCTGTACCATGATGTTAAACCATGATTGGCACATTCATTCTCCTTGGTCATATATTCCGTTTTATTAAATTTTCTAAATCTAAAAAGAAAGAAATCGTATAGAACAGAAGCAAATACAGGATCATCAGAAACAGAAAAAAATCTCTTAGAATGTAAAATAGCACTGAGTAACTTAATATCACGCGCCATGTCATTTCCACTATAGAACCAAGATAAGGACCATAGCTTAAATTCAGCCTTGGGATTCCTAAACGACATACGTAGAGTCAGCAAACAAAAACACAAACAGGGATAAATTGAAAGAAATATGATAAGATATAGATACAGCAAAATGGAATGATCTTAATGGTCTCCCTCCCACGCTTACAAAAGAAAAAACAAACAGCAAATCAGCAGCATATACTTTAAGAAATAATAGCAATAAAATCATTGCTCGAAGGACAAAAGAAAATCTGAAAAAGCTTGGGATGTGTTGTGGTCAGTTATAATTCTCTTGGTATAGTAAGTGGTGTGGGTAGGGGTAGAGGACAGGGATAATCAATCATCATTGAAACCACACCATCTCACTCTAAAGTTTCAACATAAATAAGGCAATAATATATTATTTTAATATATTCATTAAATGAATTCTCCAATTTAAATGAATTGATGATAATCAATCATCATCATGAGAGGGGGAGCATGAACTTTCTTGAAAACAGCCACACAAAAATTCGCTTGAAAAATAAGCAACAACAATAACACAGCAGCAATAATATCTCAGCGTAACGCAAAACCCTTTACTGTAGAATTCAGCTCTTCCAAAACATGTTGATAATGTTTCCCACATGGTCGAAATGATTGCAGCGACGGAACCATTTTTAATCACTGTTAAATTTGTAAATTCCACTTCGTTAACAATCCTCCAATTCCATTAACAGTTTCTTCGCTTTCCAGCACACCATTACTACCAAAAACAACGACATATGTTCATGTTTTCATTCACTTCTTTATGTATAAGCACTACACCACTCGTTAATTCCATCATTACAAAAACGATCAATTCCAAGAAAAAGAAATAAATTAAAAACCATTTGACAACTTCTTCTGTGCAACCATTTAATAACTGTAGCATAAATAAGTAAGATGTTCTTCACTTTCAGTACAGTATGCTTTTATAAACCATACATTTTTTCTTCCACTCGTTAATTCGTTTAATAATAATACTTCGTTTCCTTTCTTCGTTCGTCTCGCGAATCAATCTTTACGAAAACAAAAACAGATTTGTTTACATTTTAAAAACCCTCGTTTCTTTTCTGCATCATCATCATGCGACTGGTAGTAACTTTACTAATACTTTCGCAACAAACAGCAATATTATTCTTCGCTTTTTGAAATAAAAACAAACAGAATAAACAACAAAAACAAACAACAAAAAACAGTTCTTCGCTCTTCTTGTTCACCAAACAAAAATGATCGTTGAGAATATTTCAAACGAAAAACCATTGCATTGCATCCTCCACCGTCGAGACTTTTCATTGTCTTCTTTTGCGTACAAACACGGGAAAACACAAAAGAGCCCGTAAGGTGGAGTCGGGACCATTACTAATACGCAAACGAAAAACCAACTTGCTCGTGCAGTTTCAAACTTCCCCAGACAAACCCGTGAGAAACGGACCGTGAAAAATCGGCAACCTCGCACGCAAAATATTTTACCAAACTAAAAAGTGGATGCACAACTCGCTATTAGTATATAGACTAGTATCCCGGGTAAAAACATTTTACCGGTTCCCTTTCAACATGAGTTACCACCATCTCATGATTTTTCTATCAATAAAGTAAAATAAAGGCGTAAAGTAAAGTAAAGTAAAGGCGTGTAAAAACATTTTACAGCTTCATTTTTCCCATGAGTTACAACCCCCAACTCCCGTGCTTACCCTCTCTCTTACAATATGGCGGTGACGAAAAATAAAATCACACAATTCAAAAGAATAGGTATCACTAAGTTGTAGAGCTCGAAAACCTGATCAAGAAAATGTATGGGATTGCCTGTGTACGACTAACCGTTACTGAGATATAGTCACACCACACCACTTACTATACCAAGAGAATTATAACTGACCACAACACATCCCAAGCTTTTTCAGATTTTCTTTTGTCCTTCGAGCAATGATTTTATTGCTATTATTTCTTAAAGTATATGCTGCTGATTTGCTGTTTGTTTTTTCTTTTGTAAGCGTGGGAGGGAGACCATTAAGATCATTCCATTTTGCTGTATCTATATCTTATCATATTTCTTTCAATTTATCCCTGTTTGTGTTTTTGTTTGCTGACTCTACGTATGTCGTTTAGGAATCCCAAGGCTGAATTTAAGCTATGGTCCTTATCTTGGTTCTATAGTGGAAATGACATGGCGCGTGATATTAAGTTACTCAGTGCTATTTTACATTCTAAGAGATTTTTTTCTGTTTCTGATGATCCTGTATTTGCTTCTGTTCTATACGATTTCTTTCTTTTTAGATTTAGAAAATTTAATAAAACGGAATATATGACCAAGGAGAATGAATGTGCCAATCATGGTTTAACATCATGGTACAGGCGATTTTGATAAATCATTTAATGAATTCACGGTGGAAAGACCCTTCGGTTGAATCCTGAGCAGGTATAATTTTTTATGATTCACATTTGATTGAGGTATCCCGTGCAAAGACAATTTTACGGTTTCACTCAATAGTTGGAAAATGTAACAGAAACATATTTAGGTTGCATTTTTATATTTCTTATCATGGTGCGGTGAACTCATGGGGAAAGTAAACCGTAAAATGTTTTTACACGGGATACTAGTCTATATACTAATAGCGAGTTGTGCATCCACTTTTTAGTTTGGTAAAATATTTTGCGTGTGAGGTTGCCGATTTTTCACGGTCCGTTTCTCACGCGTTTGTCTGGGGAAGTTTGAAACTGCACGAGCAAGTTGGTTTTTCGTTTGCGTATTAGTAATAGTCCCGACTCCACCTTACGGTTTTTTTATGTTTTCCCGTGTTTGTACGCAAAAGAAGACAATGAAAAGTCTCGACGGTGGAGGATGCAATGCAATGGTTTTTCGTTTGAAATATTCTCAACGATCATTGTTGTTTGAACAAGAAGAGCGAAGAACTGTTTTTTGTTTTTTGTTGTTTGTTTTTGTTGTTTATTCTGTTTGTTTTTATTTCGAAAAGCGAAGAATAATATTGTTGTTTGTTGCGAAAGTATTAGTAAAGTTACTACCAGTCACATGATGATGATGCAAAAAGAAACGAGGGTTTTTAAAATGTAAACAAATCTGATTTTGTTTTCGTAAAGATTGATTCGCGAGACGAACGAAGAAATCAAGCGAAGGACTAGTATCCTGTGTAAAAACATTTTACGGTTCCACTCCCAAGAATCTTGATAAGAAATATAAAAATGCAACCTAAATATGTTTCGGTTACATTTTCCAACTATTGTGTGAAACCGTAAAATTATGCCTTTGCCCGGGATACCTGAAACGAAGGATATTGTATTATTATTAAACGAATTAAAGAGTGGGAGAAAAAATGTAAAGTGTGGTTTATAGTAGAAACGTGTACTGGAAGTGAAGAACATCTTACTTACAGTTATTAAAAATGGTTTTGCACAGAAGAAGTTGTCAAATGATAGCAAATGGTTTTTGATTTATTTCTTTTTCTTGGAACTAATGGTTTCGTAAAGATGGAATTAACGAGTGGAAGTATATACATTAAATTGAATCAAAACACGAAGATAATGTCGTTATGTTTGGTAGTAATGGTGTGCTGGAAAGCAAAGAAACTGTTAATGGAATTGGAGGATTGTTAACGAAGTGGTATTTACATATTGTGATTAAAAATGGTTGTGTCGTTGCAATCATTTCGACCATGTGGGAAACGTTATCAACATATTGTGTGGAAGAGCTACATCGTTATTTCTGATGCTTTTTTGTTGCATGTGAAGCGGTAAAGGGTTTTGTGTTACGCTGAGATATTATTGCTGCTGTGTTATTGTTGTTTACGATGGCTCTGAAGGGTCACGTTATTTTTTTATTTTTTTTACAATAACTTTTAATTCTTTCAAAAAAACCTTTTATTTCTCAAAAACTTTTGTTTAAAAAAAAACTTTTATTTCAAAAAAAACTTTTGTTTCAAAGAAAAAAGTTTGTTTCAAAAAAAAATGTTTGTTTCAAAAAAAAATTTTTTTTTTGCACGTGCGCAGCTAAAATGGTAAAATGGCAGTTAAAATGGTAGCAGTTTTCTTTTGGAAACAAGGAAAACATGGATAACGTTCTCAGAAAAACGATACGTGATGAAATAGATTAAATAATAGAAGAGAATCACAGGAAGGGACAAGTAGTCAAGTAGTCAATCCTGCTAATACTGTAGCTAATAGTACCATTGACGAGAGAAAAATGGTTCCTAAAAAGAAAAAAACAGAGCAGAGACTTGGAAATCTTCTATCCAGAATAAGGGAGAATTACAAAAAGAAGTCCGATTCTAAACCTATGAAAAAGTTACAAGTGAAGTACCAAAGATATTGTCAGGAGGAAAACACTTTTAAAACAGTGAAAGCAAAAGAGGGTGGCGGTGTTCGATTTATCGAAGTTGAGCATCTCCAACCAGTAACATTTAGCGAAATCATGTGGAAAGCTGTTGATCTGTTTTTTTATGAAAATTTTTGCAATTTTTACTTGGAAGATAGAACAAACTGTATGTTTGAGTTAGTTTCATTGTCAGCTGAAAAGTTAAATAATGAAAACCTGTGGGATTATCTTAACAGAAAAGGTCTTTGCTTATCAAGAACAGTTTTTGTACTACAATCAACATTATCTGATACATCTGACGATTTTTTGCCACCATTTCCGAGTCTTTTGAACAATGAAGAAGTTGATTTGTCAAGTTGTTCTTCTAGTAATGGCAGGAAACGTAAAATATGCCAAACATGCTTCCATTCATATGAAGGTGAAGAGTGCATAATATGTGAACAAAACTCTTACTTTGTGGAAAGTTTATTGGCTGACAGTTCAGTAAGTAATGATGTAATTAATGATGTAGTGGATATAAGCCCTCCAGTACCGTCAGAATTGGATGTGAATCCAGTGGAACTTAGCCCTCCGAGACCATCACCTGCAGAGCTAAGGCAAATTCGAATAAACAATTTTTCCATGAATAATGAATTTGCTTTGAAAAAAGTCACTATTCACAGATTGAAAATCAAGGAAGATCTCATCAAGGAATTTCAAAGAAATGATGTAAGTGTACATTAATTTCGTATAGTGTCAATCACACTTTCACAATACTCTGGAGTTCATTTTGCAGAAATTCATATGCCTTTATTGGCATCTTGTGTCCAGTTACTTTTGGTTATACATTGGGATGCCTTCAATATTCCCACAAATGAAATGATAAAGATTTTTTGTATAATTTTTGAAATATATATACTTTCTCTCTCTGTGTCAGATATAATGTGATTAAATTATGTTATTATGTATGTTTTTTAGATTTCTATGAGTGATAAGTTATCATTTGAAATTATCGATGCATATGGTGCTCAGGAAATGGGCGTTGGATCTGGTGTGAACCGCGATGTTTATTCTTTGTTTTGGAAAGAAGTAGCTGATAGTTACCTTATTGGTTCTGATCAAAGAGTTCCTATGGTTCGACATGATCTTTATGTTTCTGAGTGGAAGGCAATTGGAAAAATACTTGTTAAAGGCTTTTTAGATACTGGCTATTTTCCAACAATTTTAAGTAAATGTTTCATAAAGTATTGTCTCTTTGGTGAAACTGACGATAATGAACTGATTGATGGCTTTCTTAAATATCTTGCTGCAGATGAACAGGTTTTGATAAAGCAAGCAATGGATGCAACCGACCCCTCTGATATAATTTCTTCAGAGGAGTTTCTTGATATTCTGGATGAATATAAATGCCGTTCATTGGTCACTTCAAAAAATTTAAATGAAATACTGATTGAGTTAGCCAAACAAGAGTTATATCAGAAACCTCATATTATGTCTACTTGCTGGGGGCCTGTCTTTACTACTCTGAAGGAAAAAATCCACTCAAGTAAAATCATTGATCAAATTTATGATAGTTTGAACCCCACTAACAAAAAAGTACTGTCATTGTTAGATTCATCTCCTGCAACTGATGCTGAACGTGAATGCTTTCATTACTTCAAGAAATACGTTAAAGGTTTGAATGATAGTGAACTCCGACATTTGTTGCGTTTTTTGACTGGCTCGGAATTGATTATTGTGGAACGCATATCTGTTATATTTAACAAAGAACAGAGTAATGCTGCCCGAAGGCCTATTGCACATACTTGTGGCCCTTCTGTAGAAATACCATGTACTTACAACAATTTCTGTGAGCTTAGAGAGGAGTTCAGCAACATATTGAAGGCAAACACATGGGAACTGGCTATATTGTAATGACATTATTTTTACAAACATCCCCTTTGTTATCTTATCTTAGTTTATTGTGTTCCTATCGTTTTTAGAAGTTTTATTGAGTATTTTCATGTTGGGTTTTTTGACACTACCTCAACTTAATGCATTGTTTAAAACTCTCATTAGAAATTGTTTTTGCATAGTTTTTAAGAGAGTTTTGAATTTTTGTTTTTTATTCTTTTCTTTTATTCTTCAAACTTTTGTTAAAGTGTGTGTTTCATTAATTTAGTTCAACATTTTGCAACAACATGTATGTTATATTCACTTAGTTTTATTGAATTTTTCATTTGTATTGAGAGAGAGGGGGCGGGGGGGTAGGGGGGGGGGGGGGGTTGGATTTAACACCAGGTTCTTTTATCATAAATGAAATCCTCCTTTATTCCCCCATATTTTTAGAGTTTACAGTCGGTCCAACATTTCTGTTTCTTGAAATTAAATGAGTATTCCAGTCATTTTTTATTGAATCAAGATCGTTTCTAATAAGTTCCATGAAGCAGTACCTTATACAATCTAAAACAACAGGATCGGATGTTATAAGGATTTCATTGTCCATCAAATCCTGGAAAAAGTCCCTCCACCATCCTATTCGGTCCCTTTGTAGGACGGACCAAAAAGCTTCGATCCGTTGGTTTTGAGGAGATGTGGTAATGCTGAAAGCATTGTCTATATCATCGCGATTAAGTGAACTGAGGTATATGTGCATTGGTTCGATGAGCGCATGCTCCGTTCCATCATCTGCCTTAATTCTCATTTGAATTCCATTCAATGTTTTGATAGCAGTCAAATAGTACTGCCCAATGACTTCGGGCAATTTATTGGTTGTGTTTACTTCCAACCAGATAATCCGTCTCGAGAATCCATCGATGCAACCATGAATACTGAAACCAAATGGCTTCAGTTTATCATGACCATCAATGTGCCAAACGTAATTAGAACCAGGGTTGATATACTTTCTTCGATGCAGTCTCCGACGTTTTCTTTTCGCAACTCCCTTTGGATCTAACCTTTTTACGATCTTTCGGACGTCTTCCCTGCGACATATAAACCCTTCTTTTATCAATGCCTTGTGTATCCTTCTATATCCAATTCCAGAACCACTTCCATGTAACTCACCCTCCACAGCCAGTTCTATGTCCGCTTCACTACATCTCACGTGGGATAAAGGCCTTCTACGCAACCCTTCCTTTTTAATCCATCTCTTTAAAGTTGATAGACTGATATGGCACTTCTGATAAATATTAAGGAAAACTAACATCTCTTCATATGTGTAACCCTTATGAAAGTATTCAAGTATAGATTCGCGATATGCTGCCGCCATGTCTGGCATGTTTTGCAGATTTTTTTTTTTTTTGCAGAAAATAGACAGATAATACATGACCCTTCAGAGCCATCGTAGTTGTTGTTTATTTTTCAAGCGAATTTTTGTGGCTGTTTTCAAGAAAGTTAAAGCTCCCCTACCCTCATATGATGATTGAACCCTAACCCTTTCCCTACATACAACCCACACCGCCAGCCTAAATTATAGGTTTTTATACTATACTTCACAGATCCTATAGCTATTCCATTTCGTTGTTTAACCTATGTTTTTATATTGCTATATATATTTTTAAGTGTGTTGTTTGTTATGTTTTTAGTGGAAGAGAGGATCTTAATAGCTTAATATCTTTCCTTTTTACTCTTCATTGATAACATCTACCTATTCCATGATGGCCACAGTCATATTTCTTTAAATTATCTCTGTTTTATTTTGTTTGTTGTTTGTTTTATTTTGTCTGTGACAGGGGAGAGGGAGTGTGTAATGTGTAATGTATGATTTCTTTTCAAGTGGCTATTTTGCTGCATCATGTACATTTTAGGGGAGCCTCCTTATTATTTGTACTGGCTTTCCGTATGTCGTTTTGGAATTCTCAGTTTGAATTTAAGCCATGGTGCTTATCTTGGTTATTTAGTGCTATTTTACATTCTGAATTCATTTTTTTCTTGCTTATTTTCTATACGACTTCTTTCTTTTTAGATTAAAAGTTTAGTGTAAATAAAAATTATGAAGCAGAATATTGAATGTGCCAATCATGGTTTTACATAATCACGGTACAAGCAATTTGGATAAAGCATTTAATGAATTCATAGAAGAATGATCCTTTGGTTGTGTATACTGAGGAGGTATAATGTTTTTTTACGATTCACATTTTAATTGATTCAGGTATCCCGTACGAAGGCATAATTTTACGGTTTCACTCAATAGAAAATGTAACAGAAACATTTTTAGGTTGAATTTTTATATTTCTTAAGATTCTTTGGAGTGGAACCGCAAAATGTTTTTACACGGGATACTAGTCTATATACTCGCTATATAATAGCGAGTTGTGCATACCACTTTTATTTTAGAGAGTGATACATTTTAAGAAATTTGACGGTCATTTTCAGAGGAGGAGCGCGTAACACCACGCTGCTGCGAGAAGCGTTTTTTTTTCAGTATTAGTATAGTAGTAGCTAATGACGCGACATGAATTTTTTGGCACGGGGGACATTGCATTGCACCCCCAATGGAACGCAACGTTTAGGGGCAAATATCTCGAGAACCGACGGGGATAACTGACGTTTTTGGGATCCGCGATATTGGGCGATTGGGCGACGAAAAAAAAAATTGGGTCTAAAACTTTTTCGGGACGAGTGTGACGTCATCAAAATCTTTGATCGACGATATCTCCGTAACCGTAAGTCGTACACAGGCGATCCCATACATTTTCTTGATCAGCTTTTCGAGCTCTATAGCGTGGTACTACTTATCCGTTTCGGTTGTGTGATTTTATTTTCGGTCACCTCTATATTGATAGGAAAATCACGGGATGGCGGTAACTCATGGGGAAAGTGAACCGGTAAAATGTTTTTACCCGGGATACTAGTCTTCTTATACTAATACGCAATCTTGCTTTTTTCTTACCTAACTTTGAAAGAAAGAACTTTCGGAAAATTTTCTCGGGAAGTTCGTCAATGGATATTTGTTTATGTTTTTTCCGTATTAGTATAAGGCACTCCGGTTTAGTGCTTATAATTGTTTTATGATATGAAATACGTTAGGGAAGACATGATATAGCATCTCAGGCGGAGACTTCGAATTACAATCGAACGTAGCAGCTATTGACAACGAATGATAAATAGTCGTTTGAAGAAAAAAAGAAGCGTTTGTTTACATTTTTTAAGACAAAATAATAATAAGAAACATGCATAAAAAAAACAAGTTTTTATTACGAAGAATAGTTTTTACACATTTACGACTTATGTTGAAGGTTGAAGACGTATCAAACGGCATTTTATCCTATCTTGGTTTGTTTTTTTAGATTTCCAAAGAAAAAAAAGAAAATTTAGTAAAAACTGTGTTGAGCATGGTATTTTTTAGTACAATGTTAGAAAGAAGAAAGTCAAGAAGGAATAAAAGATTAGAGATTTGATTAATCTGTTGGTTTCGGCCGTGAGTAAAATTAGTTAATACCAATGGCGTTTTTCTAATTGGAGATCTCTCTGTTCCTGGAATTTAGAAAGAAAGAACTTTGAAGAAACTTCAGCTTTGAAAAAAGAAACATTATTTGGAGGTATGATTCTTTTTAGGATTTAGTTAATACCTTATATCGTATATATGTAAATCTGTATACACTCCAAAAGTTAATTTTGCGTGGGTAGTTTAGTGTGTGAGTGAGATATTTCACAATTTCTGAATAATTTTTCTGAGATTTAGCATTGATAATTATGAATATGTTTACCACAAAAACTGAAAGAATTTTTGGTTGACAATAAAGTTAGAAAGTGGAAAGAATTAAGAATTGGTTAGGATTCAGAAGTCGAAAAAATACAGCCTTTTATTTAAATATTCTTATTTTCTTAATTTTTTTTATTAGGAAGTTGTTTGAGGGACTTGGAATTATGACGTCATTATCATGACGTTAAAATATATTGCCGACTACAGCGGTCACAATTGAATTTGTGTGCAATTTTTCGCTGGGCTTAATATATATGACATTAAACGCATAATTATTGCGTTAACTGTTGCCGTTTGGGGCCCATATTGGCTTTGAGTTATGGCTCAAATTGATTTCTTCAGTAAAACTTTACATTAAATATGATTCGACGTAAACATGTAATAACATTTTTAACAAACAAACTTCTTCCGTGTTCTGTGAATTCTATTTTTGGCGACAAAGAAAGGAGAAATCAATAGTTTCACCTCAATACACGGCGTTATCAATGCTTAGTATGGCGGGTAAAAAATTCATGAATCGATGAAAGATTTTAGGGCGGCGTTTTGGACTGCGTTTTTGCTTTTCATAGAGTTATTATCAAATGGTTAGTATAGCGTGTAAAAACATTTTATTAGTAAAGATGTAAAAAAAATTTACACGGTATGCTAGTTGTACTTTAATGCGAAAAATATTTTTCTTTTGTTATTATCTGCGCACGCGCATCGAACGCAGATATTGGTTTCGTCGATCGTCCTGGGATCCTAAAAGCCTTACAAAAATGACGTCACAGTAAAAATCGTGACATTTCACACATAGTCGTAGTCTTGCAGTCCGATCAAGAAGAACGGGTATATTTTTTTTCGTGTGGTTTAACGTTATGTTGATAACGTCCATCAAAAAGGGAACTTTCATGAAAATTTACACGAAGAATTCAATAGTGCTGCTTTCCATTTTGGGAATCATTTTCGATATTGGCAGAAAAAAAATGATTGCGGAAAAATTTAAACCAAAATGCTTACATATGGGCCAACATATGGGAGAAATTTGCAGTGAGGAAAACATTGAAAAACATTCGCTTGTGATAATGTGATTATGGCGTAGTTGTTCATTTTGATGTTTTCAATAGGCAATCTTTTGTTTTGTTCACTTTTTGATCAAATGACAATGTTCCAACCAATCCACAGTACTCGTTTACCATCATGTGAAAAGTGTGCAAAACAAACCTCAGTTCTGTCAGTTTCACAATGTACTTCTAGGTTGTAAATTTATTTAAAGCGGTTAATATAAATATACAAACAAATAAAAGAAATACAACGAGAACGGCGACTTAAGTCAAAGTTATTAGAAAATTCTCTGACCTAGAAGTCTATTGTGAAACTGATTTAAATGTAGTTGCATAAACTCTTCTTATACCCCAACGGCAAAGTGCAGCAAGTGTAGCCTGTGTCCCAATTTCTCTTAATATGACACACCTTATTTATCTTCTATTTGCATAGAAAATTAACAAATCAACAATATATGTCGCAAACCTAACATTATAACGATTATAACATCACAACGATGAAAACATTTTAACTAACATCAACTACGGAAGCCCGTTAGTGCCAATTTTCCACGCTGGACTATATTAAGTGCAGATATAATTTTTCTTCTTTTTTCCCCCGTCACTTACGCATCCTAAGTCTACAGAATGTTCATTTTCTCATTCGCCACGTCACTTACGCTCCACGTTACGTACGTCCGTCTAAAGACCTTTTTTTTCTCGAATTCTCCGCGTCACTTACAAACGAAGTTACCCTTCCTCTATGATGAATATTACCGTAGTGTTCTTTATGACTTCAATGTCCCATCGAATGAAGGCTAATTAATGAACATAAACAAAGATGGCGGCGGCACGAGACACAAACCAAGTGCGTTACGTTAAATTAAATTGCAGCTACTTTTGTTTATCTTTCATTTTCTCCTATTTCTTCAATTTTCTGTTTATTTAATACTACTTCTTCTTCTCGTTTTATACACACTTTCTCACAAACCCCCCACCCCACACTAAACCTGCTGTTCTCTTTTCTAAGATTTTCTCCCAAATACCATTTCCCGAATTTCTGTTTAAGCACCGTATTTTTGCCTAAGTCAGTACATCCAACCTCGTTTCCAATGTTATAATTGCTTTTAATGATTCCTTCAACGGTAACTACTAAATGATTAAGTTAAAAAATCAGTGAAACAATTATTGCATGAAAACGAGGCTGGATGTATTGACTGGCCAAAAACACGGTAATAACGAAATAATTCACGTAAAATGTGTATATTTTCGGCGAGAATCTGCAAATTAGCAAAATTGCGATGATGTTACTGGTTAATTATAAGTTATTTTGATGTTAATCTTGTCAAGCAAGGACGTTTGTACAGTAGATATGAAAAAAACATGATGTCTTTCTTTTTTAACCCTCCTCCTTTACTAAGGGAACGGAAAGTCTAAGGGAACCTTATATGATCTTCTGAAAAGGTCCACTGCACCCGAAACAGAGAGTGGAAAACAGCTTGCGCTGGAGAGAACAGACCACTTACGTTCAGTTTTCTTTTCATTCAATTCAATGCCACTTTCTCAGGTGTTTTCTCTCTTTAACTCAGGACTGTTTGTTTGCTTTTATTTTTCAATTATCGAGGTAAAAATTATCGAGGTAAAAATGGTTTTTACAAGTCGCTAAGCTGTCGCATTTAGCATAGTTAAGCATATGAGACAGTTTGGGACAGTTTGCAGAAATGCACACTGGGCACATTATTTATTTTTAATTATCTGCTGGTTCGCAAAAAGCTTTAATGGAAGCAACTGCGGCAAAATTAGGCGTAGCATTTGAAAAGGTAAGTGATTATCATTAATATTATCCATGTCTTCTGACAGCCACTTATTTAGCTTATGGAGCCTCAGTAACCATGACAACTTTTTTGCGCCTTGGCTATTCCATTACTTGGTGTATGGAAAAGTCAGCATGTAGTCAGCATGTAGTCACCATGTAACATTTACTCCAAGTTATACAACATTCCAAGGTACGAACATGCATAAGAGATAATTCTATTCGCAACAAATGAATTCATATTTCTTTTGTTTCTGCACGATTGTATTTTTTTCTAATGAGATTTCCTGACCACCTGGCAGATATTTTATTATAACTTAATATCTTATATTTAGCTGCTGAATGTGAATGATGTGTCAGAATTTCGTTCCCTATTATGTAGTAATGAAGGCATGGGGATGCTTTCCCCAATTGGTTTTACTGGTGTCCCTATGTGGGCAGAATTAGAAGCTAGGAAATCTATATGCAGGTATGATTTGTGAAAGGTTAACTTATTTCTTTAAAAGTGTTTATGATAAATGTGAAGCATTAATTATGCGATACTAGGCCAGAAGAAGTGACTTACCTTCATTTTTATGTAAATGTTTAAATGTCTTTCATTTTTCATTCATAGGTTGATAATCCTTAAAAAAAAGATTCAGCCATTCCTGCCGGTTTTTGATCAGTAGGATTAAGTAGCTATAATCTGCTGACAAAGTTGGAAGAAAACCCTGAGAATGCCAATGAAAATGAAAATGCCAAACTTCAGTGAAGAAGGGTCAGCTAAAAAGATCAAGGAAATAGACACTTTCAAAGCATTCATGGATGTCATGGAATATTCCTTTTATGAAGGTATGTATTTAATGGGCGTGTTTGCAAACAACTAATTCCAATATGGCGTATGAAATCCTAGTTTCATTGTTCTTTAGATCCAGAGTTAGATTTGGGCCATATGATGAAGTTTTTCTCTGGTGTGAAATTGTTGTGTTTTAAAATTTGGTACAGTCAAACTATAGATCATATTGAACCCATTCCCAAATTTTGGTGTAAGGAAATTCAAAGATGCACCCGTAACACTTCATTGAAGTTTGAAAACTGTGCCACTAACATCTCTAATTTCTTCAAATTTTGAAATATTTTCTTTTATGTCTCCTTTTTCAGCAAAGTCTAATGTAACATATAACTATAGCAGATTTTTGAAATTTCAGTCAGGAAGGGATGCTCCTGTAACAAATGAAACGATAATTTTAAAGTACCTAGAAGTCGTCATATTTGGAACATAATGCATTCAAAACTTTAATTATACATATTTCTTATTAGTATATTGAATAATTCTTAAATAATCTTAAATAATCTTGAATAAATAAGTAAATCTTGAATAAATAAGTAAAAGAAAATAAGTTGGAAAATGTCAAGATGGCAGAAATTAGATGGTAAAGTAACATTTTTACAGAAAATTGGCCATGATATTACTTTTGCATCTGTTTTTTTTCTCGCGACAAAAAAGATTAAGGATAGGTTACTAGTACTTTTAAAAAGTAATTTCTTTAACATTTCATAGGTCTTAGAGTTAGAATGAAGATGACATAGTAGCAACATGAGTTATGTGCCATCAAACATGGGAGCTGGGCAGCATTGTGACTCATTGAGACCGAACGTTGTTACAAGTGTATCTCTCTCCTTTCAGTTCCAAAACTTGTATACTGAATCCAAGAAGATAATTGGTGAATGAAAGCCATTTTTGATTGTTTAGTGGCATTATGAATCTAAATCATTTTTAGAAAATAAACACTTGACTGGAATTGTTTTTCGTTGTTACACTAGCATCTCAGAATCACTATTTTTTAGTTTAAACATTATCTTCTCTCAAAGTGTAGGTGTAGTAGAAGCTTTTTGTACAGTGTTTTTCTGAATAATACCTTTCTAGGGTATAGACTAATCCTTTTGTATGACTTGTTTTAATAAAAAAGGTTCTGTTACAAAAACATCCAGAAAATGTGTTACGCTGTGCAAAATCACTGCCTTTTATCTAAATCTGATATTGTGAATAGTTGAATAAATTTTTGAGAAGAAAAGATCATCTAACTGAATCTAGTTTCTGAGTTACATTTGCATCTTTTTCTGCCTTTTAATCTTAAATTTTGCAATTATATGGTTCTGATGGTTACATGTCATCCTAAGGTATGTCTCCAAAACATTTCAAGTATCAAAATAAAATATTTCGAATGTTATGGGCAAAAACTTGATTTTCCACTTTTTTCAAATGTCAGCATTCCTTACAACATTAATGACTGTGTCCTTATGAGAATTTTACTTTTAAAAAATCAGAAGCTGTTACATTTTGGTTTTAGGCTATAGGTGATATTCAAGACACCATAAATAAGTTTTCTGTAAGTTACACACTTCAGAACATTGTTTTTTGTACTACTGAGTGAATCATGGGAACAACTTTTATTTGGAATTTTTGGTTTTGCTGATGGTAAGAATAAAATACAAACAAAATACATATACACAAATTGTAAGATTATGTCTAAACTGAAAGAATTATAACAATAATATAATGTCAATGTATAACAGATTATTTTTTAGTTTGAGCAGTGAAAAAGTAGAAAGACAACAAATACAAAGGATACACATTTATATGGAATATCCGAAAAGATTATTTTTAAAAAATATTTTAAAGGTATTTTATTTTAACCACAGGAAAAGGAATTCCATAGAAATGATTTCTCATAAATTTTATTTGATATTGCTGACAAATTAATGAAACAGTAACAAACCATCCAGGGTGTATTTTGATTTAAAAAAAATCGAAATTGCCATGAGTTTATTATTTTGATTGCCAAAAAAATGTTTGTGGTCCTTTTAAATTTCACTCCATGATGTTTTCCCTTTACAATTGTCAGTTTAATACATAACAGGTAACTTGCCTAGGCCACCAATTTAATGGAAGCACAATTGATAACATGAGTTGCAAAGAAAAGAAAAATATTGTTTCTGTTTGTTTCTGATTCATGAATCTGGACCATGCTGTGATTTGCCAGGGTAGTTCAGCATCCTTTCAATATGGAATGGAATTCGGCATAGGAATTCGGCATAGGAATTCGGCATAGGAATTGACTTCGGATATTGCATTGAATACGCTACAGCTCACAAACAATGACAATGTTGATGTTCATTTGCAAGTTAGTTTATCTCTATCTTCTCAGTATGTTCGTCTGGCAAATCGTAACCATCATAATTTTACAGTGTAAACCTTGTGAAATGTGTTTGGGTTAGAAAGGGTAAGGCTCAGGGTTGGCCTCATTTGTTCAAATACTTTTAGATGTATTTTCACCGTATTAATGTAATGGTAACGATTTGACAAATGAACATACTCTCTAGTTGCTAATGTAGTTAATATTCTTCCAAGTTAACTAATATTGCTGCTTTAGAAGTCTGTTGACAATGACTCAATGTTGATGGTGGATTCAGATGTTTCAGTAATTGGCACTGATGATGAATTAGGTACATTTTACGATGGCCCTGAAGGCTCATTTGCAAACACAAAAAAAAATGCTACGCATAATTTTTTTTTGTGTTACGCGCATATTTTTTGTGCTGCGCATAGGACTTTGTGCTACGCATAGATTTATTTGTGCTACGCGCATATTGTTTGTGCTACGGATAGGTCTTTGTGTATATTTTTTTGTGTTACGCATATATTTTTTGTACTACGCATACATTTTTTGTGCTTAGCATTTGTTTCGAGCTCATTTCCCTTCTGGTCTGTATTGTTGATGATTTCGTGCATTCTCGAAGGACGCCATGTGGTGGGATGTAAATGGCAGGAAAACGTGCATAAAAATTATGATAATACTAGGCTAGAATGTTTCTATGTTATATAAATCTTATCTAGTTATCCAAACAATGTAGAAACTTGTCACAAACATAACTATGGCTTATTTTTACCCGACTTATATATACATATATATTCTTTTCAGTGCAGCTGCTGGTGGTGCTGGTCTTCCTTTCTGTTTTTGTATATACATATTTACATTATGATATCGTCTAATGATTCATCTATTATTATTATCTGAGGAAAAACCTTTTCATGTTTGTGATCAAGGTAATGTATGCACCTCTGAAACATTTGTTTCCATCTTGTTTAGGTTTTAGTATTAATATATAAATATTTCGATGGAGCCCTTTCTTAAAGATATAGTAAAAAAAGAAGTAGCAAAAGCTCTGAAAGAAGAAAGGGAACAAGGTGAACAAGTGAACAGCAACAATAAGAGAAATGATGCGGAAAAAAGTATTGATTTACCCACCAAGAAACAAAAAGTTGCTGTAAGATTAAACAATCTGCTCACAAGTATTAATAAAAAGGCAGCTGGAAATCTGAAAGCAAAAGTTACAACAAAAAAGTCATTAAGGATTCAAGTAAAATATCAAAGAACAGATGAAGATGGTTTTACCAAAATGGTGAGACAAAATGAAGGTGGAGGTGCAAGATTTATTACATTTGAACCTGGTGATGATCCAGTCATAGAGCGACCTAGGCATACAAGCATGAATTATTTCTTTCAGAATGAAGGACGAAACTATTTTAATGAACTTGTCACTGAAATTGATACGGCAATATTAGACCCTTCTGGATCAAAGGTTGACACTATGTTTACAATAAATCAGTATCTTTTGGATAAAGGACTGACTGCTTCAAGAGCTTATTTTATCCTTGCCAGTTTCCCTAGAAATGACTTGAAAGAAAATAGTGATGACAGTGATTCAGCTAAAAGTGATAATGAAGTGGGCAGCACTCTTCCAAACAAAAAGATTTGTCCTAACTGCTTTAAAACATATCATCACACATGTCTTAGTTGTGAACAAGACATTGCTTTTGAAGAATCATTAAGAATTGACAGACAAAAGCAAATAGTTAATGATGTAATTGACGAGGAAAATAATGCTGAGGAAAATTCTACTAAACCCAATGAACAGCAACTGCGAGAAATGAGATTGAAGGCATTTCAAAAGATTTCTAATGTACAAGAAACTGATCTTACAGAACTATCAAAAAAGTTTCTTGAAACTGAAAAGTATGTGATATTCAATGTCAGAAGAAAGAGACTTTTTGAGGATGTTCTAAAAAAGATGAATCTGTTTTTTTCTGATTCTCCATTATGCAGATTCAAAGTAGAATTTTCAAGCCTTTTTACTGTTGAATCTGCAGTAGACGATGGCGGCCCTGGACGAGAAATGATTTCTCTATTCTATAAAGATGTATGTGGGAAGTTGACTCATGGAGAGTTTGGGAAGCAAGTGTTTATTCACGACTTAGAAAAACTGAGAAAAAGAGAGTTTTTTTATTTTGGTCAGTTAGTGGCACTTGCTCTTCTAATGGGTTACGATCCTCCAAACATGTTTTGTAAAGGCTTAAGTGGGTACATGCTAGGTTTGTAATTTCAGTTTGTTCATGATTTTGATGTTCATGATTTGCTGTAGACAGTAGATTTTATTCGTAGGTATGAAAGATTGCTTATGCTCATACAAGGATGTGTGCGATGTGGAACTGAAGCAGAAAATAGAAGATATAAACGTCACAGTATCAGAGGAAGACTTCCAATCAAAGATCTATAACTTTATGGAACGGTATGATGTTAGCTAGTTTGGATCACTTTTTCAATAGAATTGTCTGTTGTGGCTCTTTAGAATGGAAAAATTTGATGATGAATCTATTTTTATAAATCATTGTAATTCTTTAGGTTTGATTTTGGGTATAATAAATTCAGCCCCAAATTGAAGGATAAGCAGGATCTAGTCAAAATGGTTTCCCATCACTTGATTGTGTCCTCAAATTTGGAAGAAATTAACCAATTCATGGAGGGCCTTTCTTGTGGTGGTGTGTTACAGAGCCTGAAAAAGAAACCAAATGAATCGATTGCCCTTTTTGAAAAAGCCAAAGCTTTGTCACCAAACGATATAAAGCGTTTATTCGAACCAGTTAGTCGTTCTTCGAATCCTGCACATTTTGAACAAGAGGAGGATATTCTATTCAATCTGAACAACTTTATTGATGAAGTTGCATGTGGTAAATTGATTGAAGTTCCTGTTATAAATCTTCTTGACTTGGAGGACGAAACTGATGAATTCCCAAAAATGGAAACAAAAAGGATAACATTGGAAGAAATATTACAGTTTTTTACAGGCTCACCAAACCTACCAAGGGAAAAAGTTCTGATTTATTTCAATCACGGGGGTGTTGGAAGAGTTACCGTGAAAACTTGTCAACTGGAAGTGACTTTCCCAGTGTTGGAACGATACAGCTCTGAGAACTTCTCCGAAAATTTTGCCACGGATATTGTTGAATCACCAGGATTTGGTGTTGTGTAAACACCATTTTGTTTTTGTATTGAGTTTTGGAGTTTGGGATGCTATTTTATGATGTTCTTGTTATTTTGTTTGTTTTTTATTATGTTCTTTTCATTTTTCCGCCCTGTATATAGCAGCTGTATTTGGAGATTGATTTAGATTACTTTTGGTCTTTTAGTCATGTAATTCAGACCTGCTACATCGATCGAGCTGCCATATCGGTTTGCAGCTTACTTGTAATACATAAGTTCCTTCCTTTTTACCGTTAAAATTTATTTGATGTTTTGATATTCCTTTTATGGTTTATGGCTTAGTATCGATACTATGTTGAAGTAGTTTGAAGTTAGAAACGTTTTTCTATTATTATTTGCAAAAGTGGTTTTCGTTTTTAAGTAAAAGCTAATTGCCAAAAATGTCTGGCACTTAAAGTTTCCTGCGCAATATTTTTTCCTAATCCATTATTCGAAGTCTTTGGCAATTAACATTTTTTTGTTTGTCTGTTTTTTTGCTTGTAGAAGTTGAACATTCCCATTGTAAAACATGTACTTCAATACAACTCAACACTGACCTGGCATTTTTTCTGTTAAGTTTTTGTTCTTTTGGTAGTTAATAGTATATATAGGTCATTTTGTTATTCAAAAATATTTACATATGCTTATTTATGTCTTCTAACAAAATGAAATATAGTTCCAGTGCTTCTGGAATCGTCTGTGGTTTGTGTGTACTGTCCTTCTCCCTTACGGCCAATACGGTTTCGGAGAATGTGCCAGAATGTGTCGATTCCATCTTTGCAGAAAATCATCCAAGTCCTTTCTTAGCAAATGCATAAAACAATATCTAACACACTCAGCAATAACAGGGTTGGATGCGTCTAGTACATCGGCATTTACCATTTCCTTGAAGAAATCACGCCACCATGCAACTCGATCCTTTTGAAACTGTGACCAAAGACATTCAATTTTCTGATTAGCGGGAGAGGATCCAATGACAAAACTTCCCAATCCACTATACTCATCCGAATGTACGGATCTCAATGCAATCTGGATAGCTTCGATAATACTATTTTCTGTTCCAGCATCTGATCTTATCCGAGTAGGAACTCCTTTCAATTGTTTGATTGTACGGAGAAAGTAATAAGCGATGACTTCTGGCATTTTATTTGTTCGGCCTACTTCAAGCCACAAAATTCTTCTTGAGAAGCCATCTATACAGCCATGAATACTGAATCCGTATGGTTTGAGTTTATCAAACCCATCTATATGCCATAAATGGTCTGGCCCAGGGACCGAATATATCCGTCGTTTCAGTCTTCGCTTTTTACGACATTCTACCCCTACAGGGTCTACCTCCTTCAGAATCTCCATCACAGTTGATCGTTTGGCCGGCATACCCATGCTTTTAACAATGCTCCATATTTTTCTGTAACCTATAAGATAAGATAAAGCGTACCAACCTGCTTTAATTGTCGATACAAAATAAAGACAAGTATAATCATAATACCCTTGAAGAAGCAAAAAAGATAACATAATGTTATTATAGGGTGATTAAAATAACATACCAAGTGAACTACCACTACCTTCAAAAACTTCTTTTTTGATTATGTCAGTTATCTCTCTTCTATTTTCAACATCTTTTTGAAATCTTCTCCTAAGACCAAGCCTACTCAAAAGCCTTTTTAATGTTGACAAGCTCATTGCATGATTGTGATGGACAGCCAGAAAGGAGATTATTTCTAGGTTTGTATAACCTTGGCCAAAATACAAAGTTACCAACGATTCTAAAGTTACTGGAGATGATGGAGATTGAAGAATAGGCAAGTAATTTAACGCAGTACGTCGTTCTCCTGCCATGTTTTAAGCGCGATGTTTATTGATAGTTTCATGAAGCATAACACACCAAATAGGATAAATTAAGGACCAGTTATTGTTCCTTGAACTTTTTATGCCTCAAACAAGAAACACAAACAGGAAAAAATATTTATGCTACAATATAAAATATAACTGCGAAACACAGAAAATATATGCGTAGCACAAAAGATCTATGCGTAATACAAAAAAATCTATGCGTAATACAAAAAAACCTATGCGTAGCACAAGAAAATTTATGCGTAGCACATTTTTTTGTGTTTGCAAATGAGCCTTCAGGGCCATCGTAACATTTGTTCAATAGTTACCCTAAGGAAACATTTTTTTGCGGCCAGAACCTATATTTTCAACTTCACAAAGGAGAGAAAGACAAGTCTATCATATTTTCATATTATATACATCTTCATAAGCGTCCTTGCCTTATAGATGAACATCAAAATTACTAATAAATAATCAGTAATATCTTTGAATATTCAAGATTGAATTGATGATGATTCCTGCCCAACAGAAATTCATCAATAGTACCTACCATTCACTACACTTGTCAGTCATGGCAAGAAATCCCACCAAACTTGACCTGATAGTAAAATGTGTCGAAACGTTTTAAGACCGTCCAACTGTGAAAATGCCTGTCTAGGTACAACAGATTGAAAAATATATAGTTATTCTACCTACCTACCTTTTTTTTGCTTTTTCACTTTTTTTCTTGGTTACTAGTAATTTCAGAGGTACCTACTGGAGATGAAATACCGGTTTTGTCAGCAAATAATTTTAGATGCCCCATTCAGGCTGGCAATGAACTTGGTAAGTAACCTTCACTGCATCATCGTTGTATTTATGTTCTTAAGTGAATATTTTTGGTTATTCGTAATTTCAGATGTTAATGCATCTCAGGCTGAGATGTCAGAAAGTAATTTGAATGTAAGTCGTATTCTGTTTATTTATGTTCTGCATGGTGATTATGCTTTTGAAGAAAATTTTAAATGGAATAAATCTTGTGTTTCAAAATGCATTTTAGAAAAACAAAACAAGAAAACCCAAGCCTGTAAGTATCTTTGTTTCTTTCTTATGTTATTGATTTAAATTATGCAGTAATTACATTTTCAAGTATCAGTATCAAGTATCCTGGTCCTCTGCAGCCACCAGGAGCCCTGAAATCCTACAATTGAAAATCCCACGTGTCAAACATTTTGCATTTGAAATTTTTATGATAGGAACTGGGAAAAACAAGGACACATC
Source organism: Turritopsis rubra (assembly GCA_039566895.2). Taxonomy (NCBI): domain Eukaryota; kingdom Metazoa; phylum Cnidaria; class Hydrozoa; order Anthoathecata; family Oceaniidae; genus Turritopsis; species Turritopsis rubra. Next base: position 11,907,447 of record CM077630.1, read on the forward strand.
CTGACAGAGCTTGTTTCATATGTGGCAAAACATTTTCACGATTAACCAGACATATGTCAAAAGTTCACAAGGAAGATGAGAGAGTTAAGGATGCCCTTAAAAAGCCAAAAGAGGGTATTTACCAGGAAAACTTGAAAGAAATCAAAACTTCTTCTCCACGTTTTGTTCGGGAACGAAAAGTTCGGATGTGTGAAGAAATTGCTATGTGTTCTCTTTGTCATGGATTTTTTGCTAAGTCTTTTATCACAAGACATTTGAAGCTATGCGGCATGAACAGCTGTGAGCCCAAGTTACATTTACACACATTTTACAGCTTTAGAACCAACATGTATTTATGGAAATGCTTTAGACATGTTTCGAAGATGTAACTTTGAAAAGTTTAAAGAAGCTATTGAGAAATACACCAATACAAATGAAGGGATTCAAAAATCTGGTTTAAAGACAACTTTATACTACCTGATAATATCAAGTCTAAAAAAGTGCACTGGTCATCTCCTAGCGCAAGAACAAGATGACCAAGCAAAAGCGGTAACAGATTTTAAAGTTCTTCTGGAATTGAGGAAAGATGAATTATTTGGTGATGCAAGTTACGAGTTGAATGAATGAAGGAACGTAAAACTTAAAAAGCCAACTCAATTGCCACTGGAATCGGACATACAGTTGATACAGAATCATGTTATAGATGTAGTTAATAAATACAAAGAGAATGCTTTCCATTTATGGGATATTCATTCATTTGTTGAACTGAGGGATTGTGCATGTACCAGGCTAACATTGTTTAACGGCCGTCGAGGTGGGGAACCTGCCAGACTACTGCTTAGAGAATGGAAAGAAGCCAATGATGGCACATGGCTGGACCAACAAAGAATATCTAGTGAACACTCCAAAATTTATAACAAGTTTAAGATAACATATCAAAATGGCGAAGGCTCTAATCATTTAGTCCCTGTCTTGATTCCTGAGGACACTGTATTTGCAATAATCTTGTCCGACCAAATGATAAGAAAAGATGTTGGTGTTTCGGAGATAAATGAATATGTTTTTGCAAGCTGCCAAAATTCATCTAAGCACGTTAATGGTTGGCACTCTTTGACCAATGTTTGCGATAAGTTGCCAATTAGTGATAAAGCACGTTTAACTGGAACAAGTAATCGACATCGACTTAGCACACTTATGGCTTCAAGAGACTTATCTGACAAAGAACGAGAGTTAGCTTTCAAACATTTTGGCCACAGCAAAGCAATCAACGAAAGTATTTACCAAGCACCTGCTGCCCACCTGCAGATAATGTCTACTGGGAAACATTTAATGGAGATTGATGAAGGTTTATTAATTACGTATAAGTTTTTTTTAAACCTTGTTGCTAGTTTTCTCACTAGTTAATTTGGAAAAATTAAAAATTTCGAATTTAGAAAACCGTTTAAATGTAAACCACATAAAAAATCTGCAGATGATAAGAATGCAAGTAAGTACCCTCCAATTATCTGAAGCCTTAATTTGCATGCTCCTTGTTTCCTTATTTTATCTTTAGTTTATAACTCTGATTCATTAACTTGTTGCTAAATTTTGTTTTTGTAAGAACAACCAAAACACTTAGGATGTGTGCCTATGGCCGGAAGTAAATCCAAGGAAAAAGGTATAAATTGAGAGAAAATATATCATATTGTGTATTGTTTGCAGTGAGAGCTATTGTAAAATGTTTGCATCTTTCAATTTTATTGTTACTATTATTATTTATTTTTAAAAGATTCAAGGTCGCGAAAACGAAATTATTCCAGTTCTTCCTCGACTTCCTCTGAAGATAATTTAGAAGATGAAGTGACATCAGAGATTAAAAAGTCTTATGAAAGTATGTATAATTTAATTCCCGTAAATCCTCATAGAAACTTTGGGAACATTAGCCAAAATCTTAAAATAAACGCCTTACTCTATAATCCCGAAGTCAGCAATCCGGCGGCAGTAATAATGAATTTGAATTTCGTGAAAAACATAATTCTAGTATTGCACGCCTAAAGTGTGAACCAGAAATACGTGAGAAATCCTGTTGACACTCAATTTAACGAACTGTTCTTAAGAATTGCTATGAAAGTTACGTTTTGTATGTATGAGAAAAAATAGCAAGGTCGTTCTACTAATCGATCTGTAATCTAAAGATTCACGAGCTTAAATAAGTTTTTGTTCACAGAACAGTTCCCTCTTTCATAAGATTTCTTATTCCGTTTTTAGCAAGATCAAAAGGGATCGAGTTACACGAAACCATATCTGACAAGGAAAATGAAGATAAAGGTACATTTATGTCAATCATATTTGATGTGACAGCATGGGAGGTGCGACATTTATTCTGATATTATAGAATCCGGCTGTAATAACGTGATCCTAAAATACCAACCTCGTTGAATCTGGCTCAAAATTTCTCAGGATCACATCCCCCTACAAGTTTCACCTACCATTTCTCCATGGATTTTAACATTCTTTTCAACCTTACTCACCCCTGTACCACCCCTTATGCTGTTTGTTTTTATTAAGTCTATTTTTTTTTTACAATCTCATAGATTATAAGATGAGTAAGATGAATAATATCAAATAAAATGACAAAGGTATCACCGTTTGTATCATTTTACACGACGATCTCACGTTTAAATTATTTATCTTTTCCCTTTAATTAACCAAAGAGCATTAAAAAAAATCAAATATCCTACTTAGGTATGAATGGTTCTCAGAATTGTTACACTACCTTAAAATTATTTCTTTGTTTCAGAAAGAAACTATTTCCAATGGACAATGTCCATGGAAAGAGAACTAGAGAGTAAATTTGGTTGCCACATCAAAGATAAATCTCTTGGTTGGCCTGGTAAGACTAAATTTTTAGAGTTGAGTGCTGATAACTGAATCATTTCGTAGTTTTTATTATTATTTTAGATTCACATTTAACTTTTGTTTACTACCTGTTAAACTGGCATAGGACTTACAATGTATTTTCAATGTCTTTGTTCTGCACTTTCCCTTTTGACTCATGGTTTGTTCAATCTGTGTCCTTCAATTTTCATTTTTTATAGGCAAAGCGTCCATGCAGAGTTTCTGCGACGAATTCGGGATGACAACTTACACGTTAAGGACTAAGATCAATAACGAACGCAAGAAGTGGGAGAACGTTTTAACGAAAAGATGCAAATCAATTGGTTTATCTGGACTCTGAGCTCAGTCATATAGAAACGAGTCTTTTTGTTATTTTTGTTATTGTTTTGTTATTACTAAAGATAAACAGTTACGTTACACTGAGTGTGCTTATGTGTCTAGTTTCGATGTCCCCTAACAAATGAATTTTCGTCATTTATCATTATAAACTTAAAACTCTGGTTAAAGTAACAATGACAAATAAATATTAAATTGAGGGGATAAGTCCATTTTAAGTCAATCTAATATTATTGTTTTCGTAAAGTGGATCCACCAAATCTGTAAAAACGTAAGGTGGACCTTAGCCAGTATATCAATACACAAAGTCCAAAGAATAGTGGTATTAAAGTAAAGTAACACTAAATACATCTGTCCCGCCTAAAGTACATGATCAGATGCAATAAAATTCGGTATTACAGTGAATCCACTTAACGTTGATTTTTTATACACTTCCACCCTAAGTTGATATATATATATATATATATATATATATATATATTAGCAGTTTATGGTTACACACAATGGGGCGGAATTGCATAATGGGGTGAAGTAAGTTTAGGGTGACAGATTTGTGTCACCCCATTTTTTTCTGCTGTTTTTTAGAATGTTTGGCTTCAGTCTTAGCTAAAAAATTTAATTTTTATTTCAGTAGTGTCGACAAATTAATTGTTATTTCAGTAGTGTCGGCAAATTAATTGTTATTTCTTCGTTTAGTCTAGGAAGCTTCATTAATCTTTTGGAATGTGTGATTTGTTTAAAGAATATCCAGTTCAAACTTGAATTATATGGTATAAACATTGTTTGTATGTACAATAACTGAAGAATTTTTTTTCTTATCCCTTAATAACGAAATTTTTTTGTTCTGTGACTTTATAAAAGTGGCGTAGGGGAGGGGAAAAGTGATCATAAAACTGTTTTCAATGATTACTTCAATCTGCGTTGTCACTGTTGTGATTGTCCATATATAAAGATTAGGGTTACACAAATTTAAATATATCATTTTATGGTGACAATATGATAGGCCTAGGATGCAAGCAAGGGTCGTAGGTACTAAAAAAACACACCCAACATACTCCACTAGAATCCAGCAGTACCGAACCATAACCTACGAAAATCCACTCAAACTCCGAATCATAACACCATAACAGAGCCATAACCTCGCAAACATCTTTGATGTATTTCTTATTCAAAAATAATTAAATTGCTGAGTCTGCGTAAAATGTAAATAAAGATGGTAGCAAAAAATGTCTCCGTTCTGAGGTTCTGGTTCTGGTTCTGGTGGGTTGGACTCGGTTGCAGTAAGTTCTGATTGATTCTGCAGTGTTTCCCTTTTAGTAATTACGTGCAAGGGTGTTAATAAATTTAATGCGAGAAATTTTTGCTTTTGGTTCTGCAAAACAGTTTACAATGATTCCTTTAAGTCAGTCAATTAGTTATTGTCCCTTGCAGTGTAGTTTAGGGTTTCACAAATGTATATCAAGTATTTGTATTATGTTGACACACGATAAGCATGAAACGAATATAAGGACGAGAGTAAATTTAGGGTGACAACTTTTTCTAAATCACTCTGCAAAGGAAAACTGCTCAAAACATGTTCACCGAGGGAAATTATGGACTCGTTTCTATTTCAAGACATCTGCTTCAGTGAGGGTCCATATATGTTCTACCTTTTCTCAGGCATGCCAGAAGCAACCTATTTTATCTTAATTATTTATGTACATACGTAATAGTTATTTTTGAACTGAAACACAAATTGTTTTCTTTCATTATTACAAGTTCTTAGACCTCCAAAATCAAATCACTGAAACTCTTGAAGATGCATGCTAGGTGATCAACCTTTGCTCTGAACAATTTCATATATCGAGAGTTTACCCATAGGATTTTCAAGTAATCTCCTACCACTATGAAGCGTATTTGATTATAAATTCTCCATTATCATCTTTGAAAGAGAAACTGAAATGAAAAAAATATGAAAAGCCGGGTTTTGAATTTTTGGGTTACCTCGAAGATTGCAAGAGCTAACGTCGCCGTACGCAGTGCAGAAAACTGAAAGAGAAGAGAAGAACCACTTTTTTCTAAAAGAATAAACGTTTTAAAATAAAGAATCATTATTAATAAAGATGAGACAATATCTTAGTACGAAAACAGCTAAAAATGTTATATTATATTTACCCCCGACTATTAGTTACCCTTCGTCACTTTCCCGATTAGGCAGATTAGTGTAGTCCAAACTATCAATTTTGGTTGAAAATGTGAAAACAAAGAATATATGTATATGGTTTTTAAGGGAAATCCCTTGCCGGGATTTTGTGGGTGCAATATCAAAACCTGACATATATCATCCACCGCCTTCAATATGGAATTCTCGAACTGTTTTCTTTAGGATAACTTGGGTTAACTCGAACAATTCCGATAACTCGAACATCGAATCCATTCTCTCTATTCCTTCGTCAAATTTGCACAGCAAACTTGAGCATTAATAAAGAAGGGAAGAACGGGGAGGACTATTACAAAACAACAGCGTCGTGACGGATGGAAAATTGGTAGTTTTTAGCGCGGAAGAAAATGTGATCACTTCACACTAGATTTACCAGTATTTCCGTTAAGATCTACTAAATACCTTCAGTTTGAATTTGGTTTCTAGGGATCTGTCATGACAGGACAGAAAATTGCAATTTCATATTTTTTTTATCGATATTTTTTATCTAAACTGTGCATGTGCTCGTACTATATTTTACGATGGCATATGCTTATTGAACAAATTTCAACACAGTTTTACAACTCAAATAAAAACCGGAGTTTTCAGGGCAGAAATTAACAGTGTGATAAGAGTGACAGATTGACGCACGATGGATGTTACACCAAATACAAAATGGTTCTAAAAGTTATCAGGTAAGATAATTAATTCACTTTATTATAAATAGCCGCCAAGGCGTCGTCACTCGGATGTGTACTTCCATGTAAAAAAATTTAATGATGAAAAATTAGTCACCACACTTAATCAAATGCTAAACCAATGATTCACCCTTCGGGCTCAGTCCAACAACCTGCAAATCACAAAAAATAAAATTTCCGAAATTCTTATTGAAAGTACTTCCAAGTGATAAGAGTTCGAAACGCTAATCAAGAAAGGTATGGGATCGCATGTGTTCGACCTATCATTACGGAGGTATCGTCGATCAAGCTTTTCAATGACGTCATACGAGATTAAGCCCAAAGTTCGTCCCAAGCATGCCCCTACCCGTGAACCCCAAAAGACGTCAGTTATCTCCCTAAGTTTTAAAGATTTGGGCCATGACATTTAGGTCATTTTAGGTACTGAAATGTAATGGTTTCTTTCCGTAGATCCGACGTTTAAACTTAATTGAAGATAAGATATATAAGTAAATGAAATAATTCGTGATGTTCTAGCATTTTGCGTGATAAACAAACAAACTGCCCAGTTTTATATTCTATGCTAAAAATGTCATCATGAATTCTGTACCCATAATCGAATGGTAAAGCGACCTTTCTTCCGTTAGGCTCGCTGCAATCTTAAGGACTCCCTGTCAGAACCAAAAAATAAAACTCCAAAATGCACTTTGAAAGTAGTTCCATGTTATAGAGCTCAAAATGCTGATAAAAAAATGTGTGCTAGGTCATATACTCGTAATCCCGGCATTTTGATCGCTATCACATGGAAATACTTTCAACTAAAATTTCCAAAATTTTATTTTTGGTGATTGCATACTTTTTGGGGCGAAAGAATTTCCAATAACATTTTATACCTTCTCTTATGAGCGGTGAGTGGACTCTCCTTAACGGTTATTTAAATTTTAAGTGGAGACTAAACATTTGATGGTATCATATCTGGGAAAGTTTCAAACATTACACTACAATGTTGAAAATTGAATTTTATGAATCACCAAGGATAGTCTGTGAACCGCAAGCACAATACAAAGCAAGCTTGCTTTTTACTTTGCAGAACACAACACAAAAATTTTCCTTAAGATATCGTTACTATCAAAAAACACTTTCCAAAAGGACAAGTTCACTTTGAAGTCACTGTATTTATACAGCCAAACTGTTTTTTAGAGGATTACACCTATATTTCACTTTCACTAGTTGTGTTGATTTGTGATGGATTACGAACTTGTAACACGAATACAGGATTTACCATTTTAAGTTGCTGTGACCAGAAGTGTGATATTTCAGTTTTGCATAATACGTCCTTGATTGAAACCTTTAATTTAAAATAAGAACATGATTTACCTTTTCAGCAACTGTTACTAGAGCAAACGATTTTACCTGTGTGATAGAAATTGTATGATGTACGTGCTAAATATAAAATTAGTATTTAGCTGTTTGAGCGATTCTCCTCCAGAAAACACAAGGGAACAAGCATGGCGCGTGTTCAATCCCCAAGTGAAGCAGTTTATTTTCATTTTTGTGTGTTAAGTGAGCGGGTAACTACAAGAATGCGCACCCAGGGACGAGAATGCTTATAAAAAAAGCATTAGTTAAAAGTTAAGAGAAATCATTTTGGACTCAAAAATAATTTTTCTTTTACCTAATTCAAGAAAGTAAAAAATATTAATACAAACATTGGTAACATTAAGCCATTTCAATCAAAACTAATCAAAACCGTCCATGACCAAGCATGAAAAAATAAGTACATAACTAAGATTCATAGGGAACAGAAAATTTATTTTTCACAAATTTCGCAGACGGATTTTCTACGGTTCCATTTCTTAATGAGTGTCCGAAAATTTTTTTGAGTTTTTCGCTCTTTTAATATAGAATGGGAGCGTATTCCAAATTCTCGGTACTAAACAACTCAAGCTCTTTTCTCCAAACTTCGTTGTTTTGACATTCGAAACAACAAGTTATTTGTATTCTGTTTTCTGACAGGTCGGGATCTTTCTTCGAAGCAGAAGATGTTTCTCATATACAAAGGGTTGCTATTTGTTAGTGTCTTACATATTTTAATACAGATATTTCTTAGGCGAGAAATACACATAAAACTCTTTTCCTCATAATAGTTCTTATCATCGGTTTCTTTTAAAATCTAAAGAACCCTTTCATATATTTTATTAACCTTCAAAAGTGCTTTTGATGTAGCAAAATGCCAAAGCAAATCACAAAATCATAGACATCACAAAACTTTGGGTTAGGATATTTTTGGCTTTAAAGGGCAGAATATTAATAAATCTATACAAGGCATTTAAACTGTGCTGATGCTTTCTTACCAGGTTTTTGCTATAAATTTTGCTTCAAAATTTAACTAGTGGTACTTTATCTTCACCAGCTAGGGCCAAATAGCTCAGGCGGCTTTTACATGAGATTTTCTTATCGGGCGTTATAAAACTTTTTTGTAAAGTCAATAATTAAAACTACCGATATGGGTTTTCCCTGAGTCTTGTATCGGTCGTTTAGAACGATATGAGTTCATTTCGGGTAGTTCCGAGTCATGACTTTATAAAAAAATATCGTTCATATCGTTCGTTATTACCCGCGTAGCAGGGCTGTATTTGATACAAAAAATTCGCGCGATCCGATTGGTCAATTAGGCTTAAATGTGACTTCACTCCCGTCTATACTCACCGGTACAGCCCGCTGAAGTATCATGGCAACAATATTTTAAAAAAATAAGAGGCATGAATGTAAACAAACACAGAAAAACCATAGATAGATAGATAGATAGATAGATAGATAGAAAAACATTGTAGGGACAAATAATAACTGAAACAGTTAAGGAAATCATTGCATTGCATTTTTTCTATTTTTGATAACAAATCAAATGTCGCACAAAAAAAGAAAAGCTCGGGTTTTACTATGACGTCAGTCAATATTTTTTGGTAATGCCCTCATAACCAGTTAGTATATTAAATTCTGATGTAAACACCGCGTAAGTGGTAGTACGTTGCATTCATGATTTTTTTAATATAACTACCAAGCATCTGTCTCTTATCAAGAATTACATTTCCTTGCCAACTAAGGAACTAGCTATGGCTTACGCAAAGGTTTATACAGCTTTTAGAAGAAAAAAGCTGTAAACAGAGTTTCAATTCGGATTGTTGTGTTCGTTCACCCGCCCGTTCTCGTCGTCTATGTTTCTATTCTGTATTTTATTAGGTTAGGTACTTTTGGATATACTTTGTAAGAACGAAGTTAGTTGTGAAATGGAAAATAAAGTACAACAATGGCGCTGCGAGTAGAATAATATACATACACGAATTAAAAAGAATTTGAGGGTTTTACGTGCAAATATCATGGCAAAAGCGATAGATATTAATTGCCCTACTACATTTAATCCTAAAGGAGAGTCTACAAACTTGGGATCACGTTGGAAAAAGTGGAAAAAAAGCTTTGATTTATACATTGTTGCTGGTGGAATTCAGGATGATGCTCAAAAAAGAGCATTGATGTTACACTGTGCTGGTGAAGATGAATTAGTTGATACACTTGAAGATGCTGTAGATACTTATGGACATTTACAAGCTGCTTTGGACAAATATTTTCTGCCAAAACAGAACAAACGTTATGAGAGGCATATTTTTCGACAATGCACCCAGAGTGAGAATGAATCAATCTCTCAATATGCCACGAGATTGTCTGTCCTAGCAAAACCTTGTGAATTCACCGATTCCAAAGACGAGATAGTGGATCAAATAATTGAGAAGTGGAGATCCCATAAACTACGAAAGAGACTCCTGCGTGAAAATGAGCTTAATCTCGACAAAACAATAGAGATAGCTCAAATTGCGGAAGCCACTGAATTGCAGGCTAATCAGTATGAGAAGAATAAAGTGAAAAGTCAAGGAGAACTAACATCTGAAGAGGAATCCGACTTGGTAAATAGAATTCAGCGAAAGAATACGTATCAACGAAGTGGGATATCAGCCCCAGGTATGTCAGCTAAATCGTCGCCTGGTGTCTCTACCTATTGTTTCAGATGTGGCAGTAAACAACATCTAGCGAATAATTGTGAGGCTGCTAGAGGTAAACGTTGCAATAACTGTGGAAAGATTCGACATTTTGCCAAAGTATGTAAAGGAAACACTAGCAAATTTAGTGAGCAAATGAGGTATCTCACAGTGGAGGATTCTAGCAGTGATGATGAATATACATGGGCAATTTCAGGCCATGACAACCTGCAACCCCTATACACTGTGACAATTAATGATCAACCGGTTGCATTTTTAATTGACAGTGGAAGTACAGTTAATATCTTGAACATCGCAACCCTTCAGAGGTTGAACATCCAACAACCTCTCAAGCCATATCAAAGAAAGGTTTTCGCATATGGTGCAGCAAAGCCAATTGATATACTGGGTTGTGTCACTGTGGATATCTTCGAACCAGTTCAAAAGAGAACCATTGCTGCTCAAGTTCTTATAGTCAAGGATGGTCGTGCAATTCTGGGAAATCCAACAGCCAGGGCACTTGACATTCTTCGGATAGGCCCCGAGTTGGTCAGTAATATAGATGGACGTTCCTCAATGGGGACTGCAGTTGATAGGCTTGTTGAGACATACAAGGATAGATTTTCTGGCCTAGGAAATCTGAAAGATGTAGCTGTGAAAATACATACTGATCCAGAAATTATTCCGGTTGCTCAAAAAGCCAGAAGGCTACCTATTCTAATGCAAAAAAAAGTGGACATTGAGCTTGAGAAACTCTTGCAAGACGGTGTGATTGAACCAGTTCCAAAACCACCTGCCTGGGTAAACCCGTTGGTAGTCGTACCTAAGAAGGATAATGGAATTCGCATTTGTGTTGACATGCGCAGGGCAAACAGTGCCATTATCAGAGAGCCGTATCAAATTCCAACACTTGAGGAAATACTGGTTGACTTTAACGGCTGCACGAAATTTGCTACCCTTGATCTGAATCAAGGTTATCATCAACTCTCTCTTCACCCTGACAGTCGTGACCTCACTGCATTCGCTTCTCATAAAGGTATATTTCGGTACACACGTTTAATTTTTGGAATGTCGGCTGCGGCTGAAGTTTACCAGCGTCACATTGAGCAGTCATTAGTGGGACTCCCAGGGGTCAGAAACATATCAGATGACATTATAATTGGTGGCAAGGACACTGCTGAGTTACTAATTCGACTTGAGGCTGTTCTTGAACGTTTGCGTGAGAGGCACCTCACTGTCAATCTAAAGAAGTGTCAATTCATGGCAGATGAGCTGGTCTACATGGGTCACAGGCTATCGGCGAAAGGAGTTTCTCCAGACGAAGAGAAAGTTAAGGCAATCAAAGCCTTAAAGGAGCCAACAAATGTGCATGAGCTGCGATCTTTCCTGGGAATGATCACATATTGCTCCAAGTTCTTTCCACAGTTTGCGACATTAACAGACCCACTGAGAGACTTGTTGCGGAAAGAAGCCAAATGGGAATGGGGAGAGCGGCATAAGAACTCTTTTGAGGAATTAAAAATGCAACTGGTGTCGTCAACAACCCTTTCCCACTTTAAGACGGACGCGGACACTGAGGTCATCACAGATGCTTCTCCTGTTGGACTAGGGGCTGTCCTAGTTCAGAAACAGGGCAATGGCTTATACCTTCCTGTCTGTTATGCAAGTCGTGCCTTAACGGACGTTGAGCGAAGATACAGTCAGATTGAGAGGGAAAGTTTAGCAATCCTTTTTGGCATTGAGAGATTTCGTACATATTTATATGGGTTACGTTTTGTTGTTCGCACCGATCACAAGCCGCTTGTTACGCTTTTTTCTCATGGGGGTAATCATCCTCCAAGAATTGAAAGATGGGTTACTCGACTGATGGACTATGACTTTCGTGTATCTTATCAACCTGGCTCTATGAATTCTGCGGATTATTTGTCACGATCAAATCCCCTTCCTATCAAATCAAGAGATGAAGCTATGTGTGTGAATTACATCAAGCATGTGATTGATCAAACACTCCCAAAAGCGCTCAGCTTTGAAGAAGTAGCCAAGGCCACAAAGCAGGACACTCAATTGATGAAAATTTGTGATTTTCTCCGATCATCATGGCCTTCAACCGAAAGGAAATCAAGGTATTATCCTATTCGTCAAAAACTTTCTTTTCATAATGATGTAATTCTGTTTGAAAAACGTATCTTGATACCAGAATCTCTCCGTCCGAGGGTGTTGGTTTTAGCACACGAGGGACATCAAGGGTACGTTCGTGTTAAGCAACGTCTGCGTGCAAAGGTTTGGTGGCCTGGCATGAACAATGAAGTTGATGAGTTCATAAAAGGTTGTCATGCATGTCAGGTAGTTTGCACAAATGAACCTAAACCTACACCGCTCCACTTTACTCCAATTCCGAAAGCTGCATGGCTTCTGCTAGGTTGTGACCTAGTAGGGCCATTTCCTGATGGGCATCACCTCCTAGTTTGCGTGGACTATTTTAGTCGGTATCCCGAGGTAGAAATTCTGCGTGATATAAAGTCAAGCTCCATAACATCAAAATTGCGTAAATTGTTATGTCGTTATGGAGCCCCTGAAGAAATTGTTACAGACAATGGCCCCCAATTTTCCAAGAACACCCCTTTTCAAAGTCTATTAGCAGAATTCGGCGTGAAACACCGACGTGTCACACCATATCATCCGGCGGCAAATGGTGAGGTGGAGCGTTTCAACAGAAATCTAAAAAAGTGTATTCAAACGGCTGTAGCCGATGGTGTAGACTGGAAAATAGCTCTAGAAAATTTTCTACTGAATTATCGATCGACGCCTCACAGGATGACCGGAGAGACTCCTGCAAGGCTCATGTTTGGTCGTGAAATGAATGACAAATTAAAGCTTAATTAGATTCATTCCTCTACCTTTCATAGAGAAGCCCGTCGCAAGGATCTTGAAAGCAAGAAGAAAATGAAGTTGCACACTGACACCACCCGTAAGGCTGGACCCCACAACATAGTGGTGAATCAACCTGTACTCCTGCGAAACACTGCAAAGAATCGCAACAAGTTTACTCCGAAATGGATCCAAACTCCTGGGATTGCTATGGGTATTCACGGCGATAGCATCACGGTTCAACACCAGGGTCGAAATTTTCGCCGCATATCGCACCACGTTAAACCGTATCATGCATCGAAATGGGTTTTGCGACATGAAACTGCCGATTCCGACTCGGATAGTTCTTCATGTTACAGTGACATTGTTCCCAGGGCCGACCATCGAGCTCTTCGCAGAGAACTAACCCCACCATCCGAGGCCGCTGAAGTAGATGATGCAGAGGCGGCACAGTCCAGTGACACTGACTCAGATTCCGATACGATTGGTTTGTCCGATCCAGATACTGACTCCGATACGATACCCTACGAACTTGAGGACGATGAAGGTTTGTCAGACAAGGGGAGATTTGGTCGAGTACGAAAACGACCGGAAAGGTTCAGAGACTTTGAATTGCAATACTGAAGTATGATATACGTTGATATTATTAATTTCGCACTGATAGAAAGCATGAACTGAAGCGATTGCATCTTTCTGTTTGTTACTATTTTTTAGCTAGTGCGGGGGAGATGTTGTGTTCGTTCACCCGCCCGTTCTCGTCGTCTATGTTTCTATTCTGTATTTTATTAGGTTAGGTACTTTTGGATATACTTTGTAAGAACGAAGTTAGTTATGAAATGGAAAATAAAGTACAACACGGATATAGACAAAATCGACTAACGAAGCTTAGCATCAACGTTACCATGTGACAACATCAGAAACTTTATTGATAATTGTCATATCTTAGTCTGAAGAACAGTCTTTATGTGTGCAGACGTCTCAGTGGTTTACGTGGGGTATTAACTACTCGAAACATCAAATAAATTGTTGGGAGAAGTCCTACAGTTGTTTATTATTATTATGAACCTGCATAAACGGAAAACAGAAGCAATAATAACTGTAAAACGATTAACAGGTGCTGGTAAACCTCCTGCTATCCCAAGAACATGCTATCATTAACGTCAGAAAATAAGAATACCTGCGAAACATAGTCAAGACGCCTATTCTGTTTTCCGACGTATGTCAGTAATTATTTTGAAATAATTCAATCTGGTTACTTTGGCTGCCATGATGGTTCCAAATATTCCTGTTGCTACGACTCTCTGTTGCTACAATAAATAAATAAAGCTTGTATGCTATACAGCTATTGATTATCCTCTAGATGGTTCCAGTCATAAATGTTCTGACGAAACATCGGAACACAGAATATTTAACAGTAATTTAAAACCATCGTGGATTAAATTCATGGAAAATTGATTCGACCAACAATGTACTATATTTTATTACATTTAAGAATATATTTCGATTCTTTATGAATCATCATCAGCTAAAATCTACAAACAAATGAAAGCAACTTAAAAATATATCTTACATGCTTATACACATTATTCACATCAGATAACAACATAAGAATGAAAAAAAAAATTTCTTGTTCGTCCTTTCCATTAATACAGGATTCGCTGAAGCGTAAAGCAAGTGTTGATGAGCCTCTAAAGGATCGAGTGGTGTACCATATCCAATGCCCAAGCTACAAATGCTCTGTAGGCCAAACAAACCGGCATCTAATCATTTAAGACAAAGAGCACGCAAGTTCAAAGCCCATTGCAACCCATTTCGATCGTTGTAATGTGGAATACACCTTTCCCGAATTCGTTTTTGTATGTTGCATTCTGTCTGCGATGTCCATACGGGCCATCCAGCGATTATTAAGTTATAGGTTTTGCTCAGTTACAAAATTTTCAGTAATTATCAAACAGAAAGGAGGCCGTACTGACTAAACAACGAAACCACCTGAGACGATCTGAGACGAACTGAAACCACCAAGAGATGAGCTGAGACGACCGGGGACGACCTGAGACCATCTGTAAAAATATACGCACCATATTTCCTAAACCACGTCGGCCAGTTTGGGGATTTTCGGAGTACATTGGAATTCTCTCTGGGCTTACCAAAAATCTGCAGTTATAGTCGGCAGTCGAAAAAATCATGTTTTTTAGGCATTAATTGGAGCGAATGGGAGTCTGTTTCAAATTTCGTGTACTTTTAGATGATTAACTTGCCTTTCAAGTATCAATGTATTGCGAATGAATCGTGTGATGAAGATCTTGTCAGGTGGTCAAATTTTCGTCTTAAAACGACTGAAAACTTAAACGGCATGGCTGGATCAAAGTTGACTTGTGTTAAGTAGTTGGATTCTGAGTTTATAAAAACACAATTCAATCAACAAATTACGTGACAAAAATATCCTTATAATGTTTTTTTTATATTCGGTATTATACATCTCGAATAACATAGTTTTTTAAAAAAAATATTTTAAATGAATATCTTTTTTGCTAGGACGATTCCCACCTACACTCGAAACATCCGGCAGCCGAAAAGACGGGGATGATTTTTTTTCTCCGTGGTGGATTTAACTCGTCTCAGCTCATCTCAGCTCATCTCTTGGTGGTTTCAGTTCGTCTCAGCTCGTCTCAGCTCGGTTCAGATCGTCTCAGGTGGTTCCGTTGTTTAGTCACTACGAAAGGAGGCCCGTGTGAATAACTCGGCCAAGATATAACATATAAACATGAACTCGGGAAAAGTGTATTGTTAATAGAAAATTTTCTATTCTTTTCGTCAGAAAAAACAATAATTATTGATTCCTGAAGCATTAGCACTTAATGGAAATGACGAATATCGTAGGCACATTTTAACTATTAAATTATAATTACGCTGTGATTTCTCATTTTGTTTCCGTAGATGTTTTTAAAAAAAATTGAAATATTATTTTTCATTCTTATGTTGTTATCTGATTTGAATAGTTTGTATATGCATGTTGTAAAATAGATTTTTAATCTGCTTTTATTTGTTTGTACATTCTAGCTTATGATGATTCATAAAGAATCGAAATATATTCTTAAATGAAATAATACATAGTACATTGTTGGTCGAATCAATTTCCATTGAATTTTAACAGTAACTTCGAAAAGGTTAATTAAAATGCAAGCGTTCGCCTGAAGTTATTAAAAGGCGTGTGTTATTCTTGCGAAAGATGCGTACCGAGTTCTGACAATAATGATTCCCCCCATTTGTGCCATATAACTACGCCCAATTAAAAGTTGAGATCACTTCACCTGGTAAGAGCTGGTAACACTTGTTCCGGGTGTGATCATGATCATCTATGAAATTCACTAGGCAAAATTTGTTTTTCGAGTTAAGCAGGTATTTTATCCTGGTAGAAACACGAGGATGTCTAAAGAACATTTTCCGCTCTCCGAAGACGTCATTTTGCCACAACGTATTATGATTTCTGGTTCACGCTTGTTGTCAACATTGCCGTAAGCGATTTTTTATGTCAGAATATGAAACAATTAAGATATTTTCCGTAATTCATAATGCAAAGTCTTATCCTTATGTTGTTCATACTCCATACCATCCTCCATACTCTGTCGTTTACACGACCTATCTTCGTAACGACAGGGTGTACACATGCGATACCATACATTTTCTTGATCAGCATATCAAAGCTACATGGAACTACTTTCAATATGAATTTCAGAAACCTTTTTTGGCGCTGACAGGGATTCATAAGAAGATAGCGAGCCCAACGGACAAAGCGTCGCTTTAACATTAGATAATGGGTAGTGATTTCATAATGACAATTTTAACATGAACTGGGCGGCGATTGACGACGCCTTGGTGGTTATCTTATTACTAATACGCGCTGTACGTAACACTTTTATTTTGGAAAGTGACTCCTTTGGGAGCGACGCTAGTTTTCTCCGGGAAACTCTTGAATTGCATTTGTTTTGATCGATTTAATTGGCTAAGGTTATGGAAAGACGATAGCAACCAGGTTCGCTCAAAATGTAAACAAACTTATTTTCGTATGGAAAAAGATTGTATTGGTCTCCCGGTCGACCCGTAAAATATTTTTACACGGGATTCTAGTCTTCTTATTATACTAACTAGACGCCAAGGCGACATTGCTTACAGCCCAGCTCATGTTAAAATTATCATTATGAAATCACTACCCTTAATCGAATGGTGATGTGACGCCTCGCTAGTCGAGCTTGCTATTATCTTGACACCCAGTCCAAAAAAAAAAATATTTCTGAAATTCATATTGAAGGTACTTCCATATGATATGGTAGTTCCAGCGGTGACCTTGTGGCAAAAGCCCCGGCGGTTGTTTGAAATACACTTGGTAGGTTATGCTGCCAAAAAACGTTTCGAGTGTTGGGGAAATTCACAAAGTTTACCTTTCATTCACAAATGGACGAATATAAAAAATATCGGCGATACAAGTTTTTGTTACTGTAATGCAATGATTTCTTTTGGTGGATCTGACGTCGGGCACCAAAAACGAACTGATTAATATAAAGAAAATAAAAAGAAACGCTTGTTGCGTAGTTTTAAGCGAAAAAACCTAGAAAAGTGACCGTAAAAAAGGATAAAACCATCGCACTCTAAAATAAAAGTGGGGTGCACATTCCTGATTAAAGAAGATCGGGAAGGAACTTTTATTTTATAGAGTGGCTGATTTATCTTTTCTTTAGGGTCACTTTTTTCTGTTTCTCGCGTAAAACCACGCAAACCAAGAAGCGTTTTTTCTCTAATTCATAGCAATTAGTTATTTTTTGGTGCCCGACGTCAGGTCAAGGGAAAGAAACCATTACATTGCCGTCTCAAAAATGACCTAAATTTAATCCAAACTCGAATTCTTAGTGGGATAACTGACGTCTTTTGGGGTCCACGGATAAGTGCACGCTTGGGACGAGATTTAAGTTTGGTCCCACGTGATGTCATTGTAAACTTTGATCGCGGAAATCTCCGTAACGGGTAGATTGTGCATATGCCATCTCATGCATTTTCTTGGTCAGCAGTTGAGCTCTATCACATGGGACTACTTTCAATATGACTTTCTGAAACTCTGTTTTGGTGCTGGTATTTTGTTTTGGTGTTGCCCAATCACAACAGGCGTTATATACATAATAACTCCCAATGTTGCATGTTTCTGTCGAGCACTTAATGGCATGATTGTGTGAATGACCTTATATATGAAACAAAAAAGCGTTTTTTCAATAATTGTGGATTTGAACGAAATCATAAAATCTTTTTAAACAGAACATTGTAGAATTCATGAATGCAAAATACAGTGAAACCTGTGTAAAGCGGACACCCACGGGACCGACCCAATGTGTCCGCTTTAGGTTTGGCCGAAAGCCTGTTAAAAGCACAGCAAAACTCAATATCACGCATAGTACCCTTTCCATAGCTATTCTGGGGGACTATAAAAGACTCTTTTTTTTATTGATAAAAACACGAATCACTGATTTTTCGAAAAGAAAAAGGAAACGAATATGATCTTCATGTTGTGGCTATTACTAGAAATAACGTTGTTGTTGGTCATGTGTCCCAAAATATGTGATCCTTTTTGGAAATTCTTATCTCTGCCTAAAACGTCAATTCGCGCTCGGGTCTTAGGTAAAAGGGTCAACCGTAAGTTATGGCCTTGACATTCCTGTATGCTTCGTTTTTCGAGGCCATATCAAAGGAATAGCATATGGACAAAGAAGAAAATCGATAATGCAGAGAAAATGGTTCAATCACGCATTGAAAAATGGCACTTTAAAACAATATTACATGGCTTAGGCAGGATACATCAGGCAGATTCGTAACCACGTTTTTGATATTGAGGGGGCGCGGGCTTGCTTCAGTGACGAAGGAGGCCCCACCATGGTTGGGGCCGACGGTCCCAGAAAATAAAAGGATGGAAAGATTTCAATCATTCATTAAATGCGCATTGTGATGTTTGTTTAACAAGGATGTTTTTAACATAACAAAGTGATTTTTTTTCTTTTTAACTATTCTTGGAATTTTTTTACGGCACTGCCATAAAAGATACGCATATGGTTTGTATTTCGTATAGTGAAATTATTACAATAATCGAGAATAAATGATGATGTCCGCTATATACAGGTAGTTTTGTATCTTGGGGAAGAAAAAACTGTCCACTTTAACCAGGTGGCCGCCATATAGTGTCCGCTTTATAGAGGTAATTTTATGAGTTTATTAGGAAAACATCCGGTACCTAAGGTTCCTGTCCGTTTTAGTCAGGTGTCCGCTTTAGTGCATGTCCGCTATAGATAGGTTTTATTGTAACTTAACAAAAACAGAAAGAAAAACAAATACTCAGAAAAAAGGACAAGAATTCCTTCAAGTCATCAAAAGATACATTGCACTGATATTCTCAAAACCTAGTGCAGACAAATAGAACTGTGAAAGACTGGGGAAATACTACGGCAGAAGCTGCCACAGGAAACACAGCTGGTGGGGGTGGCAGCCACCAAAGCCAAGACAAAAAGGGCAATGGCTTTAAGGAACTATTCGAGGAGATATACCGATATTTCATTAAAATAGGAGTTTCCAGGAATGACAAGATAATAACTATTATAAACAAACGCGCAAGTGATGAAAGCAAGAAATTTGAAAACTGGAGGAAGATAAAAAAAGTACAAAAAAATATACCACTTTACATACAAATATGAGTACAAAAGTACAAAATATAAACATGCATATCAATCAAATAAATATTAATTGCTGAAACCAATATGTTAAGATCATTTTGAGAAAAACAGATTTATTATGCATATGTTCAACTGATTCCAACAGAAAGATGTATTATATCAAAATCCAATAAATATAGAAAACTGGCTACAGTTATCAAGTTGAAAAAAAGTGACTGAGTATTAGCTAAACAGCTGTAAAACTGAGGTTCTA
The DNA here is from genome assembly GCA_039566895.2 of Turritopsis rubra. Classification (NCBI taxonomy): domain Eukaryota; kingdom Metazoa; phylum Cnidaria; class Hydrozoa; order Anthoathecata; family Oceaniidae; genus Turritopsis; species Turritopsis rubra. The sequence continues at coordinate 11,927,354 of CM077630.1, forward strand.
AGAATCTAACATTTGTTGCTTTCACATACTGTATTTTCTCTATTAAACTCCCCTATAATCCTAAAAATATTCTATAAATGCATGGAGCATTTGAGTAGCTCTAAGTAATGAAAATGGGGTATTTATTAAAAAAATATATGAAAATTTTGGATTTTGAAAGTGCAGAGTCGTCTGAATAAAAGTCTCATAATTGACTCGTTCAAAAGTTGTGAGCTAAATTTGAAGTGACGGTACATTAGATACTTTCACTTTCTTCAATCCTAATTCATGTTAATGGTATAATTGTATAAACACCCAGGGCATTTAATAGAAAAATACGGTACCTACCAAGCACGAGATGCATTAAGAGCAACCCATATGTGATAGAAAATGATTAAAACGTGACAATATAAACCATAGTACGGATCTTAGAAAATCTATCCGTCATTTATCAACATAATTATGGCTTACTTAATGGATCAATCTGATCAATATTAATTTTTGCACAGAGCTCGAAATTTTAGTTGCATGGAATTATTAAATGTGCACATAATATTTCTGTGCATGAACACTACACCATGCAAAATTGAAAAGACGTTAAAAGTCAATAAAAATCATCTTTCAATTACTAATCTACCGACTGGTGGCCTTGTGGTAGAGTGCTCGCCTTCAGTGTGGGAGGTCAGGGTTCAAATCCTGGCCGAGTCATGCCAGCGACTATAACAGTGTGAATCGATCCACTCAGCTTAGCACTCAGCTTGAGAGCGGGATTGATATCTAAGGGGGTTGTCTGGTTGAGCGGTAGAAGCATACTTGCGGCTTCCGTAGCCCAAATGGGGGCTTTAAATGCTCTGGGACCTCCTTCGCAGGACCCTCATTGATAACAGTTCTATCAGAACTGAAGAGGCTATCCTGGGTAAACATTAATAATAATAATAATAATAATAATAAGTTGGACCATGTCATGTGTCTTTGAAACTATTGTTGAAATTATTGTTGGTCCTGCTTACTGGCTTGGCTTTGCATGATCGTATATGTCTCAACAGATGATTAGGTCGTGTAAAAGATTTGAAACACTTTTCACAAGCATACTTTCTCTCTGTAGAATGTTTATCACGGAAATGGCTATTAAGCACAGCCGCAGTTGCATAAGATTTTCCACACTTTGTAGATTTGCATGATCGTTTTTCATAAGAATGAATAGCAATTAGATGGTGCTTCAGCTTGTGCGAGGTTGAAAATGCTTTTCCGCACTTATCGCAACAGTGCCTCCCACCTTTCTTGAAAGGAAGAACATACATCAGCTACGTCAGGTAACAGGAGTATTGCATTGTTATCCTCACCAGATGATTCAAGACAGTCGTCATTGCAAATTATAGATATCTAATAGTGGAATAACAAATAGCAATCATTAAATAATATGAAAATGTTGGAAAAAATATCACGCCACAGCAGCTATTTTTCAGGACATTTTCGTTTTATTTGTGCCATATGCTACGGTTGTTTTTACCATCATATTAAAGGGATTCCGCAAGTAATACTAAATCTTACCAGAGCAGCTAAACGACCTTCATCATCCTCTGACGAATTTTCATTTTGAAAGCTGAGATCAAATGCACTTTCATTGAATTCCATGATTTCACTATCACTAAAACGAACTAGGAAATTTCCACACCCTGTCCGAGACCTCGTCAAGGAATCACTCTAAAAAAGCTGTGAGGTGAACTAGGGACGACAATGCTTTTCGGAGCTAGGAAATTTATCCTCCTCATACACAGACCTCTCGTTCAAACTGACATTATAATTGCAGTGTCAGGAGGCGGGAAAATACAAAAACCAAGTTCGCTCATCAATGGTGAAGTTTTCCTTTGTGTAGGTTGCATGATGTTTCTATCTGCTGTTCTGTTTTTGAGGTTCTATTACAAAAAAGCAGCAAAATGAATATCATTAAAGTTCAATTTCCAATTGTAGTGCTTGTTGTGTCAAGATACATGAAAAATACAAAAAGTTATTGTCTATGATACCTTACTATATGCAGGAAATTAATAAGGTAAATTAACACATTTGACCCTTCAGTCATGTTAATTAATTTTATGTTAATTTTATACATGAATATTTGACTTGTTAATTTCATGGATGAGCGCAAAAAATGAAGTTTCTAAAATATACCCTTAACCCTCTTCATGTGGAGATCTACAATTACAACCAAAAAGGAGGTCGCTGGGCTATATTGAATGGCTAGAAACCCAAACAGTCAAAGATGCAAGAGAAGGAAATATTGTTGAATTTAATCCATTTATCTAGCTTCTTTGTTGAAAGAAATAGAAAACAAGAAATGCAAACATATATAGTTTACTGTGTCTGAGTTTTTCTTAACCGAGTTTTGCCTCACACGTGGCAAGATATGATTTTTTGGAAACTGCGTTGATTTTCTAATATTATTTTCATGATTTGTTTAATTCCTATAAGGGACTTTGGTGAGTACTAATTTTGACCAAAATTCACAAAAATTAGTACACATGAAAATTGGTGCACTTATTATTTGAAAATGTTTATGATGCACAAAATCTGATAAGAAGAATTAAAAAAAAAGAAAAAAGTAATCTGAGCTTTAACAAATTACTGTATCTGTCCAAAGCAAACAACATCCCAGTGGGCATGTGATGTTGTATTGACGTCTTTTTTACATTAATTGAACGTCACATCCGGATGTAAAGTTAAATAAACATCAAAATGATGTCACAATAATGATGTCATTTTCCATGACATAAACTTGACTTTTAAAGGATGTCACGGTAATGATGTCATTTTCCGGTACATAAACTTGACGTTAAAATGATGTCACGGTAATGATGTCATTTTCCGGTACATAAACTTGACGTTAAAATGATGTCACGGTAATGATGTCATTTTCTGGTACATAAACTTGACTTTTAAATGATGTCACAGTAATGATGTTATTTTCCGGGACATAAACTTGATGCTTAAATGATGTCACAGTAATGATGTATACTGTCACCGTACAAGTGATGAAATTGCTGTTATACTTAATGACACACATACAATGCTCCGCGCTAACCTGTGGTTTATTCTTAATGTTACTTGGGCCTTTTGTAAAGTATTCTGGAACTTTTAGTATTGATCAGGATATTGAGATATGATGTAATAAAGGTCTTGGCTGGTACGTATATACATAATTTTTATAAGAACCAAGTTTATAAAAAACTTCGGGCGTATACAATGATCATATTGAGATATTTGTTGGAGTTATCAACCTTATTTAATTTTTAATTTCTCTAAATTACCTCAAAACAATTTCTTCCCAAACTCTTACAAGTTTGTTTGAAAAAATATCAAAGTATGAACGTTCATGTGAACACCGCCTTATAAATTCAAAAACGTGCATCCCAACATCAAGAAAAAAAAACAACTTAGGGTGGTGTTTAATAAATTCAACTATTATTTTTATGTGTTGCTTGTTTTCTTAAACATAAACATGACAACCAAAACAAATATGTTTTATTTTCACATATTAAAATAATTTTGGTCACAGAATTAAATCATTTCTTACTTTAATGATAGGGTTAAACTGAAGTAATTGACGCCCTTATAATTAAAGAATCGTCATCCAGTCCTGATACGATTTCTATGTGAAAATATATTTATAGAACACCCATGGGACACAATACGTTCTTTTTGAATGCTCTCTTTTTCTGTAAACATTGACTCGTTATTTTTATTTTTCAAGAAAAGTTATGAAATTAAAGTATATGAAAGAAACGTAAACATTAGATAGAAACGTAAGCACATTTTTCATTTTTTTAGAAACTATGTATATTTAAAATGGATATGGTCCATAGCATAAGTTCTGATTGAGAGTCTTTACTTCTTTTGATGCGAATTCACTACCTGCATGTTAACCTTGAAAGTTCGTTAATCAGAAAATGTGGTTTATGTGAAGTAATCAACAAAAATTGAAAATTAAGCATTACAAAACACAAATTTATTCGGTGTTTTTTTCTCTTAGATGGTAATACTCCTTTTGATTGTTGTAACGAAAATTTGGAGTGGCAGTTGGTATAGATAGAATGCATCATGCAGTGGCGATGTTTGTGGACAGATTGTCAGTTTCTAAATGGTGTCATTTCATTTTAAGAATAACATGGATGGACGATTAACATTAAACAACAAGACACGTGTGTGAGTGTTCTCTGGTAAAAAGTCTCATAAAGCGTATATATGAACGAACTATGAATACATGATCAACTCTTAACTTTATGGCTCACTCAATCAAATGAATATCACATAGTATACAACACAAACGACTCTACGGTATAGTTCAGCGTCATGCCTTCATCTGGGTGTATTATTATAATAGTTATCGTAACATTTATTGGTTGTTTTAATTTTTGTATTTTATTTCCTTTCATTAAACACATTTTTCATAAATTGTATTTTGATTTGTTTCTTCATTTTACCCTTTCACAGTAATTAGATATCCCAGTGAATATTGTTTTTAATTCACACCGACGAACAACGTTATACAAAAGTTAATCACATGAAATAATGATGTTATAATGGTGTCAAATAAACGTCATCTAAACATCATTTTAACATCAAATAAACATACATGACATCATACATGACATAAAAAAAGACGTCAGGAGAATGTTCAAAAATGATGTCATTTTGACATCATTTAAACATCACAACTGGGATCACAATGTAATGACATGTAATCATGCTAGGAATTATAATTAAGAATATGAGGCTAATATATTTGTCAAGTCTTTTTACAGTTTTTGAAAATTCTTTCTCCTTACTCAGATATTTCGATTTTGAAATACTAAATTATGCGATCCGAAATTATGATGTAATAAGATAGTAATATTGTTGATGTGCATAAGTTTGGAACAGGTTAATATTGCAGGTTTATACTTTAATCATTTAATTTTCCATGTAATTTCTGACCTCCTAACAAAGTATTATATGGTTTAATTTTCATTACACAAAATGTTATAACAATGAGAACATATTATAACTACTATCTTATTAGATTAGAATTATGCATTGCATAAATAATTCAAAAACAAGAAGGAATTAGAAAAAACTGTAAAAAGACTTGTCAATTAACTTTTTGACCTTTAGCATGTGTCAAAATATCATTCTGGATGCAGGAATCCCTTTAAGAATTCTGAGACTGAAATGAAAAAACAGTATTCTTTAAAAAAAATATGTTTCTTAATAGCAGATCAAAAACAACTTTTGAAGCCAATTTGGAGGAGAATTTTTTTTGGAAAGATTGGCAATTAAATTGCAATAGCCTTTTTGAAAACCCCCTTCTCTATAATTTTTGCACCAGTCAAATTGCTACTTGATACGCCACTGTATCTTGTTTATATTATCAAATTTCAAATGAAATAAATCGTAAAATGTGTAATATTGATTCGATTTTCATAGGAAAGTTAGAAACAAAGACATACACGATCTTCAAATAGAAAAAGGATTGATACAACAGAAGAAAATGCTAAACTCTGGATATCAAAACAACAGGATAGGCCAGAATTGTTTGTGGCCTACATCAATGAGGATATTGGTAAGTACAGTCGACTCTCGATAACTCGAACACTCGAACAACTCGATAGGTCGAACTTTTTTCAAGGTCTCTTGAGTTTACAAGCCCTTTTGAGGCAAAAAACATCTCGAAAACTCGAACACTCGAAAACTCGAACATCTCGATAGGTCGAACTTTTTTTCGGTCCCTACGCTGAATTCCTCTCGATAACTCGAACTTTTCTCAAATATTTTTAAAAAAATTCGAAAAGACGTTGTAATTCGAACGTTTGAATTTCGAATGTTTTCGAAAAATTCGAATTTTCAAAACACAGAAGAAACGCATGAAAAACAAAACACAAAAAAAAATTTAAAATGGCGCCTGTAAAACCACGAAAGCTAGACAATAAATCCATAGGGATTAAATGTAAAGCCCTAAAAGAATTGGAAAAAGGTATGAAAAACAAGGACGTTGCAGCAAAGTACGGTGTTAAAAAAAACACCCTTTCAACATGGCTCAAAAATAAAAATAAATTAACAACTTCACTGGAAAAGAAAGGCATGTCTTCATCACGAAAAAGCACACGTTGCGGAGACTACGATCAGGTAGATAAAGCTGTTTTTAAATGGTTTGTGGGTATGAGGAGTCAACAAGTTCCAATTGATGGCACCATTCTTAAAGAAAAAGCCTTGGAATTCGCAAAGAAATTAAAGATTGAGGGGTTTAAAGCATCGGATTGTTGGCTTGGCAATTGGAAGAAAAGGTAACACAACAACATTTTTTTTTACTTGGCACTTTTTGTATCAGAACATTGAATATTATTACATAAGATTTCCACCATTTTCTTCGTACCCGGGATCTTCAACTTGCAAGGAACTTGCATTCCGTCCCCATCGCCAAGATTTACCGCCTTTCCAGTTATGACAACATTGCATTTTGCATCTTGATCCGCTCTGAGGAAAAAGAAAATCATCTTGGCAAACTTTCCATTGGTACCGAGTGGTAAATGCCCTACTATCGATGTGTTCTTTTTGACACAAACTGCATAATTGTCCTTCACATTACCTGGCTCCATTTCAGTTTTCAATTCCTCGTTCACAACTGGCGTCCATATATCTTTGTAAACATGATATCCCTTGACATAGCTTTCCAATTCTGTACTTGACATAATAATTAAGGGGATTGGGTCATTTTCATTGATAAAAACGTTTGCAATTTTAAGTGCCATTTCAGGTGTCTTCTCCAGAGGCAGTCGCGCGCTCAACAAATAGATAAAAAAAGGAATTTTCGGCAATGCAGTGGCTTCTTATTTTAAATTTGAAGACAAAGGCTTAGACTTACTTTTCCATCTTTTTTAGAAATGGGGTCAACTTGAAAGCCATCAGTGAGTGCTAGCGTAACAAATCAAATGACAGCACCTTGGAATGAGACAACACTGCCTACCTTGTTGTCAAACTACAAATTGGAAGACATATTCAACGCCGACGAGTTTGGTCTCTTCTACCAGTGTTTACCGTCCAAATCATTCCACCTGGTTGGAGAAAAGTGTTCTGGAGGAAAGAACAGTAAAGTGAGATTGACAGGGATGGCGGCCGCAAGCGCAACTGGGGAAAAGTTGGAAATGTTTGTAATCGGCAAATACAAAAAACCTAGGTGCTTCAAAAATGTGAAGCATCTTCCCTGTCGATATAGAGCCCAGAAGAAAAGCTGGATGACAGGAGATTTATTTGAAGAGTGGGTAAGAGGATTAGACACTTCTTTTCGAGCTCAAAACAGAAAGATTGTGCTTTTGATTGACAACTGCCCCGCCCATCCTGAAATCAATAACCTTACAAACATCAATTTGGTATTTTTCCTCCAAATACAACGTCTGTCCTCCAACCAATGGATCAAGGTGTGATACGAAGTCTCAAAGCTCATTACCGAAAGAAGATCGTTCGTCTTTGTATCAAAGCACTAGAAGGCGCAAAGTCACTTCCAAAGATAAGCATTCTCCAAGCAATGAAACACTTGGTATCGTCATGGAACGCTGTATCGAAAGAAACCATTGTTAACTGTTTTAAGAAATCTAACATCAGCATATCGAACCAACAGGCAGCAGTAAACGACTATGATGATCCATTCAAAAGTTTACAGGAAGATATTGATAGATTGAATGAGTTGGATAACGAAGTAAATCTATCAGCTGAAGCCTTTTCTAATGTGGATAGTGATGTTGTCACATCCGCTACAATAGAAAGTGATGAAGATATCATCGCCCAATTGATCGAAGTTGATGAAGGTTGTGAAAGTGAGGAAGGTTGTGAAAGTGAGGAAGGTTGTGAAAGTGAGGAAGATGATCAAGATGACGAGAGTGTTTGGCATACGCGCCCTTCAGCCAGTGAAATTGGAAATGCATTAGAAGTTCTACAAGACCTTTCCCTTTTCAGTACACATGGGGAGCAAATCCACTCACTTGTACTGAAGATCGAAAGTACACTCATCCTTGAGAAATGCGAAAACTTGAAACAAAGTTGTATGACTGATTTTTTTCGTAAGAAATGATAAGTAAGAAAATTGCTCCAAATTCCTCTGTGTCATTTTCATTTTCTTCTTGATTTAACCTAACATCTTGTCTACCCAGTACACCCTGCGATTTTTGCACTTTCGGTAATACATTGAGACAGCGAAAAATACCCGGAGGGAGTCAAAAACGCCGGAACTGGAGATACCGGCTATATTGCCTAACATCTCGAAAACTCGAACTCTCGATAGGTCGAACTTTTTTCAAGGTCCCGTGAGAGTTCGAGTTATCGAGAGTCGACTGTATCTTCCATTTCATTACCACCACTTACAATATGTGACATGAATTTGCAAGTGCAGTACAAAAAAGTTATTCCACTAAAGCTGTCAGTGTCACTAATGATAACACTCCTTTAAATACAGTTCATGATGACATTTTGAAACAAACTTCAGATCATCTTATAGGTCTCTCTACTGAAAAGATATGTCGATTTCAATAGGATTTGACACATTTATTCTATACAAGAGTATCTTTAGTGGAAAAAAACAATAAGAATGTGAGAATAGAACATTTTCAACCAATCAGAAAGCAAGGATACATGATGATTGTTATGGGAACTAAATTAAAAATAGTTTAGCCAATTGGAGGCTCAGTTGCCTGTGCAACTGAATTGTGTCAGAATTTCGTTATTATTCTGTTTTTCCGTCCTATGATTTTGCGAAAGCCAGTTGGAAAGTAACAAGTAAATAAAGTAAATATCACACTTAAAATTAAACTAGTTTCACTGACGATCACCATGTATTCTTGCACTCTCATTGGTCCAAATGTTCTTGTATGGAATAAATGTGTCAAACTCTATTGAAATCGCCAAATCTTTTAAATAGAGAGTCTTACGAGACGCACTATTCAAAGACGTGTTCTGAAGTTCATATCAAAAGGAATTCTGTTGATGCGTAATGAAATAAGCTATGAAATCTTGTAGTTATTAAACACTGGTTTCCTCCAAACATTTGTGTGAACTGTCTTGTTTTTATGAATACCATATCTGATATCCTCTTATGCATATGAATGGTATTTTATTTTAGGTAAGGGTGTATTCACTAAAAACAAAATTCCAAGAAATGAATTTGTATTGGAATATGTTGGAGATTTTTTAACAAAGGAAGCAGGAGAATTGAGAGAAAAAATTTATGAAAAAGAAGGTGTTGGTTGCTTCCTGTACTTTTTGGAAGATGGACCACAAAAGTATTGGTAATCTCTATTTTTATATGTTCTTAGGATTACTACTTAGTGGTTCTAGTGGCACTAATTTGGTGCACGATCGTGTTGTGTGGCTTACGTGCACCTTAAAGTTCATTGAGGAACATATAAATATGTGTACCATGTTTTAAATTCATAAGTATTTGTATATTCTTTCAAAAAATCATTCCTTAGTGAAAAGAAAAGTTCCATTTGCCATCAGCCATCTACCATTTTTGAAGTTATAACAACTTCAATTTGTGAAGCCCTGCAATAGTTATCTATCAATTGCTCATCTGGCAAAAATCAAAGATATTAATTCATGTGAATAGTATTTTCCTCTCTGATTTGTGTACTTGGTTATTATATGCTTGAATATTATTTTTTTGAGTACCCCAGAAGCACCTTTTTCACTTTTTATACATGTTAAAAAACTTTCACTCTGTACACAAACATGATAGAATATTTCAATGAGAAATAATGGTGATGAAATTTTGAAACTTTTTCTCAAGGAAGTTATCCCCAATAAAGGTAATACAATAACATTAGGTTATGTTTGAAATTGGATGGCCATACCTGTAAGAGATGGTGAAGGTTAATGCAGGCAGCTCCATTGATATGATAACTTCTTTCAATCTTAAATTATTTACACTTTTATCACTATTTTGTCTCTTTTACATTTACTTACAATCAGACTTGTAGTAAAGAATGACTTCAGGTAAATGTTCCGTTTTGTGTTTGAAAAAATAAAAAAAGGTTCTACTATAATTGAAAAATGACTCAATGCTTGTTTTTTCTATTTGTGAATTTATTTGTATCTTTGATCATTAGTGTTGATGCTACAAATTATGTTAACAGAATTTGTAGATATGTCAATGATTCGCCAAAAGGAAATTGCAAGATTGGTAAACTTCATTTTAATGGTCGAGTTCATTTGTATTTATATTCCACTCAAGAAATTCCATCTGGAACTGAGCTGAGATACGATTATTGTGCTTCAAATTTATGGTAGCGTCAGCAGGTAATAATAAACTTTAAGGTAGTAATTCCGCAGGCGTTAATTTTTAGATGATAATCCCTCTATTTAAAAGGATTCTGTAACTTGATTCTATCTTTTGGCTATCAAACAATTCATAGATCACTACAGATATTTTACACAAGATTGTGATCATAAGGAAACCTAAATAAGTCCATCTTATTCTAAATCTTATCTAATTCTTGATTTGAAAATTATGTTACCCAGCAGGAAATTGAAAATTTTATCTTGTATAACATCAGGCAAAGTGTATAGCAAATTTTTGTGTTGTGTTACAAATATGTAGGATTGCAAACTAGTATAGTACTGGATGGTTGATTGACAGGAAACATTTAATTCCTAAAAACTTTTAATAACTCTTTCCAAGAATAACTTTTTTATAATTTCATTTTCATTTATAGTAAAACTTGGTAAAATTTCAAGATATAGGTTAAAATTTGAGATGGTACAATTCTGTAGGGGACCACAAAATTAATCCTTGTAAGTTTAAATCCCATTAAAATAATCCAGTTTGTGGCTTTATTTTAGAATAGAAAGACAAAGATGCCATATGCTATTGCTGATATAAAAGACCCAGAATTTCATAAGGTATGTATGAACATTTACTCAGAATTGTTTGATATATTTTGAAGCACTATTAAGAAATAATTGCATATGGACAATTATGCCATTGGTGTATGGGGGGCTCAAGTTGCTCATTTAAATAGTTACAATTTCTTATTCTCTGCAGAAGATATGAATGTCTGTTATATTGGTTAATTAGATATTCCATCTGTATAATTTTAGGAAATGTCAGATGTCTCACTGAGTGAAGTTGAGCCTGGGATTTCTCATTTATGAATTATCAAATATGCAACTTAATCTATGTAATAAAGTTGATGAAGGCACTTCTGCCATTGTTTATAAATTTCCACTAAAAGGGAGATATGCTGCTGTTAAATGCTTCAGGCAACAAGTATCGAAAAAAAAGTTGTTTCTATAGCTCACCAGTTACAAAAACTGAGACATATAAACATTTCTTGGCTATAGCATCCATCCAGCTGCTCTCCTTTATGAATTCTGTGAGGTACACCTTGAAGATGAGACTGTCCACAATTTGCATCAGCTGTTAGCAATATATAATAATAATAATAATAATAATAATAGCCATTTGATCCTTGATGAAAGGTTGGAATACATTCAACAAGCAGTGGAAGGATTCAACTTTCTACACAGCAATGACATAGTTCATCAAGATTTTAAGACAACCAACTTACTTGTGACTGGTACAGACAAGAATATTGTAATAAATCTTACAGACTTTGATGAAATGGTCACTTTACAGCGAACTATCACTAGTACATTGACCTTAAATTGCCTTAAGGGGATGACCCTTTCTTATACTGCTCCTGAACTTTGTACAAGAGCTGTAAAAAAGCCATCCAAAGCAACAGACATCTATTCTTTGGCTATTACGTGCTATGAAATACTTTCTGATCTTAGTGCACCATGGCAGAATGTTTTACCCTTGTTAAATGACTGTTTGCTTTTACAAGCTATTAAAGATAAAGAGAAGCCAGATATTAGCTACATATCAGCACTGTATGAACCACATGGATGTGAAATTATCACTCACATTATATCACAGTCTTGGGGCATCGAATGGGAGAGGAGACCTGATTGTTCACAGGTAATAATGCTATTTTTTTTGTATCATATTTGATTGTAGTAATGACAGCAAAAACATTTTTGTTTGAAGATGCTGACTTTCCTTCCTTTCCTTCCTTTTCTATCTGAACGAGATTTATTTGAATTCTTTATTTCTATTCTTTGAGGGAGTAAAACCGAGTAACTCAGCAATTTTCATTTTTTGTGGTACCTAGTCAACAGAATTACAAGATGTGTTCACATAAGATGATGGGCTTATTATAAAAAAACTACAAGCCGATTATAAGGCAAGGTTTTTGCATAATAAATGTAGATAGAAAATCGTGCATACTAATAAAGGATCAAGCCTTGTTTTGGTACATTTTGAAACCTGTATTGCCAACGCATAAATACTTCAAATCTTTTTCTGAATAATAGAGTAATTTATTTGTCTCAACGATAAATTTCAATAGTAACTTTAACAGAAAGACCATAACATTGCAAAATTTATTGCAAAAAAAATTGTTTCTTTAGTTTTTGGAGATGATTATTGATGCAAGAAAGTCACTAGTAAGTACCTTGCTATATGTATCGGTCCCAACAGTATCTTTCAGTGTTTGTGTGCTCATCATTGGATGTGTTAGCATACCATCACTACCATCACTACACAGTTTTTAAAAGCAAGTTGCTAAGCTATAACGATCTGTAGAGAGCCTCATGTATTGATAGTCTAAACTGGCTAACATTTGGATAACATTTCAAATGCCTTTTGATTGCAAAGATTGGAATCCACTTCCAAAAACTAACCACTAAATCAAAAATAAAGATGTGTATAAAAATTCACTGGATTTTGAAAGAGAATCATGATGGTTTTTATGTTTTGAACAACCATCTTTTGCACCCTATGCTTGCATACAAGAATTAAATTTTAATTAAACTTTCAGTGCACCATGGAAATACTTTAAAGTATAATGATAGCCATGGAAGGTCCAGCCCTGGAATCTCAAGGAAATTTAGAGGCAAACTTTTGTCGACCTTGAACATTATTTAGCATCTGAAGGTCGGCAAAATAAATTCAGAACTTATATTATTCTAACATAACATCTTTCTAAGCCTACTCTTTGTCTGATTCGATACATAATGATTAACATTTTAAACATCTTTTTCTTTGTTCTCTGTGAAAACCCCTTTTCGTATTTCTAACGTTAAATACACATTTCCTCAGTTGAGTTTAAACGCGATATTTTGTCAAACTATCCAATCCGACCTTGTTGATTATGTCACATCGATTTAAACAGTAATTAATCATTACAGCAAATAACTAGAAAATCATTATGAATGGTTTCTAACAATGTAAACACAAGACAAGATGGTGAGATGGTAGTCAAAGCAAGATCAAGTTGTAACCAAATCACGTGATTATCAACATGATAACATGATTATCAACAAATATTTTTTCAGACCTTTTTCAATCAGTAGTAGCGACGGGTGGTGTGTACAAAGGGCAGGGACGTAATCAACGCGAGCTGATGACTCACGCTTACTAGGAATTCCTCGTTCATGATCCATAATTGCAATGATCAATCCCCATCACGTTGGACTTTCAAAAGATTACCCAAACCTTTCGGTTAAGGTTAAGACTTGCTGAATCTGACAGAAAATCAGAAGATAAGTTATATTGCTGATAGAAATCAATTCCTTCAATTTCTTTTTGCAAAGATGAAAACAAAGAACAGCTTTTTAATACTATCATGAAAAAGATTATTTCTGTGTTGTGAAAGTAAATATGAACATAAATGGATGTTGAACAAAAGTAATATATCTCGTTCAGTCATGTCTTCCACTTCCATAAAAATATTGTTAAAACAATGACTAACAAAGGGAGTTTCGAGCACAATTCCCCAAATGTTGGTATTTTTCTGTGCAATGCATACAATTACACTAATGCTAGAGTTGAGCTTGTTTTCAGATTCATTGCTGCTACTCAAAACCTTGATGGATTTCAACTCTTGCTCGTTATACTCTCATTAAACATATCCTTGTGCAAATACTTTGTTTCCAATTAATGAGTCAGTGATATCACATTTTTGGTCATTTGATTTCACAAGTTTGCTATTTTTTGTGTTAAAAAGAATTTTGGAATGTTTTACATGCTTTACATGTGTTTTATACATTTTTAACACTACAAGTAGGTCTCTATTTTGGTTAGCAGCCACAGCAAATGGATTTGCAATTTAGAGTGTTTATCTTATTGTTATTTTCAGTTAATATCAAGTAAACAGAAATGCATTGTTGTTCTACACAAAGAGGAGGACGAAGTTACTACAGTAGAAGAGGATAACACAGCTCTGAACACAATGCAGGATCTAGTTGGAATGATAAAAAATGGTAGCAAAGTTGTGAACAACAAGAAAGATGTAGTTACAATGGAAAACAAGGCTGACACATGTGTCATTCATGAGCAAAATGTTGATACAATGGAAAGAGATGATAACACAGCTGTGAATAACAAGAAAGATATAGTTACAATGGAACACAAGACTGACACAGGTCTCATCCTTGAGCAAAATGTTGTTGCAATGGAAGAAGATGATAGCACAGCTGTGAATAACAAGAAAGATGTAGTTACAATGGAACACAAGACTGACACAGGTCTCATCCTTGAGCAAAATGTTGTTGCAATGGAAGAAGATGATAGCACAGCTGTGAACACCAAGAAATATATAATTACAATGGAACACAAGGCTGACACATGTGTCATTCATGAGCAAAATGTTGATACAATGGAAAGAGATGATAGTACAGCTGTGAACAACAAGAAAGATGTAGTTACAATGGAACACAAGGCTGACGCAGGTCTCTTTCTTCAGCAAAATGTTGATACAATGGAAAGAGATGATAGCACAGCTGTGAACACAAAGAAATATATAGTTACAATGGAACACAAGGCTGACACATGTGTCATTCATGAGCAAAATGTTGATACAATGGAAAGAGATGATAGCACAGCTGTGAACAACAAGAAAGATGTAGTTACAATGGAACACAAGGCTGACACATGTGTCATTCATGAGCAAAATAATGATACAATGGAAAGAGATGATAGCACAGCTGTGAACAACAAGGAGGATATAGTGACAATGAAACAGGTTGGCACAGCTTTCGCTCGTAAAATGATGATATATATTTTCTGAGTATGATGCAACAAATAGTAGTATGTTACAAGTTATCCTCCTCAAGAAATAATTCTATTGGAAAAATATGATAAATGTTTTAATGTTTAGGGGAGTTGTATACCAGCACCAGTTTATATAAAAGAAGAGCAATGTATACATTTTGAACTTTTCTGATTTTTTAATGATTTTGTTGCTCAGAATTATAATGAGAGCTTGAGCATGCTGTTTAGCAAAAATCTTTACTTGCCCTTTAAATGATGATTTGTTTTAGATTATGAATTTTTAGAACATTATTGTAAATAATATTGTATTATATTATTACTATTATATTATTGATTACTATTATACTATCATATAGTATATTTCTTCTAGTAGCCATTTTTAGAAAAATAAAGATTAAATCAACTGCTGTTTTTTTGCTTGTTTTACTCAAATACCGATTCTTAGTGTTTTACTTAAAAAAAAATCTGCTTCTTTTGAATCATGTATTGAAATGATATAGGGCATGTCGATTTCACTTGCGTTGGGAGCAGTAGAATAAATCAGATCAGTGGAATAGAAGAAATTACTCTTGAACCAGGTATCCCTAATACAAGTTTTCCTACTGTATTTGACCAATGTCATGGTAAAAAAAATTTTTTTGTTTAAATTTTGTTTTGTTTTTCTTCTAGCTGCAGAAATGATTTTTAAGATGTTACCGCAGGTTTGTGTGTTTTACTTTTTACATTGATAAAAAAGAAAGTTCGTAAACAACTTTGCATGCACTGAAGTATGCTTAGTGTAGATGTATCAGTTCTTGTGAATTTTACTATTTCTAAGGTGGGACTTAATAACAGATTGCACAAAGATATCTGTCTACTCTGCTCTTACCTACATCACTGCCACTAATCATCACTTTTGTCTTGCTGAGATTAACTTGCAATCTCTTAGAGTCCATTGCACTCCATGCAAACATCCATCACTAACCTTTCAATTAAACCTGAAAGTGATTCACTATCAAGAGCATATCATCAGCATAGAGCAATTCTTCTGGACAAGGGCCAAGCACTGATCCATGGTGCAATCCTACCTTGCCAAGAAAATCACTAAAACTTCTGTACATGAAGTGAAGAACAGGAATATTTCATAGATGTTTCTTCGGAGGACTGTTCACAAGTATTCACTTGCAACAAAGTGATATTAGAGTTTTTACCATTAAATTCAATCTTTCCATTACACCTTCTAAGAATTTCAATTGAATAAAATATTCCTGTTTGTAGTAAAATAGGAAATTTCTAAAATTATCCAATATTTAGTGTTTTCTCAAAAATTAACCTATTTCTGTTGGTGACTGCCACCTGAAATCTATGAGCTCATTCATTATCATTGAAATGTTTTACATTTCATCAACGCCTCTGCAAACTGTCAAAAGATCCCAAACTTCTAAGGTATGGATAATAAATGGAGTGAAAAATGTATGAAACATATATCTCAGGTAAAACTTTCTTTACAGTATATTGTAGAGTTGTGCATAATACAGTTTGTGTGTTTTAGAAGGCTGGCCATAAAAAATTCAGATTGCAGAACTTCATTTTGAAGGTGGGTGATTATAATACAAAACAAGAAAATGCTTTGCATATTTACAAATCGCACGGAGAAGAGCATCGAAAACCTGATTAGAGTACACAGCGTTCGTGTAGATTTTCACCTGAACTGCGATTTAAATTTATTGGCATTAACCCAGGAATAAGGTGAAAGAAAAAAATTTCATGTTTTACTTCAAAATGTTCAGTTTAAAAAATGAATACAAATGTCAGACGTGTCAACACAATACAACTGTAGAAATAACACGTTTGATAAGGAAACTACGAAGAAGAAATATATCTACAAGGAAGTTGGGTAGAAAATCAATGACTTGATTCTACTTTAACAGAAGAAACAACAAAAGCAAAAACAACAAAAGCAAAAAACAACAAAAGTCTTTCAACTCAAATATTTTGTAAATGCATAAAGAAAATAAAGGGAAAAAGCTTTGTTAATGTTTTTCACACGATTTTCATGCTTATTACAGATGCGTCAACATCTTCATACACAATTTCCACGTTTGCTTTGGGTAGAAAATCAATGACTTGATTCTACTTTAACAGAAGAAACAACAAAAGCAAAAACAACAAAAGCAAAAAACAACAAAATCAAAAAACAACAAAAGACTTTCAACTCAAATATTTTGTAAATGCATAAAGAAAATAAAGGGAAAAAGCTTTGTTAATGTTTTTCACACGATTTTCATGCTTATTACAGATGCGTCAACATCTTCATACACAATTTCCACGTTTGCTTTTAGCATTGCTTTGGCAAGGTTTGTTTTCTCTGCCATATCTATGTTGAAACAATTTTTTACGATAGCATGACTTGCTTTCAATTCTACCCTTATATTGTCTTTGACTGCAAACAGTACGTCCGCCACAGTGATGCAATCTTCAATGGTACACATTATCTCACAGTTCGGACATTCTGCTGTATCGTCATCCAATAAGACAGTTCCCTTACATTGTCTGCAGGAATGAATCGCTTCCAGAGATTTCAAGTCTACATGTACTATTTTTCCAGAAATTCTTTGACCTTGTTTATTTTTGTCATCATCTCCTACAACAATTTCATGATTTGGTTGCAGCTGCACTGTTGATGAACTAATTGATCGTAGCTGCCTCTGTTGCAGGTAGCGACTAACTTGGAACTTGTGTAATATATAACATGCACCATCAACAATGTTTTCTCCTAACTTTCCAAAGAAAGTGATTGGCAAACTGTCAGTGTTGTCCTTTAATACTCCCGTTCGCAAAACAACTTCCATGCCATTGTTTGCTTGCCTTGAAAATTGTTCGGATAAATTTAAAATTACACCGGACGTGCTCACGATTTCATGGAGTGCGCATTCATTAATAATATTTTCCATTGTTTTCAATTGTTTTTCAAATGACGTCATACCAAAATCGAGTGTCGTCTTCTTCACCGAAGAATAATCGCCAATTAACACTTCATTCGAAAGATTTTCATTAAATTTGCGGATCTCACAGGCAGATTTCGTTTCTGCAATATTAGAAATCAGTCTATGTTTCTCAGGAGAGAAGCAGATGCTCCTCTTTTCTTCATTTTCAGTTATTAGATCGAAATCAAAAAACTTTCTTTTTCTGTCCTTGGAAAGTTTAATAGGAGATACATTTGAAACATACCCACAAATAGTAGCTAAAAATAATAATAATCAAATAAGATAAAAGATATTGAATAGATTTAGTTCAAAAGTTTTGGTAAAGTTATATGCATACTTTCTTCTTTTGTTGGTGTTGTTTTTGTCTGTGTTGCCATTATTGGATGTCAAACAAAGTGTCTAAAAGAATAGAAACAAACTTACAACCCAAAATAACAGTTGATGCTTAATTAATAAATCAGGATTATAGCAGAACATACTGGCTTCACGTGTATCCCAATAAATTTTTGCAATTACTGTCATTTACTATCCACATCAATTCTGTGTAAACATCCATTTAGAAACTTTCCAAACAATTAATATTTTACAAACAAATGATAAAAATTACATTTGATTTTTAACTACTATTTTCAAATTTAAATACAATGCTATATAAATAAAAACAATACTCCTAGCCTAACTATGAGAGCAATCTTAGCGAAAAGGGAATAGTTTTATAGGGAGCAGCACATGTGAGAGACTTCAAATTACACATGCAATAAGATGAATAAGTATTTATTTTACTCTATTTTAAAAGAAACCAATTAAAAAAAATAGAAAGAAGAAAAGAAAAGGAAAATAATGATAATAATATGTTAAAAAAAACTGATGAAAAAGATGACAAATCAAAGTCCTGGTTGAGCATAAACTGGACATAGGAAAACAGGAAACTAAGAAAGGATTACAGTTAAGGCATAAGAATAATCTAAAATAACAAAATAAAATGAGCAATTCAATGCATTTATTTTTATGTTACTGGCAAATCATTTTTAACTTCACAGCATCATGGTCACTGAAATAAGTTGGCAACACCTGAGTGCTTACATCAAATAGTGACATGAAGTCTTTATGGACATAAACATGATCCAATAATGAGCCAGATAAATGAGTAGGTGCAGAGACAAGTTGATTGTAATTTGCCATAACTTGGTTTAAGGCTAGATTTAAGTTAAGTCCATCAATATTAAAGTCCCCTAAGATTATATCTAATTGTTCATGAGCGATAAGAGTTGCCAGACTGCTGAAAAACTGAGTTAGATTTGTACCATTCTTTTTATACAATAGTAATAGTTTTATTGGTTTGTTGTAAAATTTTCGCTTTAGAAATGTATAAATGGTTGTACCATTCCCAACAAGATTCTCCACAATATCTATTTCTTTTCGAAAGCAAAAAGCTAAACTTTGAAATCTATCATTCGAAATGTTATGATGAATTCCAAAATTATGTAACGATTCTTCTGCATCTTGTGATATTTGGTAAGGTAGCACTTGAGTTTCTGTGAAGCATAAAATATCAGATAACACCAACTCATTGCACAATGAAACATCAGCTGCATGTTTGTTAAATGATCTAATATTAAGTAGACAAATAGTAAGACTTGTTTCATGAAGATTTCCTTCATCAGTAAATTCAAGTGGACATTCTTTGTGCATGCGCATATATTCAGCTGTCACTCTAGGATTAGCTTTAATTGCATTCAGATCAAATGTTCCAATTAAATAGAGTCCTTCAAGTGATCTTACCCTGCTTAGAGCTACATACATCTGGCCATAATTAAAGCTTCTTTGCTTTACCAGGTCAAAACTAATAACAGCCTCGTCAAGACTCAGTCCTTGAACTTTATGACATGTACATGCGTAACTTAATGTTAATGGAAATTGGGTTCGCTTTATTACAGGAGATGATAATTCTTTACCTTTTCTCATTGGAATGGAAGCTTCTACTTTTTCGATAGGAACAAAAGAATGTTGTCTTGCAAATGGATCTACATTCATTCTTTTAATACCAGCTCTTGGGTCGTCAAATTTTATATAGATCATTGACACTTTTCCATTTTGACTTAAGATGTGCTTTACAGTACCAATTTGTCCATTAATTAATCTATCCTGAATATCAATATTTACTGTCAACATTACACGGGCATCTACTTTTATTTTCAAAATGGTAGCAAGGCCACCAGTATCGGACTGCTTTTGATTCAAAATTTCCTCAATTCTTTTTACAGGCATATTTTTTGGCAAAATATCAACTGCAGGAATTTGATACAAAGGTTTAGAAACAGAACCAAGTCTTGATAAATTTCTATCAGTGACTGGAGCGTTTTCTGCAAAAAGATGAATTGCATCTTTAGGATAATTCAGAGCTTCCAAAGATATAAACCGACTTTTCAAGATAGCAATATCTTCTGGTTGCAGCTTAGCTATTCGAACATGATTCAGTAAATCAATGAAAGTGTTATCACCTTGTTGCCTCATCACTTGTGTCAACTCTGCAATTTTAAAATACTTCCATAGGTGGTCTAAGTTTTCCCAAGTATTTCTGTATTCTGCATAAACAGGTTTTGCTCCAATAGGAGGCAACTGAAAAAAATCACCAACAGCTATCACAGTTAAGCCAGCAAAAGGAGCTTCACAAGAAGAACCAAAAATTTCCAACAGCCTCATATGAATGTGGAGAAGTGTATAGTTTGAAACCATTGATATTTCGTCAATAATAATTACCTTTAAATCTGAGTACTTATTGCGTAAATATGATTTCCTTTTGTCACCTAATGCAGGTAAATTTTTTCCAAAATTTCCTACTGGAATACCTAGTGCTGTGTGAATAGTAATCGCATCTATATTAATAGCAGCTACACCAGTTGGTGCCATAAGTAGAACTTTCGGGTTTTCAATGTCATTGTTTCGATAGGAAAATATTTTAGATAAGGAATGATGCATTACATTAGTAAGGAAAGATTTACCACACCCAGCATTACCTGTTAAGAAAATATGCAAGGGAGCTATACTGATTGGAGACAACGTATTCAAATTTTTGACTTTGTTCTTTGCCCAGTTATAAATAACATTAAATATTTTTCTTTGGTCCTTATTCAATGATCTTATTTTGTCATTTAATTCATCATCACAAAGAAAAATTGGAGCTGCTACAGACATCCGTGGTTCATCAAATACTACAGCATTTTCAGAAGGATCTTCACCTACTATTTCATTAACTGTATCAAGCAATTCCTGTTGCACTGAATCATTTTCTTGTTGTAAATACGCATCACTGCTGTTATGATTGGTATGGAAGTTCAGCAAAGCATTTTGCACTAAATCACTATATGGTTCAAAAAGTTGCTTATTTTGGTTGATTATATCTATAACTCCAGGATCCTGTAACTTTTCAACATATGAGCCATTCGCAGATTTTAATGCATCTTCATTTCGGAATGGAAGAAACATAAAAAGCAAATGATGGGCATATTCTTCAGGATGCTTATTTTTGTTTGGCACATGATAACGCAGAACTGCTTTAACTTTTCTGCATTGCAGTTTTTCTTTAGAAGACATCAGAGGAATTACTTTGGGAAAGTTACAATCTTCATGGTTAGACTCCATCAATTCATCATTTAGCACCACAGGCTGAAAATCATTTTCAATTTCATCAAATTTCTTACTTGTGAGATAATAATGTGACAGAAATTGGGCAAAACAAATGCTATCCAAAACTTTATATTTACCATTTTTAAATGACATGTTTGGCCTGTCCAAGTAGCGATCGATCATGTTGCGCTGAAATATGTCAGTGCTATCATCTGGTAACTCATCAATTTCCTCTTTACTTCGGAATATTCTGTAACGCTTTTCAGGTAGATTATTGTTAGCAAAGATTACACGTGGAAATGTTTTCCTGAGCCACAACTCTGGCATAAGTAAGTAGATAGCTTCTTGCACAGAGCATTCTCGTTTTGTGACAAATGCTCTAGCTACTGCTTTCATTTGCTCAAAATGACTTTTATTGCAGTTTACAGCATCTTTTGCAGCCTGTTTCATTGCATTAGAGGTTTCATTTTCTGCTTTAGAAAAATATGCACACATGTATGTGACAGCTTTATAATGATTGAAAACAGGTTGTATATCAATGTTTGCTTTCCAAGCTAATAGTCCTTCAGCAAAATAATTATTTACAAAACACGAATTAGGTGGTCGTTTCAAATGTATTTGGAAACACAAATCACAAGAAATGCTCAGTGCATTGTAATACTCTTCTTGGGATATTTGTAAATGTTGCAAAATTTCTGAAATGGATGGAGGACTTTCAAAATTTTCTTTTGAAGGATCAAGAATATTTCGTTTCTTTGGATTCAAATATGTGTCTATATAATCCTGAACAGACGAAAGAACTTTGTCTCGTTTTTGTAGAATGCTCTGCTTCTGCTCTTCAGTGATTTCTTTTGCTAAAGGTTTAGCAATAATTGTGTGATCAGTAAAAAACTTTCCAAAACGATATCGGCACAACTGATTCTTATACTTTCGACATGACTTGGAATGCGAATGAATTTGATAAGTAGTTACTAAGTTAAACAGATCCTTTTCAAGAGCTATATCTGGCACAGTTGCTTTAACTATAGAATCAACAAAGGCAATATATTCATCAGTAGTTTCATCAGTTAGGATAGGTGCATCAACAACCCATAAAAATGAATGAATATGTGGACTGCCCCTAACCTGAAATTCTACTCTAATTGCATGATAATGAACTTTACCAAGAGGACCATTGACTAATATAGTTTGAAAGAAAGTTTCTACTCTGTACTGGAAATGCCTAGCAAGCAATACAGGGTTAAGGTTCAAATATCTTGTGCGCTCAAAGTAATCCATTTCACTTATGTCATCATCAGTCAAATTTTCACCTTGTAACTCAGCTATGATAGAGATAAGTTCATTCCATCGTAAATCTGCACAACTTAAAGTCATGAAAAAGGTGGGTAAACCAAGCTGTTTTACCATAGCTAAAACTTCAAACAAAAATTTCTTCCAATAGGCTGGTGTTCCTTTAATAGCACTCATGAACTGATAGCCATCATCTTTTGACACAATTGATTTTACTGTATCAGAAAAATTGTTGGATAACATACCAGCTGTCATCTGATTTGAGCAAACTTTCTTCATCGCAACATTAATTTGGCTTGTCAGCATTTTTTGCTGCACTACCGACAATGCAAAAAAAATGTAGTCTGAATCAGAACTAAAACGTTGAGTGTAGTTTAACAGTCTTTGATTGAAATATTTTGTTGGTGACAACTTCAATTCCCGGTCCACAGAATAACCAAATTTTCCTTGTGGAAATAAGTATGGAAAAGACAACTCTTCACAATGCTTATCAGTTAATAGAGAATAAGGCTGCTGACCCTCACCAGGAGCAATACTTATTTCTTCAGAACTTGAAACAATAGGAATTAACATAGTTTCTTGGGCATTTAACCTGAATATATCTAGTGGATTATCATCTTCTAACAAGTTTTCTGAATTCTCAGCTGGTTCTTCAGAAAAACATTCAGTTTTACTTTCAGATAAATCTAGCAATTCACTTTGGATATTATCATAACAAATTTCAATGTCACCATACAATGGGTTGTGCTTTTTCAGATATTGAAGAGCTAAAACAACAGCTTCTGGAGAAACAGCTTCAAAGTAAACATGACCTTGAAAAGCTAACTTCCTTTTCAGTTTCACCATAACTAAACCATTGCTATCAGCTCCACGTGGTAGAACATCTGTTACATCAGTTGTTTCAATGGGAACATTACAAATGCAACCTTTCAATTTTGGAAATTGCCCTTTTGGCATAATTGTAACTTTTTTGAATAAAATTCTTCTAGAAATAAGAACACGTTCCAGTCTGTTCAATTTTTTTAAAGGTTCTGGCTGACAAGGTACCTCTAATTTATTAAAAACAGCTTGTGGAGGCATTTTACCTTTCTTTAAACTTTTATGGCATGTCTGGCAAATCTCACTTTTCTTCTTAGGGATTTCAGAAATCATCAGTTCAATGTCTTCGTATTTTTGCTTGTTAAATTGACGAACTGACTTTTTATACAATGACCTGTTACATATAACACATATACAGACTGGGCCTTGCTTAACGAGCTTAGTAAATTTTAAGACTCTGTTTCCTGAAGCAACATCAAAATTTCTTTTTCGCTTACATTGTGTTTTAGCAACATTGAAATTTCTTTTTCGCTTACGTTGTGTTTTTTGTTTTTCAGTTTTTCTGTTGCGATTCAATTTTGAGAGGATTGAAGAGATAGCATCTGCCGTCACGTTAACTTGAATATATTGGATATCATACTGTGTTTCATGGCTTGCAATAGGCTCCAACATTCCTCGGATGAAACTGTTTAGTTCATGCACAAAAGGGAATTCTAGTAAGGTAGAATTACCATTTGATGAAGATGAACACCCAAAGTCATCTATAACTTTACTATGTGAATCAAATAAATACACCGAATGTTTTCCTAAATCCCATATTAATGCAAAACTGTATCCAGCACATGTAAATATAGCACCGTTCCCAATATCACTGAGTGCAAGAGTTTGATGAGTTTCAAAAAGGTCCATGTCTTCTAAAAACAGACCGTTTAACATTCTTAAAAAATCAACTTGAATTAACTGGTTTTCAATCATTATGTTATGAGGCATTTCATCAACTGCTAGAGGCCCTGTAGCTTGCAACAATTTAAATAGTGCATCACCTTGATTCAAAATGTAGTCTAAGTCCCATGATTTCCAAATGGATACTTTCTTGATAGCACTAAAGCATATTGCAATATAGGAATTACCAGTGCATTGAAACCCTGCAGTCTCACCAAACTTTGGATCACCTTGATGAAAAGATCCTTGAACTACCTTGGAAAAGTTTGGACCTGGATTACTTTCAATGCCGTGCATAACCAACAAATGAAACTTCAGGCAGGCAGAAGCAAATTTGAGTAAAAAAAAGTGACAACAACTAATATGAAAAATATAATCTCAGCCAATAAAAATAAGCTAGTATATATATACTGAATATGCATATAGATTAGCTTGAATATACAGAAAAATGTAAAAAATATAATTTCCAAAATAATGATGTCTGCTAAGGTGAGCTTTTTTTGCTGATTAAGGTTAGATAAGTGCTGAATAATGCTAGGTAATGCTGGGTTTAAATAACGAGCAGAGTAATTTCATAGAGAAACGTCAGAATAGTTATTCAATTGAATTTTAAATTGATAAAGGAGACTCACAGGAATTACAATTTCGCCCTTCTTCAATAGACCATGTGCTTGAAAAAATGTTCTTGTCAAGTTTCGCGCAAAGCATGAAAGCTTAGCCTGACTTTATTTGCGATGTTTGTGGCTTATGGTATACAGGCTATTTTTTGCCTCAAGACGGAGCGTGTTCCATTCCAAACACCTCGCGTATAAACGCGATTTGAAAAATGATGAAAAGTGTTGATTGATTTGTTTTTCAATGAGGATGTTATTATTCTGAAGTTATTCTGAAAATTATTCATGTAGAAAAAGGAGGAACCTGTTGATAATAAAGAAAAGAACCAGGTAAACTAATTGTGTTGTTGATGGAATTGACAGAAGAAGTGCACGTTCTATCATTACGATTTTCATTTTTCAGGTTTCTATTAAAAATGATTCTGGATTTGAAGTAGATGATGATCTATCTACAGTGGACTCTCTCTATCTCGAACAAAAACCTCGGTCCCTTGGATATTTACGTACCCTGTAAGCTATTTTTATCTCTTTATCTCGAACTTCTCTATCTCGAATTTTTCTCTCTCTGGAACAAATTTTTTGGTCCCTTGCGTATATTTCTCTCTCTATCTCGAACATTTTCCTGCCTAAGGGTGTATTTACACAGCAAATAGAAAAAAAATGTTATAAAAATGATAAATTCGAATGTAGACTAAGCGTTAGAATTCGAAAATTCGAATGCAATTAAAATAGAACACGGAATGATAAGGTTTTGTTTTGCATTGAGAAGGCTTCTTACAGTATTCAAGATGTCGGCTGTTAAAAGAAAACTTAAAAACACCAAAATATTACAAAAGTGTAAAGTAATTAAAGAGATTGAAAAGGGGATGACAAACAAAGAAGCATCCGAGAAGTTTGGAGTCCCTAAAAACACAATCTCTACTTGGATGAAGAACAAGGAAAAACTGCTCAAAGGGCTAGAACAAAACTCCTCTGAATCCAAAAAAATGCGAAGCTGTAATTACGAGCAGGTGGACAAGGCTGTGTTAAAATGGTTTTCGCTTCAAAGGAGCCAAAACGTTCCGATTGATGGTCCAATATTAAAAGAAAAGGCACTTCAATTTGCAGAAAGTTTTGATATTCCAACCTTCAAAGCTTCAGATGGATGGCTGGACAAGTGGAAAAAAGGTAAGAATTTTCTCTACAAATTTTACAAAAATTTAAATTCTTTAGTCATCTGCTGTTTTAATATCTCCATCATCGACTTTTGCCCTGATATGTGTAGTATACAAGGCACCTGCATTCCATCACCATCACCGAGAGTCACTGCCTTTCCAGTCACAGTTATGTCACATTTCCCATATGGGTCAGCACGAAGAAAGTAAAAAATTGTTTTAGCAAACTTTCCATTTTCCCCCAATGGTAGATGTCCAACCACTTTTTTATCCTTCTTAACGGCGACAGCATATTTATCGACTGGGTTGTCTGGTTCAATTTCACCATATACATGTTCTTGTACAGTTGGTGTCCAAACACTTTTATAAATGTGGTATCCTTTGATATAGGAAACAATGTCAGCAGAAGTCACAACGACTATTGGAATATCTTCAGTATCTTTAATATTTTTTTCCAAAAACTTTAAGGCCATTTTGTCTGTTTACAGTTTCTAACTCTTTGAATTAAAAACATCCGATTTAAGAAATAAAATTCGAACCCACAAAACTCTGATAATTAAGGGCCGATTTACATTTGATGTTTTTACTTTCTTCAGACACAACATTTCGTTGAAAATCATTGGTGGTGAATCCAAGTCCGTTACACCAGAGATGATCAGCTCTTGGAATGAAACAACATTACCAACAATTCTTTCAAACTATAAATTGGAAGATATCTTCAATGCGGACGAGTTCGCCCTGTTTTACCAATGTCTCCTAGATAAAACTTATCTCTTGAAAGGAGAGAAATGTTCCGGAGGAAAGAAAAGCAAAGTTAGATTTACTGGAATGGCATCAGGAAGTGCGACAGGAGAAAAACTGCCCATGTTTATAATCGGAAAATCTAAAAAACCCCGCTGTTTCAAAAATGTCAAGCATCTACCCTGTGAATACAAATCGCAAAAGAAGAGTTGGATGAATAGTGAGATCTTTGAAGAGTGGGTCCGTAAAATCGATCGAAAGTTTCGTGCAGATGATCGGAAAATTGCTCTAATCATTGACAATTGTCCAGCCCACCCAGCAATTCCAAACTTGACCAACGTGCAACTCGTATTTTTGCCCCCTAATACAACCTCAATTCTTCAACCAATGGACCAAGGTGTCATACGCAGCCTAAAAGCGCATTATCGAGGAAGGGTTGTACGTTTACTATGCAGAGCCTTGGAGAAAAAAGAGCCTTGTCCAAAGATTTCAATTTTGCAAGCAATGAAGATACTGGCTGATTCTTGGGAGGTGGTAACCAAAGAAACCATCATCAACTGTTTTAGGAAAGCTGGAATTACCCCTACTGTTCAACAGGCTGCCATTGCTGATTCAGATGATCCGTTTAAAGATCTTGAAGAGAGCTTAAATGAATTGAGACAGGTAGATTCGTCGATGGTTCCAGATAATGTCACAGCCACTACTCTGGTGAGTTTAGATGACGAAGTTATTACAACTGCACCTGAAATCTCTGATAACGATATCATATAGGAAATAAGAGATCATCAACAACAAGGTGATGATGAAGAAAGCGATGACGATGACCCTTTAATTGAAGAAATTATTGATCCTGTGGTAGAAAAACCGTTGAGATCAGCAATTGAGTCGGCCATTGATGCATTGAAAGATGCTGCTATGTTTAGCGATGAAGGGCAACAAATGAAAATGCTTATATCGAATTTTGAACGACTATACGAAAAGGAAAGAATTAAATCTCTTAAGCAAAGAGACATCGCAGACTTTTTTAAACAAGTTTAACTTTCTGCTTTATCTACATGTAGTACTTAAAAGCTTTTTTTTAACAAAAAAAGATTCTCTTCACACTTAAACTCGAAGCCTTATACTTCTTCATTAAGCCTCATTAGCCCAACCTGTTTTTTAAGTAAAAATTTTGATTTTTCAGATAATTTTCTTTATCTCGAACTTTCTCTATCTCGAACAAATTTTTTGGTCCCTTGCGAGTTCGAGATAGAGAGAGTCCACTGTATATGTGACACAGATGAAAGTGTTTCTTTAGAGGTAGTATAAATATTTGCTATTTGCTGTGTAGAAAATTTATCAGTTGTTTATTGAGCTACCTGACATTGACATTGTGTTGAATAACTGTGAATTGTAGAATTTGGCATACAAGAACTGGCAATTCCATGAGCAAGCTCTTTTAGTATCATAAATTTCTATAACATATTTTAAAAATGTAGTCTATTTACAATTTAGTTGAATCAACAAAGTCTTTTCCGATTTACCCTAGGATGTAAATGATGTGTCATCAGCTTTGAATCTTGACGAAACAAATGTATGTACAAACCTATCAATTAAAACTTTGTTCCTTTGTGTCGGAGGTTGTTTATTCCTGAAAATAATATCCAAAGAACATGAAGAAATCTTGAAGAAAACCTTTTTGTTGCTAATTTCCTGTAATTTCATCAATTATTTATTCCAAAATTTTAAAGAAACTGATACATGAAATTTATTCTATGATTCTGTATAAATTCTCACTTGGTGATTTTTTCCCAAAAGTTTCACCACAGTCACTGCTTTATTGCTGTTTCATTGCTACAACCACATTGTTTTTCAGAAGAATAAAATGAAGAAAAAGAAACCATACCGTTATTGTCCTTTTTGTCAAAAGTTTCAATCTTATTTACGTCGACATATAAGGCTTAAACATAAATGTCACCCTGATGTTAAAAAGGCATTATCAATTCCAAATAAATATCAACAACCAGCATTTGAGGAATTTAGGCGACAAGGAATTTATGATTACAATGTTAGAGAAGCTGGAAAGGAAAACCCTTGCTATGAAAGAGAAAGAAAAGCAAAAGATACAATGGATTTATCCTTTTGCAGTAGATGTAAAAAGTTTGTGTATCGGAGATTTTGGTATAATCATGTGAAAGTATGGCAGCCAAATTCTGCTAAATTTATCACACCGGTGCCTGTCAGTCTTTTGCAGTTACCAAGAAGTGTCCATATTAGTGCAGATTTCCAAGAGCAAGTTTTACGTAAATTCAGAGCTGATGAAATAGGTAATAAATGTAGAACTGACAAAACTATTCTTTTACTGGGATCAATCTTTTATCAGAAAGATAGGAAGAATGTAGATAAGTCTGCTGAAGTTAAAAAGTGTGTTCGTACGGACATGAGGCGTATTGCACATTTACACATATTCTTTCTCAAAGAAAATGGAATAGTCCAGGAGCATAAAGATGCAAGTGACCTTTTCGACCGTCGTAACTTCAATCGTGTATGGCATGCAATTAAAAAGTATACTACCAGTGAAGATGAAACCGGGTTTAAAACAGAATTTGTATTTTTTACTTAAACGTGCATCAAAAGTCTTGAAGGGACAATATTTAGTAACCAAACAAGATGAATTGGCTGAAGAAATGGACAGATTCCTTCGTATCCTTGAAGTAAATGAGAATTTCATATTTGGTGATACAACATATCAACTCAATCAAAACAAAAACAGGAACTTCAGGAAACCTGCACTCTTGCCATTAGAAGAGGATCTTCAAATGATCAGGGAACACATTATTAACACCCTGGAGAAAGTTGAAAATCAGCTTTTGAATTTTTTGATAAAAGTCTGTTTGTTGAACTAAGGAATGCCTGTTGTTCAAGATTGACATTACTAAATGGCAGAAGGGGTAAGGTCATATTGTTTAAAATTTTGTTCTTGTACTTGTGTTTCTAAATCAATTGCATTTCATATTAACTCATTTACTGTGTAGTCTTTTTTTCTTTCCTGTGAAATATTTTCTATGGGTACTTTCCAACAATAAAAGTAAATGTCAATGCTTAGTCATATCATCAGCCATGTTAATTTTCTTTCTGATAAACCTAAGTTGCATTTATGACTAGTGTATATTTATTTTGATGGAGGAATGTGAATTCTGTGTATAGAATTATAATTTTGCATCTTGAAATCTGTTCTTAGTATGGATCAATACAACAACTATAGCTTCTTTCTAGAGGATCTATGAGTGTGTGATAAATCTTCAGAAAATATGTTTAGAAGAAAGTTTGAATAAAGTTTTTAATACACTTTAGCCAAACCATTGTGAAAGAGTTTGTGAATGAGAATAACACATTAGCATTTCTCTCGATTTTGTCCTCAAATTTCCACTCAAATTTCTTCCTAAAATTAACAGCAAGTTGACAGAATAAAATACTTCTCAAATTTTGAATTCCTTTACTCATACAGTTCAAGAAATCGAGTTGAAAAAGTACTATACATTACCCTAGTCAGACTTTAAAATGCACCTCGGAACCCTATTAAACTTGGTTCATTATCATTATCTTTAATAATTACGTGTTGAATTTCCATGCAGGTGGTGAACCAGCTCGTCTATTATTAGATGAATATGAAGAAGCGATTACAGAGTCATGGATAGATAGTCAAAGGCTAAACTTGTTAGATAATGCTGATCAGATGCTCATAAAAAAATTAAAAATAACCTATATGACTGGAAAGGGGAACAATCATCTGGTGCCTGTGATTATTCCTCCAGATCATTACCTGCATTACAACATCCTGCTGATCCCAGTATCAGAACCAGTGCATCAGTTTTGCAAGGGAATAAATTTCTATTTGCAAGTACAATGCAATCAGAAAGTCATACATCTGGTTGGCATGCTTTACATAATATAATTGAGAAGCTGCCACTGAAAAAGCCTGAAATAATTAAAGCTACAACTAATCGACATCGGGTAAGCACGTTATATGCTTCAATGGAATTGCCTGAAAATGAAAGAATGTTGTTCTATAAACGTATGGGTCAGAGCCGTGAAATGAATGAAGAACGCTACCAGGCTCCGGCAGCTCATAAAACATTAACAACTGTTGGAAAGAACCTTATGAAATTGGATTCAGGTTTGTTTTGCTTCATGTTTCTCTGTAAAACATATATGATCCAATGCCATCAATTGTTAAATCTCATTTCCAAATATATATAATTAAACTATTGATGGACAGCTATATGTTGCCGGATTTGTATCAAAAAATGATAAAATCTTAGAATGACTAATGAAATTTCAGTTACATTTTTTTCATTTTGATCATTTTTCAATTACAAAGTAGTTGTTGAAATTGACTGGGAGTAAATGATAGCAAACTTTTGTGGGGAGATACTTGAAACTTGAAACAAAGGAAAGATGGTACTTCAAAAACTTTAGAGGTATTGAAACAAACAAAACTAACCTTTTGAAATTTATAACACAGGTGAGGATTTGTGTCATGGTGACTTGAATGTTGTATCACACTATCCTGTTGATGATTGTGGTATGTATTTTGAATAGTATTAGCTCTTTTGTATTAGCCGTTATTTGTCATTCGAATGGCCAGTTATGAAAACTAAAAATCCTATAACTTAGATAAAATGAAGGTGTTGACTTGTGTTGTTTTTAAACAAATCTGATGGAATTGTCACAAATAGAATTCAATTTAGACATTACCTTTTAAGTTTCAGGTTTTAGTCATTTTCAGAGATACCAAGAACCAAGGTGTATCTAAATTTGGCAAAATGGATGCAAGCTACATTAAGCATAATCAAAAGTAAATAGCTAGCTAATTACGTAGAACCCCCAAAATTATTAGAAATTTTACAATCCATTCTTGTGGTGTCATAACATATTGAAAATTTAACCAGAGAAACAGAGATCTGATCTGGCCACACAACGAAGAATAAGAAACCCCAACTGTTTCAATTTTTTATCCTGTCAGATGAAAATGTATATTCTAGTACTTTCTTTACATGAGTGTAAAGATGTCATAATTGGATTCGTTCACGTTAGAGTGAAATTTAAAGTACGGCTAGTCATCCGCGAAATTAAATTCCCGTGAAATTTGCTTTCTATAAAGTAAGTATCTGCGATACCCTGTTCAACTAACTTAGAGTTCAACTTGTCACCAAACGAGTGTCTTCTCTGCTACAAACAACTGAGCCTTGTGCCACTAACTTGTGTTCAGGTAGTATTCTAGCAGAGCAACATAAAACTTTACATTTTGGCCACTCCAATACATCAAGCTTGCGCTTGCATAAACGCACCCAGAAAATTGTGTGATAAGTTCGAAGTTCTGTATGATGCAATTATGATTTTGTTATAAATATTTAAGCCAGTCTGTCAGATTATCGAGATACATGACTGGGACTCGCTAGAAATCAACAATATAAATATATAGTAAATATATAGTTAATACGCATGACACACATAGACAACATTATACAAATATTTCAACCGAAGAGTCAAATGTAAATTTGGATGTACTGAAATAAATTCTTCTGTTCCTTTGTGTAATTAATTTTTAGAAGCAATGGAGTATAAAATGTTAAAGTTTGCACGTGGCGCGTAAAAGTTCCTTTTGAAATGAAAGGACCATTCTCTGAGGCTCTCTCAAGAATGATTTATTTTCTGACAAAACAGACTTTACAAGTCTGATACCGTATTCTTCCGCAGATAAGCCCTCCCGCGTATAGGCCCACCCCGTATAAGCCCATGGTTTTCCTCACCGATATTTTAAACCCCCGTATAAGCCCACCCCTTTTTTATAGGCTTTTTTAGGAAGGAAGAGAACACAAAAGTTTTTTAAAATGCTAATTTATTTTCTTCTTTTTTTATAATTTTTCATATGTTCTTTTTATGCATTTTTGCTTTTTATGCATTTTCGCTGCATAACCATAGTATATGCAGGGTAGTTCAACGCCACCACCAGGAACCCAAGTGCCTTCTGGCGCTCCACGCTTCTTTCCAGATATTATGGCTTTCATTGAGAGTATTTGCCATTTCTTCATCATTGGGTATAGAATGTTACCCAAGGGTTCTGACACATGTCCTACAATTCTTTCCTTTTGTTTGTCCTGTTTTCCTTCTTTACCACGAAACAAAATTTTTATGGTGTTTTTGCTATGCTTATTGTCATTTTCTATCATGCATTCTAACTCTCCATTTACCGTATACTTGTATTCATAGACATGATGTCCTTTAATTCTCTAATTAAGTTTCGCAACACAGAAAGATGCCATTGCAGATTTTACCGCCGATCTCGTTTACTTTTTTTTTTTTTTTGCTTCTTTTCAAAGAAAAGAAATTGAATTTTACCATAGAAAAAATAGACGTTTGAATCTTTAAATGTGTCCCTAAAGAAACCGTTTCAATGTTACATCAGAGAGCAATTCGAAAAGCACCAGCACGAAAACATGACATTGTACGTCGACAGCAAGTGGAGTAGAATCAAAACATCATTAAAGGATACTATAGTTTGCTCCTTTTTAAAATGCAGAATATCTAACAAGTTAGATAATTCAGAAGACCACTTAGTTAGCATCCGTGGTCTTGAAGGTTATGAAATGCCTGAAACAGAGAGAGAAATTCATCTCCAGAGTGACGATGAAAGTGAAGATGACAACGAGATTAGCTATGACGAATACGAAGCTGGTGATGATTCTTCTTCTGAATCCTCTTCGGAGGAAAGTTTGTAATAGATTTTCACAGAAAAACCGCACATTTTCAGGAGAAACGTTGTTATAGTTTTACTCTCCCTTCTTGTACTTTCTTGCACTCTTTTCTTAAACGCGCATACCGATTTTCTTGAATAGAAGCCGCGGCTTCTATTTATTTTTCAAGAAAAAAATTGCGGCTTCTATTCAAAGGCGGCTTCTATTAAGTTGTATGGGACTCCTTCAAGTGTCACATAAGTGAAAAAATCAAACAGTCTTTGAAAAAAATGAATACAGTAATGGGTGTAATTCCAGAAGGATGCACGAAGTTTCTCCAACCTTAAGATGTTTCTATCAACAAGCCCTTCAAAATGATTTTCCGAGAGTTGTATGATGAATGGTACCAAAAAGGAGAGTTTGAGTACACGAAAGGTGGAGTGGTGAAACCATCAAACTATGCTTTACAGGTTCAGTGGGTTGTCGATGCTTCGAAGAAAATCGATCCTGAAATTGTAAAGAAATCCTTCGAAACATGCGGAATTACAACAAGTGATGTAAACAAAATTCACTGCTTGAAAGAAGGCTAGCCGACCGAAGAGGCCCGAGTTTTGTTAGGAGCATCGGATGGGAACCTCGAATTTGTACCAATTCGAACTCTTGACGATGATGTAAATTTGGAAGTCGAGAATTTAAAAGATGTAACTGATTTAACAGATAGGGTAATTGAAGAAGGTGAAATAGAAATCTTGTCTTAAAAACACGCCGTCGTTATTCCATTCGCGGCTTTAATTTTATGCTATCCAAAAATAAATACGGCTTCTATTCAAGGACGGCTTCTATTTATTTTTCAAAGAGAATTTTTGCGGTCCCTTTGCTGCTTCTATTCAAGAAAATACGGTAAGCCCATGTTTTTTTATGTTTTGTCAGGAGATAAGCCCAGGGCTTATCTGCGGAAGAATACGGTATTTAATGTCCTTAACGATCTTTTGTGTTCTGTTTACTACTAATATTAAGTATATCTAAGATGACAGCTTTGTTCCGTAATGTTCTACTTGCTATGTTCCATTTTGTCTCTCTCTCACTCATCGAAATTGGTGAATGCTAGTGGAAAACCCCAAAACGCATTTGACAGACCTGCCTATTTCGGTCCGTCAATGCCTGAACGCTTCTCATTAAAAAGCAAAGATCAGATTGGTTTAAAGTCACGTGGTGTACCATTAGAAAACTGTATAAAAAGGATCGCGTTGATCACATTACTCGCTTAGTCGACAGAGATGTCGAAAAGACGTATCTTATCAAAGAAGATGTGGAAAAATGCTGTTGGAAATGATAAAAAACCGAAAAGATTAATCCTTAAACCAAATAGCGATGAAGTGTACGTTTGTCCTGTCGTATCATGTGAAAGTGAAAGCTTTAAAACACAAAGGGCAGTAGAAAGCATGTATTTTTTAAACAGGGTTTATTTTATTTGTTTGAACAAAAGCCTGATGTTAATACTGTATTTCCAGAATTAGCCACTCTTCTATCAACACACGAAAAAACCCGAAGAAGCCGCACCTCAGCAATGCCAACCATTGTAAAAACTTGTACTATTGGAAAATCATTTACAAAATGGATGCAAAGTTCAGGTGGTGGTAAGAAAACCTTATGCCGAGCGGAACAAATAATAGCAAAAGTATTGAAATATGCCTAATTCTGTTGTTCAGACGTTTCTGTTCTCTGGGATGTAGCAGAAAGTGTTATCGACTATTGCATTGGATCTGTTTCAATACTTTCTGATTTTGTAGATTACTTGACGGACAATTGGAAACTTGGTTGTTCTGGAATTATTGGATATATGAATGCCATATCCCACACATGCCTGTGTTTATTGCAGCTAAAATTAAATTAGACTGAGTAAATAAGTGTTTAACAAAGTAAATG
Source organism: Turritopsis rubra (assembly GCA_039566895.2). Taxonomy (NCBI): domain Eukaryota; kingdom Metazoa; phylum Cnidaria; class Hydrozoa; order Anthoathecata; family Oceaniidae; genus Turritopsis; species Turritopsis rubra. The sequence continues at coordinate 11,963,264 of CM077630.1, forward strand.
CGGATGGAATGAAGCACACTTTTGAGTATGGAATACCTTGCAACTATCAATTGTTGGGCAACCCTTGAGGATTTACAAAATGTTATTCCTTTTCACCGTGACAAATTTTCACAGATTTTGCTTAACGCCAGTAATGCGACTGCAGTCATTCCGGCTCAAGATTTGTCGTTTTGTACTTCGTTTGTTGTAGCAGTAATGTTTATAATGGTGAAGGCAAGCCGACCTATGAATCATTAATATTTAACTGTTTCGATGGTTAGTTTCCTCGGGAGTGAAGTGAGTGATTGTTGATCAGACCAAATTCAAGACAAATTATAATTATGGCTTTGACACTCTTAGAGGCCTGTATAAGACCTCTGTTGAATCCAGTTTGTGACTATCTTTTAATAACAAAAAATGGAACACAGCTTAAACAATTAAGTGATGTATTTGGCAGTATTGTTTACCAAGCTATCGGAAAATACATAAACCCGACACGTTATCGGCAAATCATTGAGACGGAGTGTATGTCTTACCGAACGTGAACAAGCTGCTTTATCGCGTGATCAAAAACATACATCTAATGTAGCTAGAATACACTATCAGAAAGTTCAGTCAGCCGAAGTTGCACGTCAAGGACAACAATGCATGGAAAAACTGACAACTAATAACAAGAGCGATTCTGTATCGGGAAACGATTTTTGTAACGAGCACATTACAATATCTACATCTAGCAAAACCAATGAAGAAGGTAATGATCGAGATAAGAAAAATTAAAACAGCGAATATTCGTCTTAACGCTCTATCGACCGAGAAATCGTTATCTGAATGCCGAAAAAGCGACACTGTTATCAAACGAGCGATCAAGGTTTCGTTTTCGTCTACAGAAGACTCGTTTATCTCATATGGCATCAACAAGTACGGAGCCGGAAAATGGACAGATATTTTACGAAATCCCGAATATAGCAAGAAAACCGAGTACGCTGATGATAAGAGCACAGCGAGACATCATAGCGAGACATCATAGCGTGCGGATGTCAGCTTGAATAATTTTTAGCAGGGTGTGTCGTCTTTGAAGTAGATATGGTTTACACAGAGACTGAGCTCAACAACTTGAAAAAAGCAGACTTGATAAAAATTGTTTTAAAACAACAAGAAATTACTGAACAATTACAAGCTCTCAGTACAAAGCTGCAACAGTTGGAGGATAAAATAAATTAAAGTCAGTCAATTAACCTTTTGAGAAAAAACACTTCAGACCTTCTCGTAAAGAGAATAAAAACACTCGGGACAGACATTTTAAAGGCTGAATAATACAGTAGAAAGAAGTGTATAGACATAAGTGGTATTGATGATTCGGTAGATGACAAAGATTTGGAAGGTATGGTTTGTAATATGTTTGAAAATATTTGTGTAGATGTAAACACGCAGTGATCTTCAAGCTTGCCATCGTTATGGCAAAAAAGGTTTGGTTATTGTTAAATTGTCGAACCGTAAAATGGTGAACAAAATTCTTTCTAAAAAGTCAGAACTTCCCGAGAACATATTTGTCAACGAGACTCTGTGTCCTCGAAACAAGAAAATCCGGGCAAGGTGTAGTGTGTTGAAAAAGAGAGGAAAGATTGCTAACGTTGCAACAAGGAATGGCATGGTCAGGATAAAGTTTCTTGAGGCAAATAATTATATTAATGTTATGCACGAGGACGATTTGACAAAATTTTTTCCTGATTTTGAATTTCCCTTTTAATTAATAATAAAATGATTTTTCAGTGATATCTTTTGAAAAACTTCCACTTTTATTACTCTTTTTTTACCCTTTATAATAGTCTATAAAAATCGATGAACTATAGAAAAACTCTCCAGAGAGTTAATTGCATTTATTGCTTTTCTTTTATAAAAATATTTTTTTTAATTAGTGTAATTATTTCCGGTTTTTTTTATTTTCTCGTGTTATTTTTTTGCATGGAGATCTTTCACAACAGTGTGTGTTGTATTGAGTTTCTGAGGGTTGTCGAGCAGGATGGTTTGTCATGGGGGTAAGTTTAGAGCAATATCGAGCAGCAATAGGGAGTTTTAATTCAATCAGATTTTTGAAGTCTCTGTTTTACATGAAAGCCTTTTGTCTTTTGAAGGTTCTAAATTTGGTGTTTTTTCACTTTTTAATTTTTTATGCAAGGCAGATTTAATCAAATTTCAATATTTTTACACAATATTTCATTTTAGCCTCGTTCTCTTATCGGGTGACATTGAACTTAATCCTGGCCCACGGGATAGCAAAACCACTTTATTTGCTTGTCACTGGAATCTTAACAGTGTTTTAAAATCGCCCAAATGTCAGCATTTCTAATCGTGCACGACTTTGATATTTTTTGTTTAGGTGAAACTTTATTAACTTCTCAAATTAAAGATGATGATCCTAGGCTAGCTATAGAAGGGTATGAGATTATTAGGTGTGACCATCCCACTGATACTAAGCGGGGCGGAGTTTGTATTTACTACAAGGATCACTTGTCACTAGTCAGTAGACCTGAATTAACATCCCTAGATGAATGTCTTGTATGCGAAGTCAAATCTAATGCTAATCGTTTTTTTCTATGCCTATGTTATCGTTCTCCGAGTCAAACCTCAGATCAATTTGAAGTTTTCAAGCAGAAGTGGGAAGAAACAGTGATAAATATTAATCACCGCTCTCCTGAACGTCAATCTTCATAGGGGATTTTAACGCTAGGAATTCCGATTGGTTGACAGGTGATCCTACAGATATTGAAGGCAGGGATATTGGTGATCTAGCAACTCAACACAGCCTTTGTCAAGTCATTAATAGGCCTACACACATTCTTCCAAACTCTTCTACATGCATTGATCTAATATTTTCTTCGGCAAAAAACTTGATTTTGGATTCAGGTGTTCTGCCCTCCTTATTCCCACGTTGTCATCACCAGGTAGTTTTTGCAAAAGTTACCTTCAAGATTCCTTTCCCACCGGCTTACAAACGTAAAATTTGGGGTTTTTCTAAAGCTGACCCACGTACAGTATAAGAATAAGAAGGGCGTTGGACGAAATTGACTGGGATAGAGCCTTTGCGGGACTAGATCTCAACGGGCAAGTTTCGTTTTTGACTGAAACCATCATCAATATTTTTTCAAACTACCTTATCGGACAAAACAATGTCGGACAAAATTTTCGTCGGACAAAATAATTCGTCGGACAATATTTTCGTCACCCGTGGAAAATTTCGTCACTTTTGTCCGACGAAAATTTTTGTCCATTTTTTAAGTTTCGGAAAACAACATAAATTACTCAGTATCATCCTTATATATGTTATACAACAGTATTAACTTTGAAGACATGCTACAAATCTTTCTACCTCCAATCATAAAATGTTCTACTTTTTTTCTATAAAAAGTTCAATTGCGCTATCAATGTTTTCATCTAATAAGTTTTCAGTCAAAATGTTTTCCTGAATTTCAGATGTCTCACTGCTATTTTCATCATCTTCATCCAAAACGACTCGTGATGATTTTTGTTTTGCGATTGTGCTTTCCTCGTTAATTGAAGAAGACTTTCTTTTGATTCCAGGCTTTAAATACTCAGCGTCACTTCTTTGCCCATCATCTTCATCATCAGTTTCCTCAATTCTCGGCGGTTTTCTTTGTATCTTTGGCTTTATAACCACTTCACTGTCCTCTTCCTCTTCTATTAAAATCTCTATTTCTCCATCCTCTTCATTTTCAGAATCATTTATTTCTTTAGCTTCAAAATCCCAGTTATACAATTTAACTAGAAAGTTTTTCATTTTCTTATGTGTTAAAAATCGTGGACTTTTGAAATTCAACATTAAAGGAATTTCTAAGCCTCCAGATGGAATCGGTGATGGTCTGTATTGTGTTCTTGAAACAAATCCTTCAACTTGACCATCTTCTTCTTTCAAAAAGAAATACACATGTCTCGATATTTCTCTTGGGATGTGTCCAACAGTTGTTAATTTAGCAGGATTCCCGACCAAAGCCTTAACAGCACAGCAATATGGATCATTCTTTACAGATTCTCTATCAGTTTCTATTTCGACCGTTACTTTTTCTCCTACTTTTACATTTCCCCAGTTAATATTTTTGTAAACATGGTATCCACGTGATGCTATTTTAGCTTGAGTAGTAAACGCCATGTCTAAATCTCTATTTGATCACAAAGAAAATTGTGTTTTCCTTTATGTATTTGCGAGCGTATGTCTATAAACACACAATTATATAGTCAATAGAACACAGAACGGGTACAATTGTCTAGACATATAAAATGAAGAAGACAATGATCAGACTAGAAACGTGTTACGCCTAACGAAAAAACGCAGTTAAAAAGTAAGGAACTTAATAAGGAACTTTGAGGCTGAAATTCTCTGAAAAAATAAAGAACTCCAGGCTCAGAGCAAGTACTAAGGTTCCTTATAAAAAAAAACGTGTAGATAGTTTTGCCGGAGATCAAGCTAAAAAAGAAACGTGTTCAGTTTTAAAAACCTTTAGACAGCACTCTACCGTAGGTATTTTAAAAAATCTTTTGTCAGTTTGGAAAGTTGAAGTTTTTGAACGAATGACTGTTAAGATGATTTTTGTGTGAACCAATGATTTTGCATCAGTATTCATTGTATACATAGTTGTCGAGAGAGCTTCTTTTTAGAGAGAAAAGAAATGGAAAATGAATAAACCAAAATTTTTGGAGTATTTTCAAAGAAAGGCTTCTTGCTCGAAAGATAACACAGAAATCAGCATAACCAAGATTGTTTCTTCTACCACGAAAGATGTTACGAACGCAGAACTAACACTAGTAGAGAAAGAAATCGAAAATTCTGTCAACCGGCCAGCAAAATATGAAAAAGATATTCCTAAAGAAATCAAACAAGAAGTTGGAATTTATGCTGATAGTTATGGAACGGCAGCAGCCCTTAAAAAATTTAAATCAAAGTATAGCAAGTTTACTTTTAATCGAACAACAGTAAATTCATGGAAAAACAAATACAAAAATAGAGTAAAGAATGCAACGTTTAAGAGGGCCGGGAGGCCTAATCTTCTAAATGAGAACTTGTTGAAAAAGGTAAAAGATATTGCGATTGGAACAAGGTCAGCTGGGGGTGTTATCAACAGGAAACAAATTTTGAATATTGCTAAAGGTGTTGTAAAAGCGAACGATCCGAACTCCTTGAATGAGTTTGGTGGACCAATTGAATTGACAGAGCGTTGGGCCAGAAATGTACTGAGTTCCATGGAGTGGGTAAAACGAAAAGGGACAACTGGAAAAGTAGAGCCTTCAAAACAATTCCTAGAGGAAGAAAAGTTTACGTTTCAAAGACAAATATCTAATGCTGTTTTCGAACATGATATTCCTGAAGCTTTGGTTTTAAACCTTGACCAAACTCCCTTAAGTTATGTTTCACCAGGAAAATATACATTCAGTTTCAGAGGTGTCAAAAATGTTCCAGTTAAGGATGTGGATGACAAACGTCAAATAACTGGAACATTTGGTGTATCGTTGGATGGAAAGTTTTTGCCAATTCAACTCATTTACCAAGGTAAAACAAAACGTTGTCTTCCAAAATTTGAGTTTCCTAAATCATTCTCGGTTACATATACCAAAAATCATTGGTCAAATACTGATAAGTCAGTAGAGTTTTTTGAAGATATCATCTTTCCTTTTCTTAAAAAGATCAAACAAGAGAAAGGTTATCCAGAAGATCAATACTCACTTATAATTATGGACACTTTTAAAGGCCAAGATAATGATACCCTCAAGAAATTATGTTCAAAAAATCATTGTGAAGTTGTGATTGTTCCTCACAACTTAACAAACAAATTTCAACCACTAGATATAAGTGTAAATAAGGCTGCAAAAGCATTCATCCAGAATAAATATAATGAATGGTTTTCAAATGAAATATCAATCCAGTTAAAACGAGGTATCGACCCATCAGATATCAAAATCTCGTCTAAATTGAGCGATTTAAAACCGTTACATGGTTCTTGGATTGTCGATTTGTACAAGCATCTCTCAGAAAACAAAGATATGATAATTAGAGGTTTTGATAGTGCTGGCATATCCGAAGCGGTTAAAACAGCATCCACGATTTTGGAGAAATTTGAAAATCCTTTTAGAGAACCATTAGCTTAAAAGTGACATCTATGCATTATGCATTGGCAGATTATATTGTAAATACTTGCGTTGCGTTAGTACTCTCAAAGAAAGCAGTGATGTGCAAACTAAATTGTAATTATTTTTTTAAACGAAGTAGCTCGAAATTCTCGGCATCCTATTGTTATTGCACAACATCAAGACTTTGTTTATATTCCACCTCAAGGCTAATTACGCCTGGGCAGTAAAGAGAGAATAAATGTCTTCAGTTTTCAGGGTTCCTTTCTACTTTCATTAAAAGAATCCTTACACGTTTTTTTTAATAAGGAACACACTTATAAGGAACCTGAGGCTGAGATTTTGCTTCAATTTTAATGCTATCTCTGAAACTATGATCAGTGCTGAATATTCTAAAATCTGAGGTTAAAGATAAGGAACTGTGAGACTCAAATCAAACTTAAGGTTCCTTATAAAGAAAACAACGTGTAGACATTTGTTTTAAAGCAGTATAATGTTTTTTAATCTCTAGAACTATTTTGTAGCAGTATAATGGGTTTTTTTTATTTCTAGAACTAAACCTCTTATGTTAACGCAGTTATGCTGTTATATTAAGTTTATGTTATATATATTTCATTGTAGTAGAAAATAGAGGAAAAATCTTTAAAGCAGTTCATAAACATTCTTTTTTTATCAAAAAATGAATTTATTCAAACTTTGGTTTCGGACAAAATTATTCGTCGGACAAATTTTTCGTCGGACAAAATTATTCGTCGGACAAAATTTTCGTCACCCATGGAAAATTTCGTCACTTTTGTCCGACATTGTTTTGTCCGATAAGGTATGTGCCAAACAAGATAATAACTGTCAGGAATAAGGATGCGTTGTGGATGACGGCTGAGATAAAAAGAATAATCCTTGAGAAGGCTTAGATATATAGGCTGAAGACCTCGAGTCGCTTAGTGAAACCACCTTCCGCGGCAAAATGGCTATCAAAAATGCAAAAGATGCGTATTTTCTAGACTTGGAAATTCTTTAAATGACCCAAATATAGATTCTAAGAAGTACTGGTCTATACTTAATCAGTTTCTTCATCAGAAAAAAGTTCCAAAGATTCCACCTGTTCGTGATACCAATAACGTTCTTATTTCGGATATGAAAGAAAAGGCAAACATTTTCAACAGTTTTTTTGCCAAAACTATAGACCAATTTCCCTTTTACCTATATTTGGGAAAATTTTTGAAAAGTGCATTTTTGATGCCATTTACAGTTACATGGAAAGTAATAGTCTCTTCTCCACCTGTCAGTCTGGCTTCCGAAAAGGTGATTCTTGAATATCGCAGTTATTACAGGCATCCCAGACTAGAAATGGCCAAAAATTTTAGGATTTTAGGACATTTTTAAGCAGTATTTTAGGACAATTTAGGACAAAAATGAGAAAAATTTTAGGACAATTTAGGATAAAATATTTGACAGTAGGACAATTTAGGACATCAGTCTAAAATTTTGGATCATTTCGTACTGTGCTCATATCAAGTATTTAATATGTGGTCCAAAACAAGGAAATAGCAGGTTTAACTGTGAAACTTTCAAGCTGGACTATTATTTTTCTCATAACTAAAAAGAGCCATTTTAATACACCTGTATTACACTTCAATATCAAAAACATAATAAAACATAATATCAAGATACAAGCTGGTAAAATGGAATCAAAAACATGATAAAAACAGAGAGAGTAACAGAAGCATAACTTAAGCAAAAAGAAATTGACATAGATTGGCTCCGTAAGTAATGCCTTAACATCTTGCTGAAATTTGAAAGACGCAATTTCTTTCCTTTTTATGTCACGTTGCAGATACTCAGAATACTATGACTATAACAAGCGAAATGAAACTAACAAAACTTCAAGAAAACTTCTTCAAAGACAAATCACTAAATAAATGTTCAAACATCTAACAAAGTGTACATGGTTAAAACCAAGAGAATAATAGGTTGAACTGCAAAACGTTGTACTGTTCTTGTAATACCCAAAATCAGCGATTATAAATGAAAACAAACACCACTTCAATTATCAACACAAAGTGAAACATAATATCAAGATAAAAACTGGTGACAATGGAATCAAAAACATGATAAAAACAAGAGAGAGAGTAACAGTAGCTTAACTTTAGCAAAAAGAAATTAGATTGGCTCCTTAAGTAATGTCTAGAATATGTAAAGCACATTTTTTTCCTTACTGTGTCACTATGGAGATGCTCTAACAAAATTTAAAAAAAAGACAAATCACTAAAATGTTCATCAAACTGCTAACAAAGTTATAGTAAAAGTTCATTTTAGTTCTTTTTTTCGTTTTTCTAGTACCGCCATCTGTTCCTGTAGGTCTTGTCTTCGCTTATAACCAGTTTCTATTTTGCTTTGAGCTCTTTGCAATTCTGATCGTTTACACAGCAAATTCCAAAATTTCTTATAAGAAAAAAAAATCTTAAATCCAGAAAAGAAATTCCTGTTATAAGAATTTTTAAGTTGACAAAGATTGAAATGTCTGGTGTAAGATCAACAAAGCTTATTTTCAGAATGATATTTCTAATAATTTTCTTAACTACAGTATAAGATATTTTTCGCTTAAAATAAGATTATACAGAGACAGACTTCAGTATGGTCAAACAGTAATGACGCGATAAAGGACCCGGGAGTTAATCTAATTTTTTCAGTTTTAAGGGGTGCATTTATAAAATTTTTCACCAAAAAACGTTTTTAGGAACTGTATTTTCATACATTCAAAGATGAATGTTGATTACATACTTTTTCATATAAAATAAGTTTAGAAGAAATGAATGGCGGCTAAAAAAGTTTCTTTTATTCAAGGGAGACATTAATTTCAGGTGGGCACTTAATCAAGTCATTACGGTATTTGAAGGTGAAAGTTAATCAAGCAAAATTGATTTCGAAGAAAAAAATTTAGTTAATTACCCCTGATCTTTGAATTCTTTGTCAATTGAAAAAAAGCAAATGAAAAATGAGAACAGAAACGATTTTTCGGTGTTGTGTTATTTTTGGCATTAGAATAGATAATAAAGAAAAAAACTAAATATTGGTTCAAGCAACAAATAATGGATTTCTGTCCATAATAAATTCTTCTAGTAAGTCATCAATGTTATACTTAGGCTGCAGGTAAGTCTTTCCTTCAATTGTTTTTTTATGAAGAACATTAAAGTCAACGATACGTTCATATGGACAAATCAACTCATGAGTAGGCACAATGTCTTCAACAAGATAAGCTTGGAACTTTTCGACAAATTGTATTGTAGTCAAACGATGAAGGTCAAAATACACATATCCTTTGCATAGCCACACTCTTTCAATTACACCAAAAACTGGTTCTGGTGGGTCTCCATCTGCAGAAATTATCAAACATCCATTCTTTTTATACTTTGTGCCAAATAATGTTACAGTACTCAGCTGATATGTATCAGTCATATCCATTCCAGGCAAAAGGGATAGTCTATCCAAACGTGTTCGTAAATATTCCTTAGCATCTTCGGTAACATTTTTCTGAACGCCACACTCTAAATTTGAAGAAAAGAGGGGGTGTGATTGGGCAGTATTGCTTCTTACATCAAAATCTGCACAAACAAGACGTTGATATCTTTGAACTAAAGACAAACAGATATTTTTGAAATTCTGTTTTTGAGCCATCTTCTTGAAGTATTTATGAGTTGCCTCAAAACTGTAACAAGATGATCTGATAGGAGGTCCAACATGGATGATCATTCTTGGAATATGGATTAGATAATGCTGTTTAGGAATGACGTTCTTATCAGGAAATAGTTGTTTGAACAATACTAAATGCTCTTCAATTATTTGCTTTAACAGCTGTACAGTATTAAGTTTTATAACTGGACTGTAAATAATTTGAACAATTTCTAATAACTGCACCACAAATTTGTAAAATTTATCATCTCCAGCTATGAATGGGCTAATATAGAATGGCAACAGTCTAAGGAACAGTCTAGCCTGTGACGCATTGTACTTTAACTTGTAATTCTCTGTTACTGTGAAAACTGTGTCTTTTAGAAGAGGAGGTTTATCAGAAATTTCTGTATATCCATAATCATGACCATCTATAGATCCATTGATTTGATCTAATGATAACCGGTTGGTTTGGATAAAGTGGAGAAGTACTAAGCGCACTTCATATTGTAGAACACCTTCAGCTATAATATGCATTATATCTTGTGGTAGCTGTTGAGTAATGTCAAAATCAGGCAATGTCGTCAAGATGCTCTTTTCATTTAAGCCATATAATGTACTGAATGTCTCTCTGGCTAACTTAGAAGGAGCATTTTCAACCAAAGTTGCCTCCCTATCATATGAAGATTTTGATCGAAGAAGATAATCATTTTCTGTGAAATAATTTTGCATTGAATTGAAGTCACAGTAACAATGTCTACATTTTTGAAATGAGACTCCTACTCCTTCTTTAAATCCTCCCCATAAATGTTGACCAAGAGTATCACCAGTACATACCAAGACTTTTCCATAAACTGTAATAGATTCAGTGTCATATGTTAATTCCACACCATTATACAATGTTGTGAGGTCATCAATGATAGGTTGAAGGATCTTTTTTATTCCGTATTCCTTGACATGTTTTGTTTTCGCAACAGCTAAAAGTCTGACAGCACAATGTCTGGATCTGTACTTAGGAGACAAATTGGCAAGGGTGTAATAATAGAAGTCCAGTTTGTGTAGTCCTGCTTTACTACCAAGGGGATTGCAAACTTCAATATCATCATGAAAAATTACAAGTGCCAAAGCCTTTGGATGTTCATTAAAATAGAAATCTTCTTTGTACAATGATCCATCACATAAGTCATAGAAAACACCGTTAGCTGCAAATGTTGGAGCTTGAAGTAAAGTGTTTCTTAATTTCAAGTTGCTCAGAAGTTGTTTTATACTATCAATTATAGGTAAGTAAAAGAACACATCACTGGCCTGACTGATCATGCGTTTATGGCCCTTCTTAGTATACTTCATTTTATTTCCCAATACGATTTCTTGGTAAGGTAGTAAGTCGAAATTTGCCGTTATAAAATTTGTTTGTAAAGGCAATGTCTCAAGACCTTCGAAAAGTTCTTTCCTGTTCTCAAAGATTTGATTGATTTTATCCATTGCTTGAAAATCATATGCAACAAGGGTTTCTCTGATGTCATGCTTCACAGATGATATCATCAAATTTGTTAAATATTTTGTGCTTTCTATTATTGAGTCCAGTGAAACCTAGAAGTAAACATAATAAGTCAATAAATGACCCATTAAATTCTGTATGTAGTACCACTGAAACCAAATATATACCTGTGATAGATTGTTTTTATCTTTGACTTTCAAAATAAATGCTGCACATGCTTTTTGAATATCATGATTTGTTATCTGGAAAATAAAAATAGAAAATCAATTTCAAATATATGTAATAAGTAATTGTTAAGTGATTTTATATCAAAACATTTGGGGTTATTCAAATAGAAAATAAAATGAAACCATGAAAAACATTATGTAACATTAATATATCTTGGAATTTAATCAAAAAAAATAACATGTCTTAGTTGCAGTTCTCTCCATGCTAACAATGCTGAAAAATTTAAATTTGCAATCTATACCTGCTGGCAGGATGAGGAAGCTGGTGGTGAAAGGGGAGAAAGTGAACTTGTATCCATTTCAAATTCATCGTTAGGTAAAAACTCATCATCGTCATTAAGACCAGGTAAATTAGCACTGGTATTGTCATCTAACTGAAGCACACCAGTGTCTGTGTTTGTTGCTTTTGTTGTTGCATTTTCTACTGCTACTGACGGCGGAGCTGCTGTTGTTTTGTAAAATTCTTTGTGGTTTCGTAGTGTATGTTTATATAAAGAATTATGCTTTGTGAAATATTGGGAACAGTTAGAAACTGCACATTTTGTTCTAAAGTTCAGATCTTGACTATGTACAGAGTATATATGATTTAACAATATTCTTAGCCCAACACATTGGAAATTACAGTTATCGCACTTGTAAGAGTGCGCCATTTTTGTTTTTTACATTTTGTTTTTTACATTTTGTTTTGTCGGATCTTGTGAACATAGCTGACATACCGTTTCTATAGAACTAACAATTTCTTGATCAAATTGGTCATTCACGTAAAAATCTTTGCTGTTGAAATTTTAATATTAATTTAACTGGTATTTCAGATCTAATGTAATAGGGATACTTCTATAATTAAATCATTAATCTGAAGTCACCTTTAATTAATCTTATATGCTCGCCCGCGCAGACGTAATGTCACAATGGAAAGCTATTTGGCGCCAACCAAAAAAGTCAGCGTGAGCGAGGAAGAGTCATGTCGGTCTACGAGGAAATCAGATTAAAGTTTCCTGCAGAAGCACAAATCTTCGTTGGTAAGCACTGTAGTTTTCTGTGAGGAAATGCAAATTTTCATTATCGTCTTGTGATATAAATTATAAAAGTTAATTATATCATTTATATTATTATATTATTTAGAACATGGTATTGTATCTGACCAAAATTTTAAACATGTTGTGTACGAAACTCTACAGGAGCTTTTTCCTGAGAAATATCAAATTTTGCTACGTGCAAAGTTGTGGAAGTTCATCAACTACAATGATACAGTGAGTTGATTAAATCTAGGTTAGCTCCAGGTTAAGTAAACCTATAATTTAATAAAATTTTTATCATTTAGAGACAAGTAACAGATGATTCCAGTGAGGGTGACAATTCATCTAACAGGGTGAGTTTTCAACTTTTTTTTTTATATAAGATACATTTATTAGTACAGTGATGTAGATAAAATACAATGCTAGAGATTTTACTGAGAAATAAAATTATAATACAAATGCTACATAGACAACGAAGATTATTCAATCGATCATTCGCGCTTCTTTAAGGAGTATTTCAATTTCTGAAATATCAAACTGGATCTTTGCTTTCTTGTTTCTTGATCCTCGAACGGACAGTAGCATAACGAGGCATTATTGCAGTTCACTCCCGAAGCGACTCTTCTGTCCTGCAAGTATGATTAAGAAAACAGCATTAATCGTTCTTTTAAAATTGCAGGTTTAAAGAACGGGTAAGTAGTTACGGGAGTGAACTACAAATAAGCCCATAACGATTTCTATGTTATGGTGTTGAACGGAGATATTCCAAAATTTTTGATGGCGAATAACTTCCTTTCTGTTGACTGTTGTTGACTGTTGACGAATGTTAATCTATTGTGAAAAATAACTTGATAACTTGATTGGAAAACATTTAAGAATAACAATCTTAATCCCACTTTCAGTCTAGCGTGACACTAGCATATTTCACTGGTGAAGATGAAGTACCGGATGTGGAAAACGCCACACCACCATCTCGTCAACAAAATATCAGGTTTGTAAACCATTTTCTATCTTTGTTAGTAATTAATTGAACTCTTTATCTCACTGTGATATACTTTCATGTTATTTTTTAGAGTAATTGGCCGCGATCAAAAAAAGGAATTACAGCAAGAAGAAGATCACTGTCAATATGTTGGACCCAAATATGAAATATTACGCGATAAAGCTTTCGAATCAGCTATCGAAACAGGAAACGTACCAAATGATTTGTACCACAGATTTATCAGAGGCACAGTTCATATGATGAACTCTGTGTCGTTGAAAAGTCACAATAGGTACCCTTTAGGAGTAGAATTGGAGGAAATGGCGAAAGCCATTATAATAAAGTATCCAATATTAAAAGATGAAGTGACTGGTCATGTAAGATATTTTGCTGTTTAGAGAATTTTATAGTTTCCCGTAGTGCATCTTGTGATAAAAACAGTAATCTATTCCATCTCTATGTTACATTGTTTTTTAAGGATTAAATAACTCGAGTAAATTGTTTTGTTCTTTCAGGGCAAACTTTTCAAGCAATTGAAAGATAGGCTCAAAAGCTCCTAAAAAAGCCTTAAAAAGAAAACTTTTACCAATTGATGGAGGAAGTGCAGCAGATGTGGAAAGCAATGAAGATGAAGATGTGGTATTCACCAATGATTCAGACGTTTCAAAAAAAGGTTTTTCTAAGGAAATGGATAGTGGTACAGTTGAGGGAACCCTACCAGCTGCACAGAAGCAAATGACATCAGGTAGATCCATTAATTTGATGGTTCTTCTTTTTCTATTAGCCGTTAATTCACTTGTAAATTATCTGAGAAAGATTCATGTCCAGAAATGTTCATTTTTTTCTTTAGCAATGGCTTCAAGAATATTACAAAAAATATCACAGGAATGGAAGAAAAGGAGCCCAGATCATGAATTTATTGAACAGCTTTTAGAGGAAGATTTGATAGGGAGGCGCCAGTGGATCTCAGAATGTGATCCAACAAACCGTCAAATAGAAGTTCTGTCAAAATATCAATGTTTTCACCATCACAAACACGTACGTGAAGGGATGACTGTGTCATCAGACCAACATATTAAGTTATGTCTAGCCTAACTTCATAACCTAACATTAGACTGATCATGTTTTCTGATACACATAGGTATTCGATGAGGTAAAGAGGATATTAAAAAACAACATCGACATTGACAATGGTGTTGTTCGTCTAGAAGAGGAAATACAAAACCTCCTTTTATATGGTATTGTAAAGTACCAGCTAGTTCCACCTAGCAACGATAAAGGTATATTTTATTCATTTCATGTTCTGGCTATAGCTCAAAAATTGTCTTTGTTTACAGCTGAACAATATAGTTTTATGATGATGAATGCTACTTCCAAAACATTAAAACATCAAATATCCATTGTTTTAAATGAATATACACCTTTAAAACTGCCATGCAAGCAAAGAGAATGAAAAATACTTCTTTCCTATACCATAGATTTGCAGATCCTATTTGTCATGAACAATTTGATGAATATAATATCCAACAAGAAAAAACAAAAGACAAATATCATTTTTACAGATCAAGTGAGTTTTATTTTATTGTATTGCCTAATAGAGATCTAACATCCATTTCTTGCAGTAAAAATTTTTGTGTATTTGACATTTTTATCTTTAAGGACATCTATCAACTTTCCTTTTTGATACACTATTTGAATTAAAAACCTTTTTTTTATTTAGAGTTCGTTAAATCTAGCCAACTTGTCTAAATTAAAGCACATCATAATCGTTCATGGTTTTGACGAAACCCGACTTTTTTTAAACGGTACATTGCTGTGCACGCTGGTTGACGACAAAATATTAGAATTGGCAATTGCTGTAATGCTTGGATACAATTACCTGTTTGACATTGATTATCCAAAACAGTTGGAGTTGCCATACTCCGTCATTCAGTATTTTATCTTCAACGACCAAAAGGTTCCCAAGGAAATCATAAAACATTTAGATGTATTTATGGCATCGTACACAACATTTAAAGAAGAAAGACTTCGTAGTTCATAGTGTATTTCATGGTGGACTTTTTATCTGTAACTAACTCTTGTTTTGTTAATCTATCTAGATGTAACCATTTTAGATATGTTTAATGATAAGATAGATATCTATACAATCCATAATTGTTGTTTTTTTCAGTTAGAAAGTTGTGCCTGAAATGAGATTTCCCTCAAGAAGTATTTTTCTAGACTGTAACAATGTAAGATTATAACATCTTAAATTAAGATTATAACATCTTAAATTTAGAACAAAATAGATAACCTAGAAAAAATAATCTTACCATTCGGACAAGTAAAGAGAATCTTATTTTAATAATTTTTTTTCTTAAAATGAGAATTGTAGAATTTGCTGTGTACTGCTATTCTTTAACAAACAATTCTTCAGTTCCTCATTCCCTTCTGATACTAACTGTCTGTCTGTCTGGAATATCATCTCTACAGGGCTGAATCCAATCAAAATCTGACTCCTATAACTTATTGTACTTAGTTTTTCTTTTACTAGTCATCTAAAAAAAATAAAACTCTCATTTTACTACCTTCCAGGTATTCTTTCCGAAATGATTGGGATCACGTGGAGTGGATCAGTGTCCGAGTGACTACGAACTAGAGGGTCCTTAGTGTAACACTGTCACAAGGATTTCGGAAGTGAAAATTTGCTGGCTACTTCCAATTCAACGAGCTGTACATAGACGCACTCCAGATAGCCAGGAAGACAGGACCCTCATTGATACTGTAGATTCAAATCAAATACACTATTGCTAGGTTAGGTAACATGATCCATCCATCACCCATGTCCACTTTGCCTAAATAGGTTTCAAAACTCATGCAAGATAATGCAAAAAAATACAACACAGATCAAACAGATCAAAGATAAACACAATACTGTATGCATCAGATACCAATTAGGTATATGCACAAACTATACAACTATACTACTGACTCATTGATGACATTTATCATTGCATTACATACAATTGTTATCAATACCATTACATATATACCTTTTATTATTGTATATGTAAGTTCTAGCTAAAAAAACGGCATGAAACTAAACCAGACATAATAATAACTATGCTTGAATTCAAAGATTTTCAAATCATTTTAAGTCAACTACAAACAGCAAACCAGAACCAAAAGAAAATACAAATAATTTGAGTGAATAATTCAATGGGTGATATTGATTAAACAGTATATAAGTTTATCTAAAGAATAAATAATATCAATAATAACAAGATAACATATTGAATTGGTTAACTTGTGTCGAAAATTTTAGGACATTTAGGACATTTCTCTAAATTTTAGGACATTTTAGGACAAAATCTTGAAATTTTGAGATTTTAGGACACTCTGGGAGCCCTGAAATATGCATCTGAAAACGGAACCGCCTCTGCACAACGAAAGTTTTGCTTATCACATGGTGTTATAGGAGAAAGTACGGTGTGATCGTTTAAAAAGAAATACAAAACAATGATTAAAGATGCAGCCAGGAAAAAGGTTTCTCCAAAGAAAGCTATTGCTGCACGGAAAGGAGGTCGGCCAGTCTTGCTAGGCGAAATTGACGAAATTGTGCAAAGGTTCCTTTTACAAGTAAGAAAAAATGGCGGAGTTGTAAATGCAGTTGTTGCAAGATCAGTTGCTAAGGCCCTAGCGAAATGAAGTGGAAAGAAGGAACTGGAGGTTTTAGATTTAGATTGTTTTGTTTCGCCGGATGCGTTTTGTAAGGAGAACAGCAACAACTTCTAAGGTTGAAATCCTTGAAGGGGCAAAAAAAAAAGCCGAGCCTTACTTACTTGCATCAAATTGTATCGACTGTTGAGAAATATAATAAAGTACGCTCCGTGCAGTCGACAAACCCTTACAACAAAGAATTCAAAACAAGTCACAATCTCTGGGACGTCATACAAAAAAGCAATCAGAGGGACATTTGTCATAACTCTAGATGGACGTTGTCTACCATTTCAACTTATTTACGGAGGCAAAACTATGAGAAGTTTGCCAAAATTCAAATTCCCAAAGGAGTTTGCATTGAGCGTAAACGAAAAACATTTCACTAACACTATAGAGTCCCTAAAAATCTTAAAGGAAATTGTGATTCCATATGCAGATCAACAACGAAACGAAAAAGAGTTATCCGCAGACCACCCAGCTCTGTTGATTCTCGATGTATTCAGAGGTCAAATTACAAATGAAGTCATTAACCAAATGAAAAAGCATAATATTGTGATGTGCCAAGTTCCTGCCAATATGACTCACTCACCGCAAAATCATTCTTAAAAGCAAAATTTACAGAGTGGTTTTCTCAAAAGATCGAGGAAGGTTTAAATGAGGGAAAAGATCTAGAAGATATTGATATCCCGCTCACATTATCTGTGTTAAAACCATTGCATGCAAGTTGGGTGCTTGATTTGTATAACTATCTTACAACAGCTGATGGTAAGGCTATAATCGAAAATGGCTAGAAAAGAGCAGGCATTACGGAAGCAATTAAAGGTGGTTATTCAAAACTTCAACCCTTAGTCCCTTTGAATCAATCGACCCTCTCACGAGTAACGAAAATCCCTCGACTTTAAGCACTGATTGTTACATTGATGTTAATGATCTTTATGAAATCCAAAGAACCGAGGTAGAGGAACAATCCGATGAAGAGAATGAATGGGAACATCCTGATTTTGATAATAACATTTTTGATATATTCGATGACGAGGAATAGTCGAATATCCTTTTTTTGTTACTGTTTTAGCTTTATCGTTTTGGTTTTTTATTAGCTAAAAAGTGTTTACGTTGTAAACTTTATTTGCTCATCTTTTGTTGTATTTTCTAAAAGTTTCAAACTGAAGTAATTTTTGTTTGTTTTCTCGTTTGTGAAATCTTACAAAAACTAAATCCACGCAAAACGTAACCAAAATGGCACTCGCAAAAATTTATCCACGCAAAAATTTATCACATTAAGGTAGCAGTGAATCAAATCATTTGATCAGCATGAAGATTTTACTTTTTTATCTACATCCAATAATTCAGCAGCTGCTACTACTGATATAAAGCAGGCATTGTCATCAGCTGTAAGGTCGTCTGTGAAAATATATAACCATTAGAAAATTGGTACTAGGGAATCCCCTTACGGCTCAATGGAAATTAAGTATGACTGACCATGGATATAAGTACAGCTTGTCTGAGCGTCTTAAGTACGGCTAGCTGGTAGTGATGACTCAATTCTCCGTTCCGCGCTGACGTCACTCAGCTATGATGAGCTACTACGCGCATGCGCCGAAATTGCTGCAGGGTAAACAAATCAGTTTTCAGCGCCATTTTAACCAGCGATAACAACGAGTCAACATCATTCTTATCATAATACATTATTATATATACAATTTTCTCAAGAACAGTTATTTTCATAACTAAAAATGTCATCTTATAACATCAATGATGTAGATTTGGAAGCACAAAATCGGTATCGAGAGAAGTTGAGAGTGATTGAAATGGACTCCTGCCCATACCAGTTGCCTGCAGACGAATGGATTGATTGTCCAACAAATTGGCCTGAACTCGAATGGCCTGAAGTTTTAGAGTATCTGGTGAATTCACCTGGAATTTTTACTAGAGAAGCCATGAAAAACAGGAAAAGTTTGGAAGCCTACAATCAATTTGTGAGTGGATGGGTTAAAACTGTTTATTATTATCAAAAGAAGAAGGACAGTTCATTCATGATTTTTAAAGCTGATGTTATTCCGTCACAAAGGCTGAATGAAGCTGCTCATACCCCTTGGGTAGCACTCAACATTGTTGTTGCAATAGTAGTTTGTGCCCATTGTTCATGTATGGCTGGACTTGGTGAGTCCTGCTCCCATGTTGCTGCTCTTCTCTTCAAAATAGAAGCTGCAGTCAGAGCAGGATACACCAAAACATTGTGTACTGAAGTGGCATGTCAATGGAACAATGACTTTGTTAAAAAAATCCAGCCATTGCCAATTTGTAAGGTTCAATTTTATGGTAAAGAAACTTTATCGAAATTTAAAGCTAGCAAGGAGAAATTGGAAAGTTTTTCAAAGAGCAAGGTGAAGCCTACTGAGCAGCAACAAGTCGCTTTTATGCAAAAACTTAAAACATGCTCATCGAAACCAATAGTGTTACACACTTTTTCTGCGACTTGTGATGAATTTAAGCCGAAATACCATCCTGCAGAACGAGCAAAGTTGCCAGCAACATTAAGAAGTCATTACTCATCCACAAATGCAAATCAGGACTACCAGAAACTGTGTGATGAGTTTTTAAAGAAACTCACCGTCTCTGAAGCTGTTATTGACTATATTGAACAGCTAACCATAAAACAACATCAATCTAACATATGGCATGAAATGAGGTCTGGAAGAATAACTGCATCAGTAGCACACGACGTTTTGAGAACAAATATTGAAACACCTGCTAGTAGTCTTATTTTGAAGTTATGTCAACAATCGAGAGTCTATAAGACAACTGTGCCTGCATTACGATGGGGAATAGATCATGAAAAATGTGCAATGGACGAATATAAACTTTTGAAGAGTGCTGATCATGAAAATTTTACCATTAAATCTCATGGACTGAAGCTACACAGCTTTTCTTATCTTGGTGCTACTCCTGATGGAAGCTTTACATGTACATGCCACAATTCATCACTTCTAATTGAAATCAAATGCCCATACAGTAAAAAAGACACTGAGAACTTTGAAGATGCCCTTTTGGACAGATCTTTTTGTTTGGATAATAACAAGAACTTAAAGATAACTCACAAGTACTATACTCAGGTAATTTTATTAACATTTTTTTTTATGTTTTTGCAAAATGCTACAATATGTAAAATCTTCTCTTTCTGATTTTTCAGGTCCAGTTGCAGATGTTCGTTTGCAAGTTCCGTAAAACCGAATTCGTTGTATGGACACCTAACTGGATGGTTTGCACTACGGTTGAACGCAATGATGAATATTTGTCAGGCATCTTACCCAAGTTAGAACATTTCTATAAACGGAATATCGTGCCAGAGATTTTGTTACGGAAATTGGAAAATGGAGGCAATAAAATCACAAGGCCAGACTCTAAGTTGAAAAAATATTGCGTATGCCAGACAGAATACAACGAAGAAGACAATGAAGTTATGATCGGTTGTGATTCAAGCAGTTGCAAGTACGAGTGGTTTCATTTAAATTGCATTGGTTTGAAACGAGTACCAAAACAGAATTGGTATTGCAAGTTTTGCAAAGCGACTGCAAAGAATGGGAAAGAAAATAGGAGACCAACAAAACAAATTAAAAGAGGACTAGATGCAATTTGATTTTTTTGTTATTTCTTATTTTAGTGTGTACACTTTGAACTTTCTTTAATATATATACAAAAATACGTAATACAGTTACTCTTTATAAACTATCCCCTCCCCAAGATTAGTGAGGATACAACAAACGGTAAACAGTTTATCGATACTGGAAACATCAGACCCTGAGACTTCTGATGATAGTGACTGCACAATTGGAATAGGTATCGGTCCATCAAGTATATGATATCTATTTTTAACTGCACCAATAACACGCTCAATGTGTATCCGGATTGAGGCAATTTGACGTGATACTTCAACTTCTCTAGCCGACAATTGCTTTTTCCCCTTCGTAAAACTGGGTATGATTAATTCAGCACCACAACCAGCTGCAAACTCATCTACTAAGGTGAAGCCACGATCAGCCAAAATCTGATCTCCAGGATGATGATATCTGGAGCTAATAAACCCGCTATTTTTCACGAGTTCGACATCCGACACACGACTACCCCATGCTTGCGAAATATAGGATATTGATCCATGTGGAGTACACGCTATAAGGAACTTCACGGTAGAATGCTTCTTGTAATTTGAATACACTTGTGCACGAGCTTTCAGATTACGAGGACGATCAATAAATATTTCAGTGCAGTCGATAATTGCTGTCAGTTTAGGAAAATATTGCCTAAAGACATGTGGTAATGTTAGTACACTAGCATCATGATCAGGGTATTTAATTAAAAATGAAAGTTTATGAAATATCAAGTCAATCCACTTCTTGAAAATTAATGCCACACTACTTCGACAGCAGTTAAACTGATCTCCTAAATTTTCGAATTGAATGTCCAGTCTCAATTTGACTAATGTCATTAGTAATTGGTCTTTATATGACAATTTGTTTTTGCATACATTAGGTAACGAAGGTTCAATAAAATCATAAATGTTATCAAAAATATCTCTGCTGATTCCAGTGTAATAAGTAAATTTAGATGGTGGCTTGGACAGTAAATTATCGTATGAAAGAAATTTTGCTGTGACATTACTAAGCCTGGTAAATGCTTCATCCCTTTCCTTTCTCAAACTTTGAAGTTCGAAATTTAATTGTTCAATTTCAAGAGAAGTCATGTCTGTTTGGCTGGCAGCTTCATGAGAAGTTGGTGTAGAACAAAGAACAAAATCAATAGGTGGTGGCGATGAATGTGGTGATGATACTAATTGAGATGGTGACACATCTTCGAAAAGCCTTTTATTGAAATTAACTTTAGCCTCTAATAAACCAGTAATAGGCGACCCTATGTCATTATTTTCCATGTTGACTTCTGATGGTTCCAAGCAAGCATTGCCACTTGCTACCAAAGTTGATGTCAGACTACTGGCTGCTGCTAAATCTCTTTTAAGTCGAGATTGGTATCTTTTAACTTTTCTTTCATCTTTTTCAACATCTGATTTATTGTAAATAAATATTGATGGAATGTAGTCAGGATGGCTTGGGTCATTTTTCACTGGTTTTCCTTAAAAAAAAAAAGAACTACAATTAGCATCATAATGTGTATAAAAGCAGCACTAGGTTATAAAAATATGTAAGGAAAAATACCAGTAATAAAGTGTCTTCCACAAAGATAAACATTTTTGCCATTAGGATTCCAAGGTGAACCATCTTTATTCATTCTTTTGCAAGCTTGAATCCATTTCTTTCTAAGCTCAGGATCGTTGTTTGGAATTCGGAAAAATCCAGGCTGATTTTCCATTTTATTGTGATTAGAGCATCCATACGCAGCACAAGTAACGACCATGATTGTAGTTATGAAAATAACTGTTTTAAAATTAAAATTTATGTGATATTCTGCTTTAAATAAGATTAACTTTCTTTCACGTTACAGCTTTCTACCACTACTAGCACCGATTACTTTCATTTGTTTACCCTGCAGACATGGTAGCCAAGTAACACGGCAATTATTGTTTCATAATAAACCGTGCAAATAAGTCTTGCGCGGAACGGAGAATAATGTAATAGGTACATTGATCATCAAGAAGAACAAGACATATTAAGAAATTAAAAATAAGATATTTCATTTAAAAAAACGGACAACAGTTTGGTTAGTCAATACTCTACATATCAAAATAAAGCTAACTTTAACCCATTACTGCGACACTCAAAATGGATCTCCACGATCTCGTGCAACGTAAACTTTCGTGGGACGACGCAATTCCTGATAATCTTCGTGATCTATGGATATCTCACTTCGAATACACATTTCCCGAGATTTTATTGCGTAGTATGAAAACGAGGCTGGGCTTGATAAAAATGTAAACAAACGTGATGCAAAAGCACCTTTGCAGTTAATACTGCTCTCTTTTCAGTTTTATTTTGTCCCCAAAGCGAGCAATAACCAGTGTTACCTTCATGCACAACTGGAGTAAAATTTTTGATAGAAAAATAAATTTCACACACGTTGTAAGAGAGAGGTTGCGATTAAATAAGAAAGAAAAAAACATGGATGAAGAAAGAGCGTATAGTTGTTCCTCAAAGACAAGACGAAAACGTTTGCCCTTAGTTGCTGAACCAACACTAGATATTATGGACATCTCTGAAGAAAGTGAAAACGAGGAAGACAAATTGATAACACAGTTAAAAACGCAAATAGATCTTTTAACACAAGAAAACACGTTACTCAAACAGGAAAATAAAGATTTTAAAAAAATGTTACATGAACATACGTACACATTTGAAAATATATCCAAAAATGAAGTATTATTTAGGTCAGAAACTGGTTTGGACACTGAAAGTTTCAATATTTTGTATGAGTTTGTAAATCCTGGAGAACATTGTGAAAACATAAAAATGTATGATTCCAAGTTGAAAGAATCAGAAGTAAGTGAAAAACTTCTATCTTCTGAAAAGAAACAAGGTCCTAAAACAAAAGTCCACTCTAAAGATCAACTGTTTTTGTTTTTGACTTGGCTTAAAGGTGGTTATACTTTTCAGCATACTTCTTGGCTGTTTAAAATACCAGTGTCTACAGTTTCACGATACATAATAACCTGGGCAAATTTCTTATTTTTTTCACTGGGATCAATTCCAATATGGGCATCACGCAAAATGATAGACGAGACTATGCCAGAGAGTTTCAAGCAAAGATATCCAACAACACGATGTATTATAGATTGTACAGAACTTTTTTGTCAACGTCCTTCATCACTAGCTAGTCAAAGTCATATGTATTCACAATATAAAAGTCACGTTACATATAAAGGTCTCTTGGGAATTTCTCCTTCTGGTGCAATTACTTTCATTAGTCAACTATACGAAGGTTCAATATCAGATAAAGAAATTGTTAAACGATCAGGATTGTTAAACAAAGAACTCTGGACTAAAAATGATAGCATAATGGCAGATCGTGGTTTCACTATATCTGATATGTTAGAGCCACTGAATGTTAAATTGAATATTCCTTGTTTTCTTGGTGGCAGAGATCAATTATCAGAGGATGAAATAAAAGAAAGTCAAACAATAGCATCAGTCAGAATCCATGTTGAACGCGCAATCCAAAGAGTTAAAAAGTTCAGACAATTGAGAAATGAAATTCCTTTAACGATACATGGTTCAGTAAATCAAATTTGGACCGTAGCTTGTCTTTTATGCAATTTTATGCCACCACTTATACAAGAGTCAACATAGTTATATACATATATATAAAAATTAATATATATGACATATTGTTATGTAAATATTGTTATGTGGATATACCAATGCTACACAAAACTCATTTACATGAAGATATATATAGTTTTGCTTATGCTAATTGCATGAAATCTAGAGAGCTTTCAAACTTTAATACATTTCTATATATAGTTCAATTTCAATTTCATGTCTGCATTTTATGTCTCATCTTGTCAGATCAGGTATATCTACATGACACTCAATAAATTTATTAGTTATATATATTTTTATCATAAATAGAAATTTGGCTCTTATATATCATATATCATTTAGCTATCCTATCAAGACCTTAAGCAAATAATGTCTATAAAAATCATTAAGATTTTTGACCATCTTGTTAAAGTAAGTTTCATCAAATTTAACCTTTACAACCAACAATCCTTTATATGTATATACGACAAAATAGCAGTATGAAAGTTGACTAAGACCCATGGCAAGCTGAATTTGGGTATAGTAACCAAAGTGATGATCTCTCTTTAAAAACAGTTCACCATTCTCAGAACCAACATAAAATTTTTCATCCTCTAATAATTCTTTTGGAGTGTGATTTCTCTTGATGTATGGACATTTTATTTCGATAAGCCCTGGATGTTCACAACTGTTGTCTAAAATCAGTCCATCAGGACTAGCTCCTAACCAAAACAGGTACGGCTGTACAACCAAACCAGTGTTTCGTATAAAAATAGTCCATTTGAGTTTATATTTCATAAAGTCAGAAAATTTCTCCAGTGCTACCTTTTCGTATTTTGTTCCATGATTTATCGCATCCTGGGCAAACTTAGGTAACTTTTTATTTTTGTCTTGAAGTGATATAGCTAGAGTATCAAATTTTTTTTTCTTACCATTATTTTATGAGCATCACTTGATGTAATTCGACCAAATCGCTCTTTCTTCCATTTTGCATTTTCAGCTTGCCCAATGGTATCCTGCTCTAATATTTGAGATGTTTCCAGTGTTTCTGGAAAAAGATTTTGCATATAGCTAAGTTCAGCATAAGTCATTATTCCCCAATTCTGTGGAACACAATGATCTTCAATAGAGATTAATTTTGTTGGTAAATATATGTATGTGTTATCGTGGTTATGTGTATTATTTATATTGGATAAATTTGAAAGTATTGAAAAATCTTCTTCGAAAACAGCTAGCTGGTAAGACAGTGGTGACCCTACTTGGAATTCACCAAATTTTGTTGATGTTGTTGGCAAATTTTTGTCAATAACATGACCAAACCCAATTCTCATATCTTTATCCTTTACTGATTTATGAAAGTTTTCCATTCGTTCTTTTAAATTAGAGGAATTTCTTTCGAGTCGTGGATCATACAGAGTTGAACTTACTCCTCTTTTGTTAATATTACGTTTAATGTTGGTTGACATTACTGGCTTAGGGTACTTTGTTTTATCGCTTGGAACCCCCCATTGCCGTGTTGTACTGGTACAAGCAATCTCCTCAGGAACTAGCTGGATACCTTTCAATGAATAGTTCGCCAATTCGAAAAGCAAAGCCATAACATGGTTGCAATAACCAGACTTTCCTGCTGGGCAACTACAATTTGCTTTCAAAACTTTACCAGAATGTCTACCAAGAGTGACACTGATGTTTCTAGTTTGATTTTTCATGCTTGCTTTACAATTTCCTTTAATAATGAAAGTGTCTGGTGTTGACTTTGTAAAGATACTGTCTGATGAAATGTACCTTTCTTCCATAAACTTTCTCCCTCTATCTCTTGATTTTATTATTGACTTGCTACCTTTACCACTTTTTACACGATGTTCTTCTATCTCCTTTACTGTAAATAACGGCATACTTTCTAACGATTTACTCCACTCTTCTTCTTTATTTTTTTCCACAACAATGTTAACATTTTCAGTGATATTATTTGTTAAAAGATCAAAGATTTTATCGCTATCAACTGCTTGTTTTCTATCCTCTGACATTTTGAAATATAATTTTATCAAGCTCTGCCTCGTTTTCATGCTTCAAGAAATAATCTCGGGAAATGTGTATTGATATCAGAAATAAATGACATCACATAGACCTTTTAATGTTTATAGACCTTTTAGAAATTATTACGTAATGCACGAAAACGAGGCAAGAGTTGTTTTAGATTTTAAAAATGGCGGAGAGAGGCAGTCATGTCTGCATGTTATAATTGAATTTAGACTTTTACAAAAGATATTTTGGCGTTTTAAAACATTAAACTGTTATTTTTATAACAATACTTAAACTGTTATTCTTAGAATAACGAAAACATGAATTTAGAGTTAGAGATTGAAGATTTTGATGTGTTATTTCGAGATGTTGTAGTTGGTAAGTTAATTCAGTTACCTGATAGCATTTAATTTTGTTATTTGACAATGTTTTTGTGAACTTCTTTAGTTGTATCTTTGTTTATATATAGTCTGGCCTATGCTCTTGATAATTTCTATGAATGAACATCTATTTTATCATGGTATATATTTATAAGTGTTGAAATTTGTTCTGATTTATTTTATTACAGATCCAGCTAGCATCACATTGACTAAAGATGATATAGATGATCCATGTATCAATGTTGACATGGATAAATTTGCTACATATAATTTGAATCATCTAAAGCAATGGCTGATATATCGTGGTGATCTTTTGCACAATATAAACACGTTAAAAAGTGCACAAATTAGAGTTTTGCAGTACATTGAAAATGGAACTGATAAAAGTATTGTCGACCCCACACCTCAAAAATTTTGGTTGAGGAAGAAAGCAGACAGTCAAGGATTGATATTAAGTCCATTTTGGAAAGATGGAACATTACCATCTGTTCCTAATGAATTGAAAAATGAATTAACTAACCCACAAGAATTAACAGGCTGGTCGAAATCATTACATGGAATGCCAAATTTTACCGTTGACCACATAAAAACTTATCATGAGAAAATCACGAATTTATTTTGTGAAAAGTATACTGCAATCAAAAAACATTTTATACGTGGAGAACAATTTGAAGAAAAATTCATTGACCTGTCCAATACATATGTTAGAGAGAGCAATGAGTTTTTTTGTCAAAGGAATAAGTGCTGCTAGTATGAAAAAAACAAATAGATGGATGTTCCTTGCTTTGAGAAAAGTTAATGGTGAAATTGTATACTGCTATTGTCAATGTCCAGCTGGTAAAGCTGGCACTTGCTCCCATTCCTATGCACTTATGAAGTCAGTTGCAAAATGGGTTATTGACAGACTTGCGATGGTACCAGAAGATAAACCCTGTACTTCAAGGCCGTGCGTATGGAATATTCCACAAGCAAAGGAT
This sequence comes from Turritopsis rubra, assembly GCA_039566895.2. Lineage (NCBI taxonomy): Eukaryota > Metazoa > Cnidaria > Hydrozoa > Anthoathecata > Oceaniidae > Turritopsis > Turritopsis rubra. The sequence continues at coordinate 11,991,092 of CM077630.1, forward strand.
CGCATGGAAAAGGTTCCAATAGTAGACCTTACCTTTGTGTCACCAAATGCCAAAAGACGAAAAAGTGACACCAGTTCTGATATATTTTCAAGTATATATATAAGTCAAGATATATTTTGGTATTAAAATATTTTTTCATATATACAGATAATATCACATATAAAAATTTTAATCTTTTTTTTTCAAAATTGGCTCTTGAAAGTTACTCAAAATCCCACAAACAGAGAACACCTGATTAAGTGATCCCAACATATTGACTGGAATAACGCGGTCAAAGATATGAAAACATTTCAGTCTTTGAATCATGCGCTCCACGTGTATTCGTTCTGCAGCAATCTGCTGGCTTTTGACAACTTCATTACCGGTAAATTGATCACGTCCTTTTAAAAAAGCCGGTATAATAAGCTCAACTCCTAATGCAGGGTTCCCACCAGTCCTGGAAAGTCCTGGAAAGTCCTGGAATTTGAAAAGTGTCCTGGAAAGTCCTGGAAAGTCCTGGAATTTTGCAGAAATCTTCAAAAGTGTCCTGGAAAATCCTGGAAAAATTTTTGTGATCTCACTCTTTCTGTATTCTTGATATTTGATTGCATCCTTATTCATGTGCTTCATGTTTCTCTGTCAACGTGTCAGTTTCAGGAAATGAATGATCTTGTAAACACCAGTATTTAAAATCAGTGTCTTCAACACTAACACTTTTTGTGTTTGTTAATTGACCACATAGGTTTATCCATTACTATGAGCATATGTATATGCATTATTAGACTTGAAGTGAATTTAGAAAATTATGGATGAAATGAGGCAATTTAGTGAATGGTCTTCAAATGACTAAGGTCTATACTAAAATTGGAGATCACTGAAATGCTTTACCACTTATGAAACATTAGCTGACAGATTCAAAGTTTGTGAAATGTAACCTTGAATGTTCATTACATTACAAACGTTTACTTATTTTTTTTAGATTAGAGTAAGTTATGCCTAAGAATAAATGTATCTTTCAAATTGCGTGGCTTAATGATCCCTCTTACAAGCTATGGCTGGAGAAGAAGGACAGTTCAGTTGCAATATGTAATTTTTGCAAAAAGGAGTTCGATATTAGCAACATGGGGGAGACAGCTCTTAAATCTCATATTAAGGGGAAAAAACATCAAGAACTTGCCCAAATTTGCGTAAGCAAACCAATTACATCATTTGCAAAAAAGATTGACACTCCACCGAAAAATGAACCCCAGCCACAAACAAGCAGTGCAAAACAGGTTGCAATTGACAGCTTGCTAGTAAAGGATGCGACCACCAAGGCAGAAATTCGCTGGGTTCTTAACATGGTTTGTTCTAAGTATTCCAAAAATTCATCATCAAACATAAACAAATTGTTTGCAGCTATGTTTCCAGATAGTGAAATCGTTAAAAACTTCCAATGTGGGTCTACAAAGGCAAGTTATGCTATTACATATGGGCTAGCTCCGTACTTCCAGGGTTTATTGCTTCAAAAAATTTCATCTTCACCCTATGTGGTTGTATCGTTTGACGAGTCATTAAACAACTCAGTTCAAAAAGGACAGATGGATTTGCTAATACGCTATTGGGATAATGATACAGACCGGGTGTGTACTAGATATTTGGGTTCTGAGTTTATGGGCCGTTCGACCTCTGATGATGTGCTTGAGACTTTCCAAAATGGAATATCACAAGTTGACGAATCTAAGATGATCCAAGTTTCCTCTGATGGGCCCAATGTAAACCTTGCTTTTTTAAGAAAGTATAATTGCTGCAGAATGGAGAAGGAATTGGCTCCACTGCTGGACCTTGGCACTTGTGGGCTACATACTGTTCATGGTAGCATGAAAACAGGTGCCAAGGCTAGTGAATGGGAGTTGGAAAAGCTGCTAAAAGCAATGTGGCAGTTCATACATGATGCCCCGACCCGACGCGAAATGTATGAGAATGTGGCGGAATCAACTGAGTACCCATTAAAATTTTGTGGCCATCGTTGGTGCGAGAATGAAAAGTGTGCTGAAAAGGCAGTACATTTGATCAAGGGATATCAAAAGTTTGTAACCCATGTTTCTGCCCTGAAGAAAAGTCAGCAGCCTGATAACAATAACAAGAGTTTCAAAAACTTAAAAAAGCTAATTCATGATCCGCTGATTCTTGCAAAGCTCAAGTTTTTTGAAATGATTGCCAGTAAGTTGAATGTCTTTTTGCGAGGTTTTCAAAGTGATCGTCCAATGGTTCCCTTCCTTGCTGATGTTCTAGGTGAAATTGTGCGTGATTTCATGGGTCGAATAGTTCTCAAAGATGTACTACGAAAGGCTACAAGCTTGTACTTGTTGATTTTGATTGATCCTAAAGATAAGAATGTGAGGAAACCTGATATCAATGTCGATATAGGTTTTGCTGCTAACATTAAAATTCAAGATTCTGCTCTCAAGTCAAATGATTCTAAAGTTCTTGCTTTTAAGAAAGAGGCTGGTACCTTCCTTGCCACTTTACTATCACACCTTCTTGAAAAGTCGCCATTAAAGTATGCTCTAGTCCGAAGTGCTGCATCTCTCAACCCTCTTAATATGAGTAACAAAGCTAAACGAGACTTTTGCATCAAGCAGTTTTCTGTCCTTTTGCAGAGATTGACTCAAGCTACGAAAATATCAAGCAAATCTGCAGAAAAAGCAAAAGCACAATACACCGCATTCTTTGATGTGGTAGACAGCAATATTTCTGCTTTCAAGGACTTTGACAAAGAGAAGGATAGTTTAGATTGCTTTTTTGCAGACTTTATCGGCAAAGATAAGAATTATGTTGATATGTGGGAAGTTTGTAAAATTGTATTTACCCTGTCCCATGGGCAATCATCGATAGAACGTGGTTTTTCGGTAAACGACCAATTTTGTATCGAGAATTTGAAAGAAAAATCGCTTATTGCATTGCGCCAGGTGTCAGACCATATGTCAGCATTAAATGAAAGCCCAGAAAATATCCAACTCACCAAAGAAATGATGCAATCCTTCAAGGAATCTAGCAAAAAATATAAAGAAGCTCTTAGCCAAGAACGCAAAGAAAAGGAAGAGGAACGCAAGTCATTGAAAAGAAAGATTGTTAATGATGAGATCAAGCAAATAAAGGCAAAAGTTCGTATCCTTGAAGGTGAAATTCAAGATTTGACTGTGACCTCTGATGAACTAGCTGTGAAAGCAAGGAAACATAAGGACTTTACCTTCTTAGATGAATCGATCAATCAAAAGAAATTGTGTGTAGCGAAAAAAACCGAAATAGAGGAGCTGAAGGAAATGGAGAAAAAGCTTAATAAAAGAATTGGTTGCTCTGATGATTAATTTGATTAGTTACACTTAAAGTTTGAGCTTCACACTTGAATTGTTTGTTTGTTCATTCGTTTCTCAGCAAGGTAGTGCAATGTTTCTTTACATAGAATTGAGATATCACTATTCAGCACTGTTTATTCCAAAGAATGTTGAATGTTTTAGACTTTGAACCAGTACTAAGTCATTTTTGTTTTGCATTAATTTCTTTTCTAGCTTAGCATAGCTAGTAAGATGGTCTTTTATTTAGAAAAATGTAAATTTCTAGTATTTCAGGCAAGTCAAGTAGCTAAAAGTATTTTTAAGTAACTACTTTAACTAATAAAGCTTTTAAGTGTTAATGAACCAATAAGAGCGAGGCATACAAATTGAGAGTATCAAGGCTCATCTATTTACACTGATATCCATTTCTTTATGATGTGCTCAAGCATCTTTAACTAGGGGATTTTCAGGAGACTACTAATTTTCCTTCTGCAGTTTAATATACTAAAGTTTGGAGCTTACAGTGCATTATAAGAACGTTGATTTATACCTTCCTGTCTATAGTCTACTTTGCTGAAAATTAAACTACTCTGAACACACTAGTACTTAATATATTTTGTTTAGTTTTTAAAAGTTAGTTATTTATTTTGGTGCCAGTCAGCATGGAACTTTTAATTGCGATTTTTTCTTTTGAAAGTTCGCTGTTGTCTTCAGTAGTTAACTTTCTGATTATATAGTTTGTTAAGTTTGTTTTGCAATGTACAGATAAGTTCTGAAATTTGATCAGTATATTACAAGTAGATGTCACACAGACTACTTAGTAGTAACTTTCAATATATAGTTTTCATCTTGAGAACAAATCTTTCAATAATTACAGGTCCTGTTCTTTTTGCAGTTTTGAAATTTCCTGACATCAGTCTTTAATGTGAAACCATTGAGTTACATTTTGCTTCTATTAGATGATGTAGAGTTATAGGACGATGTTGTTTCTTTCAAGCAACAGTTATCAAGGTAGTTGGTAAGGATGTGATAAATATAATAACGTGATAAATTACAAACTTTATCTAGATAAAGATTGAGTTAAATAATTGTTATTATCTATTATATCTATTATTGCTTAGTAATTGCTATTGTCAGAAAATATCTCTTATTGAGTGTAACCAATTGTCAGACCTCTGTCTACCTTAATGATTGAGAATATTTGGGTTCATCACTTTTTGAACATATGTTCTTGACAAAAAATAGGGAATTGCCGTAAAAAGTCCTGGAAAAGTCCTGGAATTTTCTTAAAAGTCCTGGAAAAGTCCTGGAAATTTGAGGTAAATAGTCCTGGAAAAAGAGAAAAAATGTCCTGGAAAGTCCTGGAAAGTCCTGGAATTTTAATTCATTTTTTTGGTGGGAACCCTGTAATGGCTTTAGGTAATCATCTATTAAAAATCCTCTATCTGCCATTATAGCATCTCCCTTTTCCCAGAGTTCAGGGTATAACAGTCCACTTTTTATGACAATGCTTTTGTCTGAAATGCTTCCAGGAAATGCAGTTGAAATGAACGTGAAACCACCGCCAGGTGCAATGCCAACTAGAACTTTAACAGTGGTGTGGCTTTTATAGTCTGAATACATCATTTTGTGAATAACAAGGGCTGAAGGAACAGCAATCTTGAACTCGACGCAATCAATTATGCACCTCACATTTGCAAATTTCTCTTTCATTGATTTGGGCATCATGTCAGTGACCTGCTTTTTTGTAGGCCATATGCATATTGATCCCAGTTTAATATACATAAAATTAATCCATGTTACAACAGTATTTGTGATAGTGCCTTCTGAAACATTAAATAAGTAAGACATGTGCTGGATGTCAAAATTTCTTCTTAGTCTCACAAGTGTCAATACAAAGCTTTCAAAAGGCCATAAAATCCTAGGTCTTCCAGCATTTCCACCTTTAACTTCTTGATTATTGTACAGAATTATATTTTCTCCGAACTCTCCAGGGTTTAAAAATGAAAATATTGAATTCAATATGTCTAAAGTGGCTATTCCTGTGTAATGGTTGCATAAATCATCTGCTGATGAAATATAGTTTATAAAATTATGTCTTGCAGAAAATACTTTAATAAGTTCTTTTCGTTCTTTTTGTAACCTTTTGTTTTCTTCTTTTAATTTGTGAAATTCTGATTTCCAGTTTGTTTCATCAGTAATATTACTTTCATCTAAATGCACCATTCCTTGATCACTATCATTAGAATTGCTAGTAGTGCATTCTTCTTCCTTGACATGGTATCTCTTCCTAGGTGATGGACGGAAGGAGGGTTCTATTCTAGTAGAATTTGATGTAGTGTCACTGAGTAACAGATAAGGTGTTGCACCATCTCTCAATCTTTTACGTGTCCCTCCAGGTGTTCGCATGATATCTTCAGCTTTAAAATGCTGCTCACATAACACTGTGCTGGTTGTCACTTTGAAATTATCTTTTCCATCAACTCTTTTGATACGGTTACACCAAATTTTTTTCAGATTTTTGGCTTTTGGAAAATGAAAAAATGATATTCCAGAGGACACTCTTTTCCCATCACTTTTCATAAATCCTCTGTTAAAACATCCCCATGCAGCACATTGTTTTCCAAGAGATTCTTGCTTTTTATTTGTAGATTTACTGTTAGACTCACTGTCTTTTTCCGCCATCTTTAAAGTTTGAAACAACTCTTGCCTCGTTCTCGTGCATTACGTAATAATTTATGAAAAGGTCTATGGTAGCGGTAATAATGATGAAGTATCAAGGGGCGAAGAAAACATTTCGAAAAGCCTAGTCATAAAACCGAAAACGCTTTAACTCTTCTTCAGCGGGAATATGTTTGTTCCTGCCATGCTACATTAGGTCCGCATTTATATAAACAAATGACGTCACGTTTAAAAAGGTCTATACAGAAGAGCCATTGTTCCTGAGGACGCCACCTCGTTAAAAATCGACAGTCTGGACTTTGCCGATGCAAGTCAGATGTTAGCATGCTCAGCCATTTATATACGTTTCCCGATTCCATCTGGATACTCTTGTCAACTCATCTTTTCACGATCCAAACTCGTTACTGATAATATGTCACAACCAAGAGCAGAGCTACTAGCAGCCGTCCATAACGCCCAGACGAGCATTTAAGCGAAATCACAAGTCGTACAAGTTTACTGACAGTCAAATTACTTTGCATTGGATTTGTAATGAGAACCGCCCTCTCAGGCAATGGGTAAGAAACCGTGTTATCGAAATCCACAGATTCACAAATAAGGCAGATTGGTGGTACATCAAGTCTTCAGATATGATCGCTGATCTTGGCACGAGGCGTAATGTATCTCTCGATCTCACCAAACCAGACTCGCCGTGGTTCAATGGATATGAGTGGATGACGAAATCTGCTGCTGAATTTCCAGTAATCTCAGCCAAAGAAATTTCATTAAATCAAGCTGATCATCAAGAAATCAAGGAGGTTCCTTCAGACTACCAAGCAATTGCACCATCAGTAAATCTCGTTAATGCAGTTCCAAACCAAGTTCGAGATATGTATTCTCTTCGTATATCATCGATCCCAACAAATACAGATTCACTACTGCTGTTCGTATTCTTGCAATTGTATTAAAATTTATCCGAAATGTCAAACTCTTCGTATCAAGAAAACAGTATCCAACTCGTTCTCGTCAGTCAAAGAATCCAAGCTTGACTCTTTCAGACGCATTGTTATGTGAAGCTGAGCGTTATTTTTTCAAAAAAGGGACAATAGAAGTTAAACAGTTCACCCAGAGATCCAAGTACGTCAACATATCCAAAGAAAAAGATGGTATACTCTTCTAAACAGGGCGTATCCTTCCAACAGATTCAGTAACGATCATTGGTAAAGCAACACAAGCCATGGTGGATCTCCAAGCAACGTCCTTTTGCGTACCAATATTGAGCAAATATTCACCTATCGCCTACAGCATTGTAAACGATATACACTGGAATCATGTGACCGTGTCTCATAGTGGTATCGAAACGACTTGGCGATACGTTCTTCAAAAGGTATACATCATTGAAGGAAGACATCTAGTAAAAACAATACGCTCATCCTGTGAACGATGCAGATACTTGATGAAGCGGACGATCGATATTTGTATGGTTCCAATTTCTCCACATAATCTGATGATTGCTCCAGTCTTTTATTCTTCGCAAGTTGATTTATGTGGACCATTTCGTGCATATTCTCTACACAACAAAAGATCTACAATCAAAGTATGGTTCGTCGTGTTTTGCTGTTCAACCACCACAGCTATCAACATCAAATGCATGGAAGACTACTCGTCAAACGCATTTCTTCAAGCATTCACACGTTTTACATGCGAAGTAGGCTACCCTAAACGACTGCAAATAGACGAAGGCAGTCAACTGGTCAAGGCTTGTGAATCAGTACGATTTGATTTTCGTGATATTCGTTGGAGATTGTTCACTGACAAAGGCGTCGAATTTGATACCTGTTCCGTTGGAGGCCACAACATGAATGGTCTTGTTGAAAGGAAAATATCTGTAGTCAAGAAATCAATCGTTAAATCCGTACAGAATGAGCGACTCTCAGTTCTACAGTGGGAAACACTTGGTTGCAGAGTTGCCAATAGTATCAATGATCTACCATTGGGTATTAGAGGTAACAACGAGTGAAGTCCTGTTGGCAATTTTCAAGTGACCAACGATTCAAGCAAGATCATTCGTCAAAACCAAGAAATATTCAATTCGTGGTTTGATTTATGGTTGACAGCGCATGTTCCTGGTTTGATTATGCAACCTAAATGGTATCGCCAACAATGTAACCTACAAAAGGGTGACGTCATCTTATTCACGAAGACCGACACAGTGATTTCTGCAACGTATCAATTCGGTATTATTGACTCAGTGGAGCGTGGCAGAGATGGAGTTGCTCGAAAAGCCTACGTGCGTTACAGAAATGCAAATGAAAACACAGACCGTGTTACGTATCGCTCGATAAGAAGTTTGGTCGTAATCCATCTGGTTGATGAATGCAGTATAATGAAGGACTTATACAATGCCAATATATCAAATTGTTGAATTTCCACCTGGCGGGGGAATGTAGGGTAATTACCCTATTACAATGACTGCTCGTGCGTTTCGTGTTTTGTATTTATGTGTCAAGTGTCATTTGTGCCTTGGGAAATCGATTGATTTATATTCGCTCGCTTTTTTTTTATTTTGTTCACTTCAAAAAACACACTCAAATGCGTAGATATCAAACAAATTTTGTATGTAGCTATCCGGTACGTTTTTTATCTTATTTTTGTATAGTTTTCTTTAGTGTTTGTTCCATTTGTAATGTCAATTTTTGTGTTCTCTAGTTTGAACCCCCTCAATATAGAGTAGTCATATTAGCCCAAATTAAGGTCCAACCGGGAAAAAAATGTTAACTTAACATATTTGGTATCAAAAGAAGCGCAATTTCAAGGGGAATAACATATCCAAAATCCTCTGACAGAGGTTTTGAGCAATTATTTTTATGACCAATCAAGTAAGAGGGGGTATTTTGACGAAAATGTTATCAGAATACCATAACTGTACACAAAACGTACACAAAATGATGTAGTTACAAGCGCAGCAACTCTATTACCACATACAGTTTTATTTCAGAGTATGTCAGTCATTGTTGTAGATAACTTCAAGGTTAATGTAAATATATATTTCAGCCCTCAAAAATATCAAAAATATTTCCATCTTCATCTTCAGTCTCTATATCAATATCAGTGTCACAGTTCTCACAATCGACACCATGAGACCCCATGTCCCCACAAGCAGAGACACAAACAAGACCATGGCGTTTACAACTACAAACACTGTTACTACATGGACTCTTTTTCGAGCTGTTACAGTTACAGCGAATGAATCGTAAAATATTATCAGGTGCAGAATTTAAGTCAGTCATAATCGGCTCGTAGCTCCCGTTCGAAAGTCGCCAACCCCAATCCAGTGGATTCAACTCTACGTTCATCAGCGTTTTCCATTCAACCACTTGTAAATGAATCCGTAGGAAATGATATCGAGCAGCATTTTCTGTTGGCGGTAGGGTTTGTGGTTTAATTGTAGTTTTGGATGTGGCTGCCGCTTTCATGAATAGGTGATATCGTAAATCCTCAACTTCCCAGGAATTTTTACCATTATAGCTAAAAGAAGAAAAATTTTGTTTTTGAGTTCTAATAACCTTGTGCACAGTCCCATATAATGTACTAGCCATTATACCTGCGAAGAAGCAATTTTAAACCAGCACTAGCTATCTCTTCTGCACTTGCTGTTTCATCTTCAAATACCTCTGCGGTTTCTTGGAAAATGTCCATACTATCAAATTTCTTCAGAATACTCGCTTTTCCTATGAGAAAAAGAGAAGAATTTATGAGAATTTGTAGCACACTCATTTTTATAAGCATACCTAGGTTGGAAATCTTCAAAAAAAATAAATAGTAATAAATAAAAATATCGCATAGTTATCCAAGGTCATTGTACAGAATTTGCACTCCATTAAGTAAGATATTCACTTAAAAGTTACCTTGTCCATACAAAGCTGATGTCGTGTCGCAACCAGACCAAGCATGGATAAACAGAATATGGCTAACAATTGTATCACTATGTGCTTGTACTAGATCTTTGATCTTCCACATGTTTTTGTCAATATTTTTATTTCTAGAAACATCTGAAAGTATATTTATCTGCATTCCTATTTTCCAATGAAACATCAGAAGAACCAAAATATGTGTCACTTGCTACTACAACCACTTCTTTTTCATTGTCACAAGCATATTCTAATGCAGCAGATACAATTTGTGTGTCTGCATCTCCAATACTGAACTTTGTTTGCATCATTCTTCAAGAATATTTCCTGACTGTAGCTGGCTTTCATTTGTAAATCCGTCAACTTCACTAGGGCAGAAAATTTGCGAGCTCTCCTTTTATGCTCATGATCTTTCACATAGGGCCCATTTTCATAGCCATCAAACACTACGCAACAAGTACCATACTTTGTCTTCACATAATTTGAATACTGGTTAAGAATGCTTTGGTAGGTGCTGTTGGGGAACCATTTCACTTTATGCAGTAATGCACCCCCATCAAGAATGTAACGTGGTTGTGTAGAGGTGAGTGTGCTTGCAGGTACATTCTGTTTCATCGCTTTTGCTAAGTTTGATTTAATTGCTTTCCTCATCATTCCATTCTCAAATAACGAAGTTGGAAAGGATGTTAGCTCGTATCTGAAGTACTTTTTCATGTCTTCTTCTCTCTCTACCAGTACTAGCAATCTTGAAAATAACAGCAATGGATCTACATGAACTTTTTCTTTACCAACTGAATTCCCATCTTAAGTACTTCAAGGGTGCGAATTTGATCGTTTTGTTTGATTTTGGCTTCTGAAAAAGGAATGTTATCTAGTTTCTTTTAAACTTTCTTCACCAATTTTGTCTGCATCATCACAATTGATTTTGTCTCCCTCTGTTGCAGCCATACCTGTAGCTATGTTCTTTAATTGGGTTTCATTTTTATCGAAAGGATTGTGTTCTTCAAGCCACAGTTTAATTTTTTCTAGGTCATCGTTGTCTCGCTTGATTCGGCTTGCTCCAAGTTCTGCATGTTGCTTACTAGTCTTGTGAAAATTGCCAGTTAATTCTGTCATGGCCACATGAATTTGGGCACATACGTGCATAGTATGAACCCACGTCAACATTACATTTTCTGACATTCCACGTCCTCTTGTGAGCCCTCCACGAGTTTTTAATGAGCGCATCAGTACTTGCTCAATTGTAAGGTCTGTCCATAGACCAGACCAAAATCTATCACTGCGCCTCACAACATGATATCCATGGTTCAAAAACTTTTCGTGCAAATCAGGAAATGTGGTTGGAAGTTCAGACATCATCTGTAAATAAAGCCTTGCACTTTTGGCATAGTTGATGTGCCCTGTAGCAGCAAATAAGTTGAGCATTTGAGTGGTGCTTACCAAGTCATTTTGCCAGTTTCCTGTTCTTTCAGCAGCAATGAAGTGTTTGATGATATCGATGTAACGGATGTATTGGACCCACAGTTTTGCAGTACGTGATGTTGTAGAAATGTGATCCATTTTCCTTGTAATAGCACTGTTGAATTTTTCAAGTACACTGGATCGAATAATTTCCTCATTAGAAGTTTCACCATTGACGAAAGAATTGAAAAGCCTCTTCATTGAAGTCATATCTTCTTCATTAAAAACTTTTTCTTGAACGATGTCACGGATGATGTTTTGTATTAGTGCACTTTGCAGAAGAAAATGGCCTCGTAATGCCCTAGCGACAGCTTTGCCAGAAAGGATGTGTAAAACTGCATTTTCACCATACACCACCTGTAAACATTCTGCAAGTCCGGTTCCTTTCATTGATGCACCTACACTTCCCAGGAAGCTCATTAGTGTATGGAAACCTCCAAGGCGACACAGAATATTTAGCGATTTCTCTGTTGCGATTTCTACTGCTTTCAACCATAATGGTTGGTCAAACGTGATAGAAGGACTGCCATTGTTAGCTTTCTTTGATTGAGCAATAACAAATAACAATGTTGAATTGATACAACTGCTGTCCGATGGATTGAGGTTGATGATAGGTAGAAGAACCACTTCTGACTTTCCTGGATACTCTTCATTGCGGTATGCTTGCATAAAACCTGACCAGCCTGGGCGGCTAGGTTGGTGAAATGTGAAGGAAATTTCCCAAAGGAGATCAATATGCTTTTCTAATGTCATATTCTGCAGAAATTTCATATCTTTAATTGGTTTGAAAATCTTTTTGGACATCACAAACATCTTCTCTGCAACATAATGCTCAAGTGGGATACCTTTATTCTTTGTTACTAATTTGACATGTTGTAATTCTTTTCTTTCAATTGGTTTTTCCTCTAGCCGCATTCCATTATTATTTGTAAAGGTTTGAATGATACCCATACCATGGAATGTTTCTTTTCCATCCAGAGTACGAATATTGTGATCGACATTGTCAGCACAATACTGTGAAAAGGTGCCTGGTGGTAAGGTAACAGCAACCTCTGATGCATCTTGAGTGACCATTGCAGATTGTTTGAATCGTGTTACTTCCCCATAGCTGCTACAAAAACCAAGATGGTAAAGTTCCTCTATCAGCCATTTTGATCCAAAAACATGATCTAACTCTACTGCTAAGGCAAATGGTATTGGTAGTATAGCTGATCTAGGTTTTGCAGCTTGAACAATACTCTGGCCAACACTCTGTTGTTTTAATTCTGACTTGATTAAAACTCGCAAGAAAGTCCTCAATAGTTCTGGAACCCAGTTATCTCCTGAAGTTTTGATTTCATTGCTTTTAGGGTATTTTGAAGTATCATATTCTTTTTCTCGAATCTCAGACATGATTAGTTTTGCTGCAGTTACTATGATTCTTTCTGCATCTCTATGATTATCTCCTTTTCTTTCTTCTTGCCATAAATCATTTAGAAAAAAATCAATCATGCCTTGAAAACAGACAACATTAGATCTCCCATCTATCTCTGCAAAGTATAATTTCTCACCATATTTCTCCTGAAGTTTTTGTTTTAACCTCTTAACGCTATACACACTTTCATCTCCAGCCATCTCAGTCATCTTAGAGTGCAACTCCTGTAATGTGTAGAGCTCTGCGTCTGCTTCAATTTCAAGCCATATACACAGCATTTGTAACCACTGCTGCATTCCTGCGTCTACAGGCCGACCCTTCTCTGCGCCTTCGGCATATGGTGACTGTTTGTTTGTCATGAATCTTTGCAAGCACATTTTATGGTATCTCCCTTCGTCAGCAACTAAATCATTTCAACAACTCAACCTAGTATATACTTGGTCTCCCCACCTATCATTTCTTTTTCTGGACTGTTCAAGCACATTACTATGAAAAGCAATATATGTCACTTGATGAATGGTGTTTCTTGCAGGGTTTTTTTTGTCTACAAGCGCATTTTTTCCACATAAAAAGCATTGAGTTTTCCAATTGCATGGCTCAATACTTGATCTTAAGCGTTTTGTTGGGGTATCCTCTTCCACAGCAACAGATGCATTTGTTTTCAAACTTCTCTTAATGTCTGTGAAGTCTCTTCGACAGTCCTTGTGAACCAGAATGGGTGATGGATCACTTTTTGTCATCAATAAGTTCTCAATAGCTATATTTTTTCTGAGTTTGCTAAATCTAATTAAAGACTGAATTCCTTTTTCCCCAACTTGTATTTTGGGCTTTTCTGTGGTAAATTGCCTGGAGCAAATTATGCATTTCTCCATACTGCTTTCTTCGTCCATTTCACTAAAAAGAAATAAAGTTATAAATGCTGGTGAATAAAATTATGTAAAAAATACACAAGAATTGCTTCGAGTGAAGTGGTACTTCACTTTTTCTTATAGGACCGACAATCCATGCCAACCTATATGAAGTTATATTGTGGACAAATTGTCAATGTTAATTTTGAATGTCAATTTGATAATTTTGAATGTCAATTTGATTAGACAAATATTCAATCCTATCAACTTGTAGAAAAAATCGATTGAAATCAAATCAGAAGAACCAAACCAATAAGTCAAACTTAATGGTCGATTTGAAAAGACGAACCGGTAAGTCAAACCTCGCTGCCGAACCAACAAGCCAATCCTAACAGTCAAATCGACAAGCCAAAATGAAGAGATAAGAAAACAAAATCTGGTCTGTAGTTTAATCTTAAAAATAAATTTTGGTCCGCATAATAATACAGGTACTTCTTCCCGCGCGTGCTAATGAAAAATGGCTGACAATAATTCTAACAACAAACGTGATGATGAACAATTGCATTACATAGAAGAATCCCTTAGATTACTGCAACAAGCTAGGAATCGAGTGAAATCAGCATCAGCTACAGTATTTACTGAGAGTGCTAATAGTTCTACTAGCGCTAATGAAGACTTTCGTACAGCATTTCCTGGACTGTCTTCTTCATATTCAAGTGGGAGACATTTGCAGACTCATCTTCCGTCAATTCGCCCTTCAAGGACTGCAGCTTCTTCGTCAGCAAGACGGTTTCAGCCATATAGTAACACCACCAATAGATATAGAGTACAGAACACTTGGACACATGATTTTATATGCCTTGCAGATTGTGAGGCTACTGCTACAGTTCCACCAAGAGAGTTGGATACCTTAAGAAGTGCTGGTCTTGGAAAAAAAAGAATAGTGTTTCGAAATAAAAGAGGCGACCATACTCATGTACGCTCAACACTAGAATCCTATTTTCCTAGGTGAGAGTTGGCCAAATCAATTTAGTTAGTAAAAAGAAAAACAAAAAGCATAATATCGTTATAATATGGTTTTGTTGAGGGTCTTGTATTATGTATCCTTATTCACGCTGTGTTTTTACAAAAAAGCATATTTCATGACTATTTTCATTTGAAAAATTTCAAAATATAACTCTTTTCAGAGTTAAAAGATTTTTCATTTATGGAATTTATGGAATCTCTACTATAGACAGTGGTTAATCTTGTAATACAAGATCTTAAAATTGTGTATTAATGATGAAAGTTTAACAGAAGCTTGTAATTTCCATGACTTGGCAGTAGTTTTGTTTGGCAGTTTAAACCAAAGATTTCTTAACATAAACTGTTCACTTTTGATTTTGTGTTGTGTATTGTTTTGAAAAATAAACACAGATTAAATAATGCATAATATGTTTTATCAAGGTTAAAAAGTCAAGAAGGAGCTTTTCAAATTTCTAAAGCTGCTGTTGGTGGGCATGGTATACGTGAATTACAACCCATTCGCTGCACAGGTTCTGGATATTCAGTACAAATGTTGAAAGAAGAAGCAAGAAGTTCTGTCTGCTACATCATTCCGTTGAATTCTAATTTGGATTTGTTGCCACTCCAAGTCTATGATTTAACTTTATCAGAACCACATGCTACATGTAAATGTGCAAGGTGTGGGTGCATGATAAACTTTTCCGAATTCAAAGACCACAGAGACAATTGTTATTCAGGTATTTATTTCTTAATACAAAATGTGAGTTATAAAATACATTTGATAACTTGATGGAATTAAGATTTTCAAGCATAAATATTTTGTCATCAAACTAATGCTATTTTTTTAGAGGAAGACACAAAACAGCCTACTACTAGTGAAAATTCATCTGCAGTTAGCAGTTTACAATTAATGTTTCCTGATCACAAGGAAGAAGATTTGGAAGAAGTGTTGTCCCTGTCAAGTTGTGTGTCAGATGCAGTTGAGCATATTCTGAATAACAATGCTGCTGTTACTGAGGATAATGATAAAATCATTGATGATGTTGATTTATCGAGATCAGCATTTGCTAAAAATCTTGACTACTCTTCTGGCACCTTATCAGAAAATTTGAATTTGTGGCAAAAAAACACAATCAAAGAAGATGATTCCTACACATTAAATGTGGACCGTGGGGAAATTTGGAGAAACGGTTTAGCATTCTACAAAAAAGCCAATGTGAAGCCACATATATTGCATAAGTCTTTTGAAGTATGCATACTTTTTGTGTGATGACAGATAAATTAATTTTTGAGATATTAAAAGATCTTCATATGATACTCTTCATAGGTTCAATTTTCAGTGAACACTGGTGAAAGTGAAAGTGTCGATGCTGGTGCAATAAGAACAGAGTCTTTCGAAAAGCTGATGGAGGAATTTAACAATCGTATAATGGAGGGAGGCACAATCTCGCGTGTTCCCCGCAGAGGAGAAAGTATTAACCATTTGTTATTTGGAACATTTCTTGGCCATTCTCTATTGCATGGTGGACCTGGTTTTTACTGCTTTCAGCCTTGGGTTTACCAGGTGATATGTGGCAATGAAGATCCTGACCAATTAATGACTATGATATCTCAAAATGATATTCCATTACATGCTGGATCAAAAGATGCTGTGAATCTAATATCAAGCGTTGACTTAGTGACAACACAAGAAGAACTTAATGATCTTGTGGATCATTATATGCAGGTGATTAATTGCTCGCAATGGGATCCCACAACACCTATTACTTTATCAAACAAAAGTTTGCTAGCTTCTGAAATCATCTATGACGAGTTAGTTCGGAAAAGAATGGGTCAAATTCGCTCAATTCGTGAAGGATTAAGAAAAATTGGTTTTGATGAGTTGTTGAATGCTAACCCTACATTAAGTAGAGAAATATTTACCACAGTAAATTCTTGTGACGTGACATATCTTGAAATAATGAAAGTAATGGAGGATATTAATACCGCGGAACTCCAGTTTGAAAAGGAGCAAGCGTATAAATTTTTCGACAACTTTTTGAAAAGCAGTCCTTCTGAGGTTTTACAAAAGATTCTTAAATTCATCACTGGATTTACAAAATTGCCTCCATGGGGTTTGAAACGCAAAATTTCAACAAAATTTCTGGCTGATGATGATGAAAAGATATATCCAACGGCAATGGCATGTTTTTATATTATATACTTGCCGACAGTACACTCTCAACAAAGCAAATTCACTGAGCACATGCTTAAAGCATTGGACTTGGAAGGGGAGGGATTTAGTGCAATGCATTAAGTGTACCATAACATAACTAAAAGGAACTAATAAATAAAGGACAAGGACGCTCTCAAAAACCATTATATTTCTTTATATTAGTGTCTCATTTTGTTTTTTTTACTTTTCAGTTTCATTGATAAAATCTAGATTGATGTTTTTTTACTATCCTTGAAATCTGGTTTCATAAAGTGTTAAACTCAAAAGCCTGAACTGTGAAAAAAGTCTTCTAGGATTTTTCTTTTTTCTTTTGTTCTTTAAAAGTTTTCAGGCATATTGTATATATTTAATATTTTTCAGGTTTTGTTTGATTTTTGTTTTAGCACTTTCTTATGCAGAGAAACGTTATATTACATTATGTTCGTTATGTTTAAGTCTTCTTATTTGCTTCCAGAATAGAAAAAGAACAAAAGGATGACACAAGCTTTATATGTTACCATTTTGTTCTTGAAACATATCTTATATGGGTAAATACATTTTATATGTCCTGATTTCTTTGTGCGACAATTTCTTCAGCTTTATTCAGTGATTCAAGAAACAAATCAATTCCAAAGCTTGAAGAATAGGCTGATACATTAACTTCATTTAGCAGCGTTTCTACTTCGAAGTCACGAAGCACACTCGGTAGCTCAATTGGTTGGATGCCATTTTCATCAACTGATTGTGGGCCTTGAGGGTCAATTCCATAAAAATCATCTACATTCAAATCTGATTGTTTAGCTGCATAATTTTGTTGACCAATGATCCAAAGTTGATCTGGTGTATGATTTTTTTCTGTAGACAACGGATGACTGTCCCAACCCTCAACGAAACGTTTCAGGTGCTCATTAATACGCGGTAGAAAGACAAGATGTAAGATACTCAAATGTAAATCATTTTCTATGTTAAGCAAATTATTATTTTCTAAGTACCAAAAGACTTGATAATAAATTGAAGCACATCCTACAAAAACGTCCCGCCATAACCGTTCAATACGTTGGTTATGGCATGACTTCCCAGCAATGAAGCTTCTACGACCAGGTCCTCGTAAAGGGTGATTGAACATGTAGCGTGCAACATCGACGTTTTCGGTACCTTGGTCTGCCCTAACACGTGAACATAAACCGAATTTGTTTACTGCTCCCAGCACTGTTCTTGCTTTGTTGTTTGTACTGCAATGAAGATATACAATCTTTCGAGAAAAACCATCTATGCCTCCATGGATAACAAATCCCCACCTAATCAGTTTGTGGTTGCCGTCTATATGCCAAAGAGCCAAACTGCCGGGAACCCAATATTTACGGCGCATAACCAATGAACTTTGTACGGAGCGATTGAGAACACCTTCTGGATCAACACGCCACAACGATGACCGAACTCTTTCCCATGTGACCTTTAGGCCATTTGAAAACAGATATCCTTTTAGTCTTCTTACACCACTATTCGGAAACTGTTTGATTATATTTTCCACGGCAATATCCAAATCTGTATCACTTATTGGAGAGAATCTAGGGTAATGCGTCCGAAGGTCAAATTCAATGAGTCTTCTGCGGATTGTCCCTGAACTAACACCAATTAAATCACTCATTCCCTTTTGTGAAAATCCCTTTTCTAGCAACGACAACAACATTTCGGCAGATATATCGAAAGAAGGGCGTCCAACATCTCCAGATTTCTTGCACGAAAATAAGTTTAGTTTGTGATTCACATTCATTGAGTCTTCTAATCTTTTTATAACCAAAGCAAGGGTATTTAGGAGGTCATCATTTATATCATAAACAATAGTTCCCTGCGACACCACGGTGATTATTTGTTCCAAACGGTAGATAACATAATCAACAACATCCTCATTGTTACCTGCTTCAGATAGCTGTTGTATTATATCGTCTAAAGATTTCAGTACATAGGTCTCAAAATTTTGTGAAGGGCTGACTTGTGCAGCAGCAGTCTCGTGGGCCGCCATTTTTAAAATCTAAAGTTACATTTTTGCAATTTTTTACTTTATATAAAATGCGGATTCAGGTCAGTTTTTTTATTATTATTATACGTTCTCTAATCTAGTAGTTTCGGCTTGCCAATTTGGCTGTTAAGTTTGGCTTGTCGGTTTGACTAATAGGTTTGGCTTGTCGGTTTGACTAGTAGGTTTGGCTTGTCGTTTTGACTAAGAGGTTTGACTTCCCATTTGGCTTATCAGTTTGATCATTTGATCAGTAGGTTTGGCTTGTTCATTGATAGGTTCGAATGTTTGTCTAATCAAATTGACATTCAAAATTTACATTGACAATTTGTCCACAATATAACTTCATACAACCTAGGTTATAGGTAAAATGAATAAGAACTAAATGAACTTACCATGCATTAAGTATAGAACCTTTGACTAAATATTTTAAAGGATCAAAGGATATACCACAACCAATCAACCTTCATTCATATATTATAGCAAGATATTTGTTTATTTATACTTCCTAAAATGAACGAATTAATTCACATTTCTGGCTCAAAATTTGTGTATGTTCACTTTGTAAACATGTGTTAAGCAAAGAACACCTTGTATTGCAACCAGTTTAATAACATTGCATTGCAAATTGTATCCAATACCCATCATAAGTTGAACTTTTTTTTTTGTTGCCAGCCAAATTGACCTACTATATGTAAAAATACCATACTTCACATAAAATTATCTGGGAAAAATTGCTAAAAACCTGAGTGAAAGGAATTTGGATATGTTATTCTCCATAAAATTGCGCTTCTTTTGATACCAAACATGTTAAGTTAACATTTTTTTCCCGGTTCAACCCTAAAATGACTACACTAATACCTTACTCAGTCTTAAATTCGCGCAATCTAAAATTCGCGCAGAGCCTAGCTGCGCGAATTTGAATCCGCGCGAATTTCAGACTGCGCGAAAAGGTTTAACCAAAAAGAAAGATGAAATAGAAAAATCATTATTTTTGTCCGAAAATACCTATTTTTCCTGCTACATATGCTACAGACAGCTTGAAGAAAAAATTGATGTCAATAGATTTTAGCTACTACTATATCCAGCTACTACGAAAAGCAAGGAGAACAAAAGATCAAGCAGACTGGAAAGCCTATAAGCATGCTAGAAATCACTGTAATAAAAAGGTAAACGAGGCAAAACGAAATTACCATCAAAATTTGATAAACGAGAATAAAAACAATCCGTGCAAGTTTTGGGAAGCTGTAAAAGCAATCTACCCATCAAAGTTGAAAACGTCGTTACCTTCACTGCAAGATATAAAAGATAAAGCAAATGTTTTTGCAGAATATTACGGAACAATTGTGACCAAGCTCAAAGCCGGCATCACATCTCTCACGAACCATGTATGGAGAACACAGAAACCAAAAATGAGAAGAACGGAGAACGTTTTCAAGTTTTCGTACGTCTCGGTTGTTTTCGTAGAAAAACAACTACGCTCCTTAAAAAGAAAGAAATCGACAGGAGCCGATGACCTACCGCCTGGCATGATAAAAGACTGTAGAAAGGAGATATCTAAGCCTCTGGCGCACATAATAAACATTTCGTTGAATTCCGGTACCATACCGTCAATTTGGAAGAAAGCTAAAATCATTCCGATACACAAGAGTGGAGACACTAGTAAAACTGAGAACTTCAGCCTGATATCCATACTACCAATTTTTTCCAAAATCATTGAAAGAGAATAGACAAATGAAAACAAAATAGACAAATGAACATGGCGGAAAGACGTGTAGCACGATCTGAGAACAAAAAGTTTAATCAACTCGGAGAAAATGCTTCAAAAGATTGTGAAGAGAGACTGACTTTCATACCAAATAAGTTGGATAATATATCGCTATTGGATTCTACAGAACTGGAAATCAAGTTGAATGAAAATATGTTTTTACAGTCGGAAAAAGATGTCGACAGTAAGTTAGAATCAGTTAAGACCGATATATTGGCATACTTTAAAAATGAAATGACATTATTTAAAGAATGTTGTGTTAAGCAAGATCACATGATAACTGAAGCACAAAATGAAAATAAATTTCTTAGGGAACAGTTAAAAGAGTTGACGAATTTGCTGGATGTTATAGTTTCCCTGATTAAGCGTCAAGATTTTCACAATAACAAAATCTCTCACACAGAAAATACATCGCTTGTTAACGAAGTATATCGAAGCTACATGCATTAATCATCAACACAAAGAACCGATTAGTAACAACACATCAATTAGTGATGACGATGTACTCATAAATTCGACAAGACAATTGAGTATTGATAAACAGTTGAAAGACATTAGAGAGTCATATAATAAAAAATACCAGAAGCACAAAGTACTTCAACATGAACCATTAAAAAAACGTCTAGAGAGACTAGCAAACTACCCCATTGATGAAAGCTCGTTAGAAAGCAATAAAACCCCTAAAACTGATGACAAAAACGTTGAAAATCACTCAAGTGTCACGAGCCTTTACAATGACGATTCGTCCCAGAATAAAGAAACAGAGTTCTTAATTACCGAATCCCCACAAATAATCTCCACTTGTATCATTGGTGATAGTATCGTCAAACTCGTCAAAACAGATAAAGTTGTAAACAAGCTCGACAAGAAACACAACGTTACTTTGAGATGCTTAAGAGGCGCAACAACATATACAATACGACAGCATGTTACAGAAGTAATGAAAGAGAATCCTGATAGCATTATTCTGCATGTTGGGACAAATGATCTTAATACGGAAAATACAAGTGAAGAGATTGCTACCTCCATTCTCGAGTTAGCGTTACTAGTAGATTCAAAGGGTATTAAAGCAGCAATATCTGGAATTACCTTTAGAGACGATAAGTGGTCAACTAAAGCACGCGATGTTAATAAACACCTCGAAAAGATGTGCAATTCGAGAAATATATGTTATATCTCAAATGACAATATTAACAAGGTTCACCTAAATAAAAGTAATCTACATTTAAATGCTAAGGGCACCAAAATCCTTGTAAAAAATTTCTCAAGCCAGATAAACAAGTTCTATTGAAGGTATATGCACAAAGAGCAAGTCAAAGGCAACGATTGCGGTATAAACAATCCAATATTTACCAGTCCACTGAAAAACCTCAAGTTGAAGAATCCAAATAAAATCATGATTGGTCATTTGAATATCAATTCAATACGAAACAAGTTTGAGCAAGTTAACGATTTTATTGGCAAATATTTAGATATTTAGATATTTTTCTACTTTCTGAGACAAAACTCAATGACACATTCACTAACTCTCAGTTCCGGATGGATGGATTCCATTTACCCTTTCGTAATGATAGGAATGCTTATGGAGGGGGATTAATGCTGTACGTCAATGAGAACATTTCATGTGTGTGTGTAACGTCGCCGTCTCTCCCAGATGACATTGAGGTGATTTTATGGAGATCAACTTGAGAAATTGCAAATGGCTCATCTCTGGTTGCTACAGACCACCTTCTCAAGATCTCCGGTACTTTGTGGGAAATCTATGTAATTGCTTATCTCTACTCAATTATGAAAATGTGATAGTACTTGGTGATTTTAATACTGACGACTCAAATAAAGACATACAACTATTGAAGAATGATCTTAATTTGAAAAACCTCGTGAAACAACCGACCTGCTTCAAATCTGTCAATAACCCTACATGCATTGATCATATATGGGTGTCGAACACGAAACGGTTCCATCACACCAACACAGTTGAAAACAGTTTGTCAGATTTTCATGTTATGACTACTACATTCCTTAATATTGAAATACCAAAACGAGAGCCAAAAATCATTCGCTATCGATGTTATAAAAAGTTCAATTCGCTGCAGTTTAAGAAAGAATTGAGCAATATAGTCAATATGAATACTTGTAAAGATTTCGATGTCTTTGAAACGAATCTCAAGAATCTCATTAATGAATATGCACCAATAAAGCAAAAAATCGTTCATAATAATAATTCAAAATTCTTAAACAAAAGATTAAGGAAGGAGATCATGCTAAGATCAAGATGTAAAAATGTGTACATGAAAAACCCTAATAGCGAAACCTGGAACAACTATCGTCAACAAAGGAATAAATGTGTCAAGCTCGCACGTGAAGCCAAAAGAAGGTATTTCTCTAACTTGAACATGGGAAAAATTCGCGACAACAAGAAGTTTTGGAGATCCGTAAAGCCTATTTTCAATGATAAAGTAAATAAAGATACCGTTAAGACTCTCGTGGAAAATGATGAAATTATTAGAGATAAGTGTGCAATTGCTGAACTGATGAACGACTACTACACAAACATCGTATTGGAAACATTGAAAGGAAAGGAGCAAGCATCACCTGCTCTTCGTGGCTTACGAGATATCCTAGACCACTTCGCAAATCACCCGAGTATCGCATCGATCAAAAGAAAGTTTCCCATACGTGAGGAAATGAAATTCAATACAAATGGTGTAGATATGTTAAAGTATATCAATTCTTTGAAAGAAAATAAGGCTGCGCCTGAGGGAGATATACCAGTGAAACTTCTGAAACAACATGCTGAGATTTACGCTGGACATCTTCATGATATGTTTGACAAATCCTTGCATGTTGAAAGTTTTCCTGAATCTTTAAAACAAGCTGACATATCTCCCTTATTTAAGAATGGTTCTAGATTATATAAAGGAAATTATCGACCAATTAGCAAATTGCCGGTGTTTTTTAAGATTTTTGAACGGATAATCTATGATCAGCTTTATGAATTTATTTCCAAGAAGCTTTCTCCTCTTCTATCGGGATTTCAGAAAGGTTATAGCAGCCAGCACGCCTTACTGCATATGTTACATAGTTGGCAGAGATCACTTGATAAAGGGCATGTAGTTGGAGCACTTTTAATGGATCTAAGTAAGGCCTTTGATTGCGTTTACCATGATCTGCTAATTGCAAAACTACATGCTTATGGTCTCTCTGCAAGTGCTTTATGTTATCTCAAAAGTTATCTCAGCGGTAGGTCCCATAGAGTAGGTGTTAATGGTTGCTATAGCTCCTGGTCAGAAATTTTGAGTGGCGTACCACAAGGGTCTATACTAGGGCGTCTGTTATTTAATATATACATAAATGATCTCATGTTTCTTTTTGAAGAGAGTAACGTGAGTATTTGCAATTATGCTGATGACAATAGTCTTTTTACATCAGCCAGAAATATATCTGATGTTAAGCAATCTTTGGAAAATATTTTTCCTAAAGTTAATAAATGGTTTGTTCAAAATCAACTACAGGTTAATCCAAAGAAATGTAAATTTCTTCTTCTTGGAAAGCCAAGATACGAAGATATTGTCTCCTTAGATTTATGTGGAACAATTTTACCTGAATCGCAAAGCGTTAAACTGTTGGGTATTACATTTGACAACCGTCTCTCTTTCACTGAGCATGTAAATAATTTGTGTCGAAAAGCTAATGCTAATATCTCTGCTTTGCGACGTATTGCTTATAATATGGATGAACATAAATGTAAAATTTTAGCAAACAGTTTTATCTGTAGTCATTTTAATTATTGTCCGTTAGTTTGGGGTTACTCGAATAAAAGGCTGTTACACATGATTGATCGCTCTTTTAATCGGGCAACAAAAATTTTTCTTGGTGATAAATGTGAAGCAGCCAAGAGTAACATTCATGATCGGTATAACCGTCTTCTCCTAGAAGAGGTGTTTAAAACGAAAATGTATTTGAACCCCTCTTATATTAGCGACGTTTTTACTTTTAAAACGACCTGCTATGAAATGCGTTCATCAAGTACATTGGAACGTAGCAGAATCCTTACTTCAAACTTCGGACTAATGCCACCTTACACCTCCTGCTCCTTCGAAGATCCAGAACGGAACACAACTCCTCAACCGCTTCCGAGACATTCCCCAACACCTTTTCGCTGAAGACGACCCATACTTTCGAAAGATGCCGGATCCATCGAAATTTGTCGCTTTGCTAATACACATGAACCATCGCATGGATCGCCCGAGATCCCTGCAAGCACAAATCAGAAATACCACCACTGAAATGCTTGCGAACTTAAACACTGAAAACCCGTCGATCGAGGACGTTCGTAACGAGATCAAGTCGATGCAGACTGGAGCCCTGAAGGCGTAAGAATTGCTCACTTTTTCTCGTTTATTTCCTTTTTTATATATTAACAATGTTTAGTATATGTACTTTAAATGTAAACGACCTGGGTTCCTGCCAGAAAAGGGTTTCTCTCTTTGACTGGTTCAGGAATTCCACGTTTGACTTAATGTTTTTGCAAGAAACCCACTCGACAGTGTTATCCTCCGCGACCTGGGCGAAGGCGTGGGAGCCCTACGGTTCGTCTGCCTGGTGCTCCGCTAACTCCCGGGAAGCAGGGGTAGCGATACTTGCGAAGTCCGGTTCTCACTGCTGACACATCGGGGCGCGCTGTTGGCTGTTCTGTTAGTACTGATTCCGCCTCCTTCTTCGCAATCTCTGTCTACACCCCTAACCGCCCTCATGCTAGGGCCTCTTTCTTTCACAACCTTCTTCGTGACATTCCTGATGACTCTCCTCTGATTATGGGTGGGGATTTTAATATGGTGATGGACGGTCACAAAGATAGATCTGGGGGGACCCTCTCTCCTACTCATCTAGCTGGTTCCAGGGAACTGGGTACCATTGTATCCGATCACCACCTCTTTGACCCTTGGCGGCTACTCTACCCCGAGGCCCTTGGTGCCACATGGCATAGCCCTCAAGGCGACATTGAATCAAGGCTTGACCGCTTTTACATCTCAAATTCCCTCAAAAAATTATTCAATTCCATATCGATCTCCCCCACGGCCCTCAGCGACCATGATGTCCTATCTGTGGTTTTTTCACCCCAACCCAGATCCCAGAGAGGCCCAGGAGTTTGGAAACTTAACACTTCAATCCTTGAAAACTCCCATCTCCAAGAGGAAATATCCAATTTTTGGACCCATTGGAAAACGCGTAAGGTGGACTTCCCAGCCCTCCTAACTTGGTGGGAAACGGGAAAAGCTGAGCTCAAATCCATTCTGATGCATCACTCCAACCTTATACGCAAAACTAAAAAAGCCAGGCTCCGATTCCTGCTGAACGAAGCCCTGAATGCCCAAGCAGACCTTGCCCTGAATGCTGAGATTTCTGCATTAAAATCAGAACTCTCCTCAGGTGTAGCTGTAAGGTCACACATAACGACAATAGAGGATGGCGAAACCCCGTCCAGGCGCTTGATATCTGGGGAAGCCTCCTCTCAAGCCAAAAAAACCATCTCATCCCTAAAAGTAGGGACTGACACTGTAACTGATGAAGCAAAAATTTTACAATCCATTAAGGACTATTATCTGGAGTTATTTTCAAATGACCCAACCGATCCTTTGGCCCAACAGGAAATCCTCGATCAAATTCCCCACAGACTGGAGGGTATAGATACAACCCATCTATGGACACCCTTCACCTGTGAGGAACTGAACACCACTCTCAAACAAGTTGAAAAACACAAAACCCCAGGTCCTGACGGGATACCGGCCGAATTTTACCTCCAATTCTGGCCCATCCTTGGTAAGGATCTGGTTGAAATGGTCAATCAAGCTTTACTAGAACACCACAGCCTATCCCCTTCTTTTGGCATGGCGCATATATCGCTGCTGCCGAAGAAGGGTGATTTAGAGCTCCTTAAGAACTGGCGCCCCATTTCTTTGTTAAACGCGGACCTTAAAATAATCACCAAAGCCCTTGCCACCAGGCTGCGCTCTACACTACCCCACACTATCGGGCCGCACCAAACGTGCACAGTCCCTGGTAGGGAGATCTTTCACAATATCTTCCTTATCAGGGACGTCATCACGTATACCACCAACAAGCACACGAACGCCTTCTTGGTCTCCTTTGACTTAGAAAAAGCGTTCGACCGTGTAGATCGTCATTTCTTACTCAAGGTCATGACTCGCCTAGGCTATCCCAACGAATTCATCTCTATAGTTGACACTCTGTTGGGAGACACCTACGCTCGAGTCACAAACAACGGATGGCTTTCGGATAGTTTCGCACAGGAAAGGGGTGTCCGTCAGGGCGACCCACTCTCTCTTCTCCTGTATGTCATCTACGCCGAAGTCACCGCAATCCTCCTTGAATCCTCCACCATCAAAGGAATCTTTCTCCCCGGGTTGGGATCTCCCCTCCTCTACAGCCAATACGCTGATGACACTACGGTAGTCATGACAGAGAAAAGGGAGATCAGGGAGGCCCTCCGCATCTTCGACCTATTGGGCCGCGCCTCACAGGCTAAAATCAACATTGGGTAGACGCAGGCATTTCCTTTGGGCCCCTTCATACCTCCCACATCATCGGAAGTTACTTGGGTGTCTGAGATCAAGATCTTAGGGATTACTTTCTCAAAAAACCTGACCCACACTCTCAACATTAACTGGACTGACGTCATCCATTCCCTTAAGAAAAGACTGACGTTCCTCACGGGTCGTCACCTTTCCATAAAGGGTAAAGTCCAACTTATCAACACCTTCCTCCTGTCCAGAATCATTTTACTGTACTCTGTCCTTCCCCCTCCACCGTGGTTAAGGCATAAGGTGTTCTCTCTTATCTCTCCCCATCTGTTTGGTACAAGTAGTAATCCCCTAGGGTTCCAATATTTTTCTGCGCCTATGGAATCTGGAGGATTAGGTTTGTTGGACCCAACCTTACACTCAGAGGCCATCAGGGTTAAGTATGTAGCTCTGGTGTTTTCCACCACATCTGCCCATCCATGGTTCTGTATGGCCAGGTACTACCTGTCTTACACCCTTGGACAACTACAACCTGAATGGAAATCCACCATCTCCAACACCCAGCCCAAAACCCTGGAAGATCCCCCCTCCTACTACCCCAAACAGGACCTTGTCAAGACCGTCTTGGCAAAACCCCCCAAGAGCTTCACGGCCAGAGAGATTTACCGTAACCTCCGGGTTATTCCACCTACCCCAAAGGGTGTCCTTGTTTGGAATGGTATTGTCACAGTGAAGACACCTAACATCTGGAAATCACTGTTTAGGGGGTGCAACCTCCCTGAGAACTTTAACATCTTGTTCAAAATACTCCACGATATTCTTCCCACTAACATCAAACTGAATAGTTGGCAGAGATACCGTGTGAGAACCACAACAGGCTGCCCAGCATGTGGATCCCCTGAGACAACCAGACACGCTTTTGTGACTTGTCCTCACCTGATCCCCATCCTAATCCCTGTTCTAAATCTTATCAAAACTCTTACCTCTAAACCTAACCTGTACTTTTCTGATCTCTTTAATCTATCTCTGTTTCACTCTGATCTCCTCACCTTGTCTATCCTTAATTTGTTCTTTTCTCTGATCTGGCAAAGAAGGTGTGCGGTGAAGTACGACAGTTTGCTGACAGATGACGCTTCGATACTGTCTAGATTGAGGGCTGGACTCGTGCGAATCGTCCAGATTCGCTTGTATAAAGCTATCCGGGAGGGGAGCACTGTTAGTTTTAGGGATTCTTTTGTTAGACCTCCTGTCATCACCATGGTTGGTGATGACGTCCTTTTTGACTTACCGTTTGGGTAAGTCGTGTCTTGTGACTACCTTAGCGCTCCGGCGTTAATCTTTGAAACATAGTGAATTTAAACCCAGTTGGGAAACCAACCCCTTTCTCCATCTTGTAAATCGGAGCCCCTAACATCTCATGAATTTCAAATCATCTGGTTGGTTAACCAACTCCCCTTCACGTTAATATTTCATAATTTATATATAGTTAGATCTCACGTTGTGGAGAGCCTTTGTATCAAACAATTGTTAGCTCGTTCTTTATGAGACAAGCAAATGTTGTACATGTAAATACCGAAATACACGATTTAAAAAAAAAAAAAAAAAAAAAAAAAAGCACACTTATGGCTTCAAGAGACTTATCTGACAAAGAACGAGAGTTAGCTTTCAAACATTTTGGCCACAGCAAAGCAATCAACGAAAGTATTTACCAAGCACCTGCTGCCCACCTGCAGATAATGTCTACTGGGAAACATTTAATGGAGATTGATGAAGGTTTATTAATTACGTATAAGTTTTTTTTAAACCTTGTTGCTAGTTTTATCACTAGTTAATTTGGAAAAATTAAAAATTTAGAATTTAGAAAACCGTTTAAATGTACACCACATAAAAAATCTGCAGATGATAAGAATGCAAGTAAGTACCCTCCAATTATCTCAAGTCTTAATTTGCATGCTCCTTATTTCCTTATTTTATCTTTAGTTTACAACTCTGATTCATTAACTTGTTGCTAAATTTTGTTTTTGTAAGAACAACCAAAACACTTAGGATGTGTGCCTATGGCCGGAAGTAAATCCAAGGAAAAAGGTATAAATTGAGAGAAAATATATCATATTGTGTATTGTTTGCAGTGAGAGCTATTGTAAAATGTTTGCATCTTTCAATTTTATTGTTACTATTATTATTTATTTTTAAAAGATTCAAGGTCGCGAAAACGAAATTATTCCAGTTCTTCCTCGACTTCCTCTGAAGATAATTTAGAAGATGAAGTGACATCAGAGATTAAAAAGTCTTATGAAAGTATGTATAATTTAATTCCCGTAAATCCTCATAAAAACTTTGGGAACAGTAGCCAAAATCTTAAAATAAACGCCTTACTCTATAATCCCGAAGTCAGCAATCCGGCGGCAGTAATAATGAATTTGAATTTCGTGAAAAACATAATTCTAGTATTGCACGCCTAAAGTGTGAACCAGAAATACGTGAGAAATCCTGTTGACACTCAATTTAACGAACTGTTCTTAAGAATTGCTATGAAAGTTACGTTTTGTATGTATGAGAAAAAATAGCAAGGTCGTTCTACTAATCGATCTGTAATCTAAAGATTCACGAGCTTAAATAAGTTTTTGTTCACAGAACAGTTCCCTGTTTCATAAGATTTCTTATTCCGTTATTAGCAAGATCAAAAGGGATCGAGTTACACGAAACCATATCTGACAAGGAAAATGAAGATAAAGGTACATTTATGTCAATCATATTTGACGTGACAGCATGGGAGGTGCAACATTTATTCTGATATTATAGAATCCAGCTGTAATAGCGTGATCCTAAAATACCAACCTCGTTGAATCTGGCTCAAAATTTCTCAGGATCACATCCCCCTACAAGTTTCACCTACCATTTCTCCATGGATTTTAACATTCTTTTCAACCTTACTCACCCCTATATCACCCCTTTTGCTGTTTGTTTTTATTAAATTTATTCTATTTTTTTTTTACTTATTTTTTTTTACAATCTCGTAGATTATAAGATGCGTAAGATGATATAAGATTATAAGATTTTATTCCAGAAACTTATAAGTTTGGCTTAGTATACACATTGTTACACCGATGTTTTAACATCTGTTCAAGTTGGTCTATTTTTCACGAAAAGGTTATAAAACTGAGAGGTATTTTTCTTCGTAACAGATATCCTGAAAATTTCATTGATAAAGTTACTAAACGTTTTTTCAATTCTTCACGACGTGTCAAAGAAATTATGCATACTGCAGAGAAGAAAAAGATCTTAATCGTTCTCCCATATTTAGGCGTCACGTCGGTACAAACTAGGACTAGGTTGGAGAAATTGTTTAAAAGCACCTTACGCTGCTGTAAACTATTTGTTATTTTTAAGACTCACACTCGAATTTCCAGTTTCTTTCGGTTTAAAGACATCATCCCCAAGGAACTTTTGTCTGGCGTCATCTACAAATACAAGTGTGGTAGCTGCAACGCTACCTATATTGGCGAGACGTCACGTCACATTAAAGTTCGGGTCAGCGAGCACCTCGGTGTATCGCCATTAACAGGTAAGAAATCTATGTCATCCCAGCAGACAGCCATTAAAGACCACTTTAAACAATGTGTCAATTCTCCATCTTTTGACGATTTCAGTATTTTAGCACGAGGGAATAACCGTTATCTTTTGGAAATTAAAGAGAGTTTATTCATAATGCGAGATAGTCCATTATTGAATAATAATATCAGATCTACACCATTGTATTTATTTAATTGAGCGTGTATGTATAGTTGTATTTTGTATGTATGTATAATTACTTATAGTAAAAATTTTTAAAAAACTGTTTAATAAAAAAATTTCTTGTAACAACAATTATATTGACTTGAAAATGGGTGTGCGAACACCCGAAACGTTGTCCAAACCGTCGTTGTTGTTTTCTTTTTAATTATGCGTAAGATGAATAATATCAAATAAAATAAAAGGTATCACCGTTAGTATCATTTTACACGACGATCTCACATTCGAATTATTTATCTTTTCCCTTTAATAAACCAAAGAACATTAAAAAAAATCAAATATCCTACTTAGGTATGAATGGTTCTCAGAATTGTTACACTACCTTAAAATTATTTCTTTGTTTCAGAAAGAAACTATTTCCCATGGACAATGTCCATGAAAAGAGAACTAGAAAGTAAATTTGGTTGCCACATCAAAGATATATCTCTTGGTTGGCCTGGTAAGACTAAATTTTTAGAGTTGAGTGCTGATAACTGATTCACATTTAACTTTTGTTTACTACCTGTTAAACTGGCATAGGACTTACAATGTATTTTCAATGTCTTTGTTCTGCACTTTCCCTTTCGTTGAATGAAAGTTAGAATTGACTCATGGTTTGTTCAATCGGTGTCCTTCAATTTTCGTTTTGTATAGGCAAAGTGTCCATGCAGAATTTCTGCGACGAATTTGGGATGACAACTTACACGTTAAGGACTAAGATCAATAACGAATGCAAGAAGTGGGAGAACGTTTTAACGAAAAGATGCAAATCAATTGGTTTATCTGGACTCTGAGCTCAGTCATATAGAAACGAGTCTTTTTGTTATTTTTGTTATTGTTTTGTTATTACTAAAGATAAACAGTCACGTTACACTGAGTGTGCTTATGTGTCTAGTTTCGATGTCCCCTAACAAATGAATTTTCGTCATGTATCATTATAAACTTAAAACTCTGGTTAAAGTAACAATGACAAATAAATACTAAATTGAGGGGATAAGTCCATTTTAAGTCAATCTAATATTATTGTTTTCGTAAAGTGGATCCACCAAATCTGTAAAACCATAAGGTGAACCTTAGCCAGTATATCAATACACAAAGTCCAAAGAATAGTGGTATAAAAGTAAAGTAACACTAAATACATCTGTCCCGCCTAAAGTACATGATCAGATGCAATAAAATTCGGTATTACAGTGAATCCACTTAACGTTGATTTTTTACACACTTCCACTCTAAGTTGATCCAGCATTATATATATATCCTCTAAAGTTTACAAGAAAGATCATTAGTCAGGAAGCTGTGATGCAAAAAGTATATAAAACTATGCAAATGGAGGTGAAAAAAATAACAATTAAAAATACACATACTGCACACATAAAGGACTCCAAAAAACCTTACTGGACAAAATAAATTTATTCACTCAAGCTACCCAGGTCAAAAACGTCTTCATTAAAACATCATTTATAATCTCCTTTTGTCGGCCATGTTCTCAAGACTTTATAAAATACAATTCCACTTTAGCGTTCAATTTAAAAAAACGGTGGTGAAAACAACATAAAAAGAGAAGAGATTATACTTATCATGCGTTCTATTTTAATCTAAGATAATAAAAAAAACATTTTTATAATATTATTTCATTTGTTCATTCACTTAAGATGTAATCTACGTTATACTTTAAATATGCAACAAGATTTCACCCCCAGTACAAAATGTGTATGAAAAATTTTTTCCCATAAATTTGATCGTGTATCGCCCGCTTAATCGGAGTAAAGCTTGGTTTCCACTGGTGTTGATTTTTTATTTTGTTGGTGGAAATTCTAAATCAACTGGAAGGGGAAGTAGTTGATTGGATTTTTGCGCTTTTTAGTGGATTTTTAAAGAAAGCATCGATATATTGTAGGAGTTCAAGAAGTGTATGAAAATTCAGTCTGATTGATAAATGGTTTGATTAATAATACCATTTCTTTGGTAGTATTGAAGCGGATCCCATATGAAATTAGTTTCCCCCGCTAAGATTCGCATGTGTAATTTACGATTTTATCACTTTTCATAGAAAGCAATAGAATATCTTTAGAAAGATTATAATAACGATTTGGGAAAGGAAAACCCGT
Organism: Turritopsis rubra; assembly: GCA_039566895.2. NCBI lineage: Eukaryota > Metazoa > Cnidaria > Hydrozoa > Anthoathecata > Oceaniidae > Turritopsis > Turritopsis rubra. Next base: position 12,024,091 of record CM077630.1, read on the forward strand.
TTTAATGGGATATTTTTGAGATTACATCCAAACGGTATCGGACCCACAGAACCTGCAAAGTATACGAAAAGGAAATATGTACCACTATCTGTACCCTCTGTTTGTATCCATTCCCGTGTACACCCCTTGCCACAATATGCCATCTGTATGTGAAGAGTATCGTTGGATTTTGGACAGGATGGCTTGAAAATACAATGGATGATACGGGAACCAGCTCCAGATGTAGTATTACAATAAATTTTCTGTAGCTACAGAAAGTTGTCATGTCAAACCAGAGTTTGAAGCTGTTTCTGAAATAACTTGAAATGTACAGGCCTTTGCAATTGTATAAATTGTTCAAACTGCATTTCAGACAATGATTCATCATCTGATGAAGAGATTGAAGATGTAGATGACCTCGATGAGGAAGATAGTGATTCGGAATATGAGGATTGAACCTACGCAAATCGTGCTGTTTTGTTTTTATTTCTAGACACTAGAACAAATAACACATAACACCTTGTAAAGTCTTGCTTTAACTGTTCTTTTTGCACGTCAATCTTTCAACCAGGAAAAAACTTTGGAAATGTCTTTGAAATCTATTTAGAATGTGATGTTCTTGTAATATGCTGATGACGTCACGAGAACAAATTCCACGACGTATTAATTCTTAAATATAGATTATTTTCACCAGACCCCCTTATAATTTTTAATCAACATAAAATTTGCTATTGAATGGTATATAACACATTGAAATTTGAAAAACTTAAGTTGTACCGTTTAGAATGACATCATTTGGACCTAAAAATCTCCCAGACAAGGGCCTTAAATGAATTAAACGTGTCTGGTTTCAATACATGTTTGGAGTTCGTTTAAAGGCAAAATTATAAATTCACCTCCCAGTCCAGTTTTTGTGACATCGTAGCTCCCTGTCTACATATCCCGGGTTCTTGGCTAATACATCAATCCAAGTCCCTTGCCATTCAGATGATCCACATAAACAGCATAAAGTTATATATGCACCATTTGTTTTGTAGTAAAACTATTGTTGGAATACAATCACAGTTCTTAGCTAGAATGGCATAATAAATATAACATAGAATTCTTATATATATATATATATATGTATACTGTCTTATCAGTGAACATATATATGAACTAGGATGAAGCATTTGATTACTGATTTCGTATGTAAAAGCCGGACCGGTATACATATATACCAGGTTCGCTCGAATGTCAAGGGCAAAAAGGTTCCTAGGAACCCAGCTCACATTTCGAACTTCACATTCTTATATATGTAAGAATTATCAATAGACATGTTGGAGTGTTCACATGGAGGTGAGCTGGCCTGGTTAGGTGGGGTGCATCGCTTTTCCAAGACATATTTCATCGCACACTCATATGAAGGAAGCTGACTTAACCAGGCTGGGCTTACCTTGTCTGGGAATTTTTACACAAGTGGCCTTTTAACTAAACAATGGCAATAATAAAACAACTAATTGTGTCATTTTTTAATTTTAAAAATTTAAGAATCCAACCCCTGGCCTAATTATGTAGAAACAAGTGTGATCTCCCTTCAGTGGGCCGGCCCTCCTTGCATTTGATAACACTATTTATTTTATATATTTTATGAAGATTTCTTAACTTCAGCGAGATCTCGGCTAAGTGAGCCATCCCGGCTCGCCTCTATATGAATTTATATCAAGTCAGGAAGTCAGGAAACATATGGTGATTTAGTAATTATAGTCATCGTTATAATAATACTATATGAAGCATGATATGAAGTGTTTACTATAATCTGAACAAGAAATCTCTTTAACTAAAAAGAATGTCTTATTTTTGCCCAAATTTGACTTAAAGGAGCCTCGCTTTAGCTGAACTATTTCCCTAGTCCCTTCGAGGTCTCAGTAACCCGTAATTCATTGTACTTCTTATTTTATTTTACTTCTTTCTTGGTTTTGATACAAGCACAGAGAATCCCTGCCATATTGGCTGTTTAGTATGTATCACTGATTTAAGCCAGAATGCAAACTAGATTTTTTCTTTTGTGATAAAGTAATATCATTAAAACATAAATATGGAAATTATGCGCATGCTTCCTGCTGTTGTGGTCATGTTATATGTCTGAAGCAGGTTTAAGTTGCAACATAAATTATATTTAAACCCCTAACGCATAGACCCTCCTTCATGTGAATTGAATATATCTTGTTTTTCTTCTTTTTAACTTGCAAAGGAAATAGAACACCTGCTCTCAACGCTGGCTGCGATCTAAGCAGTTAAATGTTAAATTTTCTTGACATTATGACGAGTAAGGGGACAAATCTGAATTCCTTTTTTTTTTTAAAAAAACAAGCCTGCTACTATACAGGAGGATGTGACATAAGTTCTGTCGTAGAAAATGCACCTTAACCCTTCCGCTCCGAAGGACGCGAAAACGCGTCCGCGGCTATTTCCGAAGGACGCGAAAACGCGTTCTGGGACCTTAGCTACTTTGAGCTCTGCTCCTTAGCTATCTACAGCGTTTCAACCTAATCTTTTGAGTTTGGCAAATACTAGATAAAAAATCCGTTCGTTTGATACCAACCTTTTGTACTGGACATGCGCAGATCCCTCAAAATCGTATTTTGAAAACACAGCAAATTTTCATTTCACGGGAATAAACAAAAACCAACAACCAAGCAAAATGAGTAGATTTACAAGTGCAGCTGAGCAAGAAAAAGCTATACAAAACTTTATAAACAACATTTCTGACATTGAAGTTAATGATAAGGACGATTCTGATTCATCAGATGAAGGTTTGTAAGTTTTTCTGTCCTGTTTCCTAAATTTTTTGTCATATTAGCCAATGTCTAAGGTGAAAGTGGTGTTATAATCTTGATATTTTGTAGTTTATATCTTACTTTTTAGATTCTTCTTTGCCTTCTACAATATTTTATATTTACAAGATATTTTATATTTACAAGATTTTACACCATTCTTACTTTAGAAATTGAATCTGATGATTCGCAACCCGATGATATACAAGCTTGCATCTCCCATATCTCCTGGATCTCCTTCTGGATCTTCCGGACAGTCACGGTCTCCTACTTCTAAGCGTGCTCGAACAAGTCAGACTGGTCGCGGTGCTCGATTGCGTAGTGCTCGTGTGCGTGGTGGTGGTGTCTGTAGACGTGGTGTTCGTACACGAGGTGGTGGAACTGGAAATGGTTGTGGTGGAGACACACCCCAGCAAGGTAGTTCTCGCGATAGCGCTATTGTTGGACGTGGTGTTATGAAAGGTGTTGCAAAGTGTAAAAAAATGCAAGGATCAACCGCTGCAAAAACCCGGGGCAAAACTGCCAAAACACAAAAACAACAAAAAGATAATGCTGAGTTCAAATGGGATGACAATGAACGACCTTATCGTGAATTTCCTTTTACCGGTTCCCCAGGTGTAAAAATCAATAACATTTATGCACAAGCTTGTCCATTGTCGATACTCAAAACTTACCTCACAGATGAACTAATCAATTCTATTGTAGCTAACACTAACAAGTATGCAGAGTTGGTAAAACAATTGCCAGAAGTCCAGGAACGAATGAATCAAAGTAGTCGAAGCTTATTTACGCTATGGAAAGATCTAACTGCCGACGAACTGTGGATTTATCTTTGTCTGCAGATTATTATGGGCATTATTCATAAACCACAAATCCACATGTATTGGAGCAGAAACCACATTGTTTCCACACCCATATTCAGTCGATTGATGAGGAGAGATCGTTTTGAGCAGATAAGAAAGATGATACATTTCACCAATCCTTTAGACGAAGATCCAACCGACAACTTATCAAAATTGAATACCTTTCTTGATGCGCTGAGAACAACTTTCCGGTCCAATTACACTCCGTCCCAACATGTTGCTGTGGATGAATATCTCTCACTGTGGAAGGGGCGGCTAAAGTTTCGCATGTTTATTCCAAGTAAGAGGGAGAGGTATGGTGTCAAAATATATATGATATGTGAAAGTGACACGGGCTATCTGTGTGACTTCATTGTTTACACCGGTGCTGATTCAAAATATCCGACACCGTCAGTATCATTGCCAAAGGAATTTGATGATTATACTAACCCTTCTAAGGTTGTATTATCACTGATGGAGGGCTATTTTTCTAAAGGTTATAATCTTGCGCTTGATAACCTTTACACATCGCCTGAGCTCCTGAAGGCCCTCTTTCAAAATGGCACGGATGGGTATGGTACCTTGCGTAAGAAAGAAGGACTGCCACCTAATTTTTGGGAATGGAAGCCCGTGAAAGGTGAGCCAGCCGATGTCAAGTTTTGTGATCAAACTTACATGGTTCTGAGATGGAATGACGCATACAAAACAAAGAAAACCAAAATTGTTTCAATGATGTCGACAAAGCACACCGGAGAATTAAAAAACACCGGAAAGATTCACCATGCCACGAAACAACCAATACGCAAACCAGATGTCATTGTAACATATAACCAGTCAATGGGCGGTGTTGACAATCTAAGTCGTGTCTTGGTACCCTATGCATTAGCACGGAAAGGTGTGAAGTGGTACAGAAAGCTCGCTGAAGTATTTTTCGACTTTGCAATTTACAACACATATATTGTTTGGAAGATCTTGAATAGCAGCAAGCATACCAACCTGCAGTTCCGCCTCCAGCTCATAGATGCCATAATTATGCACCATCTGAATAAGGAAGGACCCAGCCACGCACCTGGACCCTCACCAGCCAACAAAGACCCATTGAGGTTGAAGGAAAAGCACTTCATCAGCCGAATTCCTGCATTTGGCGCTGACAAGAGAAGAAGAAAGAAATGTATCCGTTGCACCGCAATGAAAAAACGCACCGACACTTCCTTTCAATGTGCCCCATGTGATGTTCCCCTATGTATAGAACCATGCTTTGAGATATACCACACAAAAAAACATTACTATTTGGACACATCTCCTGTTACTTCAAGTACCGAAGAGGAAGTTGTAGAAACTGATACTGAAAGCGAGAGCGAATAACTGTGAAACACCCTTAGCGGGTTGTGTCAATGGCATAAGACATATGAAATATTGATAAGGTCTAACTTTTTCATTGGTTACAGCTTCAATTCTTGCTAGAACCTAACAGGGCATGTACAGTAAGGATAGGTCTGAAACATTGCACAACTTCGAGAAATACCACAAAAATTTGATTTTTTTTCTAATTTCACATATATTCAATAGGCCATATTTTGTGAAAGAGTTGTTGAAAATTCAAGCAGTTTTTTTTGTTGGAAAGGTATTTATATAGGGAAACTACTTCAGCCATTTTTATTGGTTAAAATGGATTTTCCTCCACTTTTTTTCTCAAAAGTTTGCAAACATCCTGAAAATGTGAAGTTTTTTGAAACTGCAATTTTTTTTGCTCAACTTAGGGATTATATCAGTTTTTAACGATACTACTTATAGGCTTATGCTTTATTGTTTATTAAACTATGGCTCTTCAGCTTTTAAGAGCTTTTTATTTGGAGTCAATATCACTTTCCGTTCTTAAGATATGACCGGTTGAAAATTTTAGTCATTTTGCCTAAAACGACTGCGCGCGCCAGGGTCAAATAATATTATGAGAGCGGAGTCTAAGGGTTAACAGAAATAAGAATGACTATGTTATTACGAGGGGAAAAATTTCCAGTGGAAGAAGGACTGTTTTCTGGGATACAGTATTCTGGGATACAAAGACTGGAAAAGGTAAGCGTTTTCATGGTCCAACGACGACCATCAAGTTACGCTCAAACTATGCATATAGAAGATTCTATATATTGGAAACTTGTTAACTTCTTCATATTTAAATACTACCTGCTTGATAATGTTTTTTGCAAAACGAAGTCGAGGAATCTTTACTTGTAAGAGAAGTTAGCGTTGTTTTTTGATACTGAAACTTGAAAGCGAAAGCTTCTGAAAAGGTAACCATTGCGGAGTGGAACAGAACTGTTTATAACTATAATATATATATGTATACACAGTTCATTGTTAAAATACTTATTAACAAGAGGTTTGAAAGTTCCAAAACTTGGAGTTGGGTGAATTTCCAATGGCAATTAGAATTATATTTCATCATTTTGAGACTGTCCTTTCTAACATCTTTCAGGTCAAGATCATGATTTTTCTGTAAATATATATTTATAATTCTTATTATTTGATTGGGTTAAAGACAATGAATTTTATTTATATTTTGATACATTTTCTCTTCCAACTTTGTTGAAGCATCCATAATAGTGTTTGTTTTCCCCTATAGATATAATTCATTGGATAAAATGTCGAGTCATATAACTTTCTGACTTAAATTACTTGAAATATCTTTGACACTATTGTTCTTAAAGATGTTGGGAAATAAATTTGTATATACATTTTTGTTTTCATTAGGATACCATCTTGATAAACTGTAATGTGCTTGATAGAGATAAGTGAATCAACGTTGAAATCTCTTCTTGTTTTTGCCTCACTTACCATGACCAGTAGTGGCTTGAAAACTACATTTTACAAATAGAAACTGTTCTATGAACTGTAACTACATATAACGAACATTTATCATTAAACTGATAAAGCACCATCATTCTCTGTCCCTCTACACCAAAATATCTGGAGCACTTTTATCAAGAATACTTTTGCAGTTATCTGTATATATTTGTATTGTAAAATATCTAAGAACTATTGTTTGGCGGTCTAGTTTGGTTTTCTTCAATTTCACACTTTGAATTCATTAATCTTTGCTCGATTTCGATTTTTTTAACGCAATTTTTGACTGATTTAGTTCTGCATGAATCGAATTACAAGATTAAAAGATTGACATCAAAATAACTGATAGTTAACTAAGTAACATCTTTAAAGTGCCTTCTAATTTTTGGAAGATTTAATTGCTAATTGATGTACATTTTATGTGAATCATTTCGTTATCAATATCCCGTTCACACTTCTCAAAATATATATATCAATATTGCGAAAATAAATTCCACAAAATTCACATTTTTTTTTAGCTATTAAAAATTAAAAATTTCTGTCCTTAAAGGCTGGTGTTCACTGAACGTATTTTTGACCTATCGCAAAATAAAATCTCGAAATAATTTCGCGACGATTTGGTGAACACAAAAACTGACCTATTTTTTATGTCTTTCGCAAAAAAACATGACCTATTTTTTCGCGATATGGAATGAAAAATTTTCATTCCATATCATGTTATTTTTTTGCGAAAAAACCTAAATAATTTCAGATCAAAGAATACCGACAGCATGCTCCATTGAATCCATTGTTTTACGTAGTTTTTGAAAAATATCACTTTTTTAAAAAGCAATTTGTATAGTGAGTGAAGTATAGTGAGTAAAGTGAAGTTTTTTTTGAAAAAATGGGTAGAAATAAACTAGATCTTCAAGAAGATGAAACATTGGCGGAAGAAGTTCGGAAATATCCATGCTTATACAACAAAACATCCAGCGATTACAAAAACAAAAATGCTGTAGAAAACGCATGGAAACAAATTGAAAGTGATTTGGCTTTAGAAGAAGGTAACTAAACTGTGCATATTAATAAGAACACCAATATTTTTCTTTACATATTTTAAGTTGTATTTTCCGTAGAAATATTTTTAGTCACTATAGCCATTACTAAAACGTTTCTGGTGATAATCTATTTTTGTAGGGACTGCTTTTAAGAGTTTTCAGAATTTGAAGAAACGCTTCAGTCGTGTTCGCAACAAATTGAAAGAAGTCAAGCGCTTTGGTGCTGGTGTTACTGATGTAAAGAAATACGAAGACGATGTAAAAAGGTACAGTTTCCTATCTTGGTTAGTCCAATGCACGAAACTCAAAGAAACTCAATCAAACTTTCAAGCAGACATTAGTGATTCTGATAACGAATCTGTCTACAAGCAAAGCTTTGAATGCGATCCTGATGTTTCTGATAGCAACTTTCGAGAGAATGAGCTCAGTGACGAAGAAGAAAGCGAAAGTCAGCAATTACCTACAAAAAGAAAACTGAATGTCAACGAAATTGGAAATTCGTCAAAAACACCTAAATTGAGCAAAAGGGATAAGAGCAAATGGAAAAAGAACGATTCCAGAAAGAACACAGACGAAGAAACACGGATGACACTTTTGAAAAGTATTTCTGAAAGTATGGCTGAGAGAAACAGGCAACGTTCAATTACGCAAGAGCCAAAGTTGAATAACCAGCAAGATGAAGTATTTGGGAAAATGATAACTGCAGAGCTGACACAATTATCCCCTATTCTGAAGATACAATTTAAACAGGAATTGAGTCAACTGATGTTTCAATACCAACTGAAAGAGGCAACAATGAGCAATAAATCAACCGCAATTACTGCAGTAGACAAATCCACTTTTCCAAATCATGTTTATCCTCCGCAAACTGCACCCTGTTATTCAGCCACAAGCCATCAAAGTCGGAATTTCTCCCCCTTCCAATCACCTCTATCATCCAGCTTAACAAGTCCAATTATCAATACCTCAAAACAAAGTGAATCCGAAAATTCGATGTTTCCGGTTTATCAGACTTTGTAACGATTTTTGATTTCTTTCAGCTTGTAAATGGAAATTTATTCTACACCTATATTAGCAAATGTACTAGAAATTACTCTATACATAGGAAGTAAAAGACATAAACAAGAAATATTCCTAGTTACAAATAATTTTGCCTTTATTTCTGATGTACTGAGTTTGCCATGGCAATGAGCCTTCTTCACTGTTTACATAGTCTTCCAAAGCTTTTCGCATTTTTAAGGCACTCAGATTGTACCGGTTTCCTTTCCTAGGCTCAATATCTCGAAGAGAGCCTTCGTTCGTATTCGCATAGGACCGCCATTCTCCATCCTTGATTTCACCACTGCTATTTTCGGAATCAATGAATCCTGTCGGACAATAGCTTGCATTTTCAGTTTGAGACAAGTAGTTATGAAGACAAAGTGTAGCTAATACAAATCTTATTATATTTTCAACGGACCCTTTGATGGGGCGACTATAAATTCTCCAACGAGAGCGGAGAATTCCAAATGCATTTTCTATCACTCTTCTTGCTCTAGACAATCGATAATTGAAGGCGTTTTGTCTTTCAGGCAATCCCCTCCCAGAATAAGGTTTCATTAACCATGTCTTTAAGCCGAAAATCTCATCTCCTACAAGGTAATAAGGTAATGGATTTGAAAAACCAGCCACAATTTCAGCGTTTGGAAGACTCATTTTTTCTTGCTGAAAAGCCTTTCCCATTTTGGATTTATTAAAAACGCTAGTATCATTATTCGAACCATACTGTCCAACATCGATCAATGTAAATTGATATTTAGCATCACATATGGCAAGAAGGACAATGCTGAAGAATCCTTTATAGTTATGATAAAGGCTGCCTGAAAGTGACGGTGCTTTTATTTGCACATGCTTTCCATCTATGGCTCCAACAACGTGTGGAAGTTGCCACAAATTTTCAAAATCAGTAGAAATCCTTTTCCAATCTTCTTCTGTTTTTGGTGCACTCATGTAAGTTTCAACCAAACAACTATAAATGGCTGCACATGTTTCACTTATGATTTGGCTGACAGTTTTGCATCCCATTCGGAAAGAAAATGATAAGGAGATTTGACTTTCACCCGATGCTAAAAACCTGAGAGTCAGAGCAAGTCTTTCGGACGGGGTTATTGCTTTCCGGAAATTTGTGTCTTTTTTTACAATACTTGGGCCTACAAGACTTAGAAGATGTTCAAATCTTTCAGGAGACATGCGCAGAAATCTATGGAAAGAGTATGTAATTCGTGTAAATTTGTGTATTGGGAAAGACTCGATTAAAAAATATCTAGAATTATCTACCTGAAATATGACTCTCTGTCGTGGAGTCGAAGAGTTTTTATTAGAGTTGAGTAAGCACCTCGTTTTTCTCTTTCTTGAAATATCTTTCGAACCCATATTTTCTTTACTGTTTTTCGCTGTTTAAGTCTTTCAGTGACAACGTACAACAACAATAACATTTCATCATCTTCATCACAAGTTTCTTCCAACGAACCATCTCGCGAGAGACTCATTTTAAAAAGAAAATTTTTATAAAGAAACATTTTATTTATTTTTTCAGTGAACACAAAGCACAAAAAAATAACGCGATAGACTTGATGGCGCTTCCCAAATCCTATTTTTTGTCAGTGAACACCAAATTATTTCGCGATAGGACAATTTTTGTCAGTGAACACCAGCCTTAAGGTATTTGGATTTTTATAAATTTTGACGCATCTTAATTATAATAGTATGTGGTAGTGCTTGCTACATGATTTATATATACAGCAGCCTGGATATGCATAGCACAGTTTCCACTCTCGACCTGGGCTGGTTATTTCATGTTATTCTATATTTTTCAACTTGAATTCCATAGCTACAGTTTGAATTCGTTCTTTATTCTCTACTTTTAGTAAAATATTATTTGCAGTAGTTTGTCATCATTTGAAGGTAGGAATGCAGAGTCTTTCGGTCTATACAACATTTTATTGTTAGCTTTTCAGACTCTTTCCAAATGTTTTCATAATGTTTTCATAATGTTTCCAAGGTTTACGTGTTTTCAAGGTAAACGTATATAAATATACTTGAATATTAGGTTCAATGAAAAGACATTTGTTTCTTCAATACTCAGAGTTTCATACTTTGAGCAATCTTTGGTTATTCTTGGATTATAAATAGAATGGAAGAACCTATAAAGTTGCATAAAGTCCCTGGAAATTTTGGTATGCTAATGTGTTTTTTTGATCTTAATGGACCAAAGATGTTTTCTGAAAAGTTTCATTCATATAGCTAATGGGGTAATTTAAGACTAATTTGGGAATTACATGAACTGGTAAACTGGGTATAGACCCCTGGAAATTTTGGTGTTCTTGAGTATTCTTGTAATCTTACACACTTAACTATAATTATAGAACTTTTCATCTATATATCTTATAGGGTACATCTAATCTAAATTTGGGCAAATCGAAAAGGCCCTCATTACCAAAGTACTGTTAAACTTTCTCTTAAGATCGGTGTCCAATCATTCATATAGGCAGGCGCGGATTTAGCGGGCGGCTTATCTCAAGCTGCCTTCAAATTTTTTCAAAAATAAACCTATAACACTTTTTTAAAGAGTTCTCCTCCCTTCTTTCTTATAGATGAAGAAAATAAATAAGCTCACAACAGATACTCAGATAACTTATTGCAGCATGCTTGTACTTTGAACAGTAATATAAGATATTTTGAAACCTTGCAACATTTCATACAGAATAGTAAAGAGAATTTAACTGGTCAGGAACTTTCCTATTAAAGCATGCTGTTATATATAATCAGACATTGACCTGACCAGACACTGTATCCTGATATGTCATCATACAAAATGAAAAAACACTAAATTATAAATATTATATAAATCATAATTATATTTTACATTATTATATCACCACAACAAAAACTATATTTCTCTTATTACAACTGCTATCTACTGTTATAATATTATAATGGGCAATGTCATGTGTTTTCATTCCTGTCATTTTCCTCTTTCCATGTTCCTAAGTAAGATGGTCGACTGCTTTGAGTTGAAAATTGTTTTAGAACAGTCTAACCAATGTGCAGAAGTAATCACAGGTGACATCATAGGTGGCATGCCAGTTTATTTACGTTTCTCTCAACCTGATGATTGGACTGTGTCACTTATAGGTAGTAGCGGTCTAACTTCATACCCGGTGGCCACTCAGTCATTTCAGACTAATTTCAGACATCTTGACTTGTGTTTAGTTGAAGGTTCGCATAATACTCTAAATTTGCTTATTACTTTTGTCCCTTTTTCTCCTAAGAAACAGCAGTGTCCCACCTTCGCACAAATGAAAGCGGTCTGTACTGAGATGAACGGTTGGACTTGGTTCATACAGAGTAATTGACAGTGTTCGTAGGTCCGATAAACCCAAACCCAAAAAGGAACCCGGCTGGACATTACATTTTCTCGTGCAGACAGCCTCAACTGCTTAATAAAATTTTGGCAATATTTGAATAAGTACCAAGAACTGGACAGTTACTAGTTTGCCGGGTTTTTTCAGGAATCTGCGAAAATTAACGCTCGCTAAATGCAATTCTTCTTTCCTAGTTTTGGGGAGTTTTAAGAATGCAACTTACGGGTAAGTGCACAAACCGTTAAAAAAACGTTCTACAACCCTCCACAAAATATATTGGGAAAACTCCAAAAATTGGTTGTGAAAGGGAAATTTCCCCTATTAGTGCAGGGAACAGGTCCCCCCCCCCCCCCTCCCCTTGAATTCAATGTTGAGGGTGTAGAAACTTAGCAGAATGTTTTTATACTCAAGAAAAACAATTCAGGACCTAGCAGCACTTTATACAACATTGAGTTTCGGGGAAGGTAGGTTTTCCCAAATATTTTGTGGAGGCTTGTCTGAATTCAAGAAAACAAATGAACAGAGGTTTCCCTAAAATATGTCCAAAACATTTCCACATATTCACTTCCAATAACACACAAGATTTACTGATACAAAAAATAGACTCTCATGGCCACACTGAGGGCAGCTATATATATTTTCATGTAACCAACCAGAGCAAAGGTGACATTAAGGCAATGTTATTCAAATAGAATTAATAATAAAACTGAAACAAATTTCCCTTGCCAGTTGTTGATCTATCCCGCACAAGGTTAGAAAGGCCATGCATGTCAGTACACCACATAGTTGACATCCAGTTTTAAATTTTCACACCTTTGCATTGGTGATCTGTTACATGAAAACAAAACAAAGTTTTGGAGGAAAATTCAAATCCTACAAATCTCTGGCCTTTTACAAGTTATAAATTGGAAACTTTTGAAGTATATACAAACTAAGATAATAATATATACAAGTATCTACTACAAATATAAACATAACAGAAGAGATTACCTACCACATAAATATTAACAAAACATAAGTAAATTAAATAAACAAAATCTTATTAGCAAACAAAATGAATGACTCTCGAGAAGATTTCCAGCCACCCAAGTGTTGTTCTAAACCTCGTCTGACAGTGATAAGTTTCCGAGTCGAGAATGTTTCGAGAAGGCTGTACAGAACGCATTTGACACTGCAATAGTAAATCCACTGTTGATTACTGGGCTTGTGCTTTGGAGCCCCATGCTGATGATGGAGAACATTACCATGTTTCCATAAAATTGAGTGCACCTCGAAGATGGAATGCTGTTCGAAAAAGTTTGAACGCAGCTCATGGCATTAATGTTACTTTTTCCGACAGGCATGAAAACTACTACACAGCGTACAAATACGTTCTGGGCGTTTTTCACAGTTCCACTCATTAATCTTGACGTTGGCGAATTTATGATAGCCAACAATGTCAAAACAGACACGGAACTGAGCGATCAAGTAAGGCATTGCATGATCTTATTGCAAACACGTGGAAGATGGAAACAGCAAATGCTTGTTTGGCTAGAAAAGAAAAGTTGAGAATGGATATTGTGAGAGAGCATGCACAGGGTGAATGTGTTCCTGGTTGCATGGGTGATTGGCTATCATGTGTGGATGAGGTCCTGAAACAAAACAAGGTGCATCCAGTGATCTTTGGCAGTGCAATTCGTGAACTGTTGAGCAAAGGTCGTGCCAAAAACAGGAACACCATGATTGTGGGTCCTGCTAATTGTGCAAAGACGTTCCTGTTCAGGTCGTTGGAATCAATGACAAGTATGCATGGATTGGCTTCTGAAAAGTCATCTTTGTGAACGATTTTAGGTGAAACAAAGAGATAATCGCATGGAAAGAGCTACTCTTGCTTTTGGAAGAGCAGACAGTCCATTTACCCTCTCCCAAAAAACACTATGCTGCAGATCTGTGCATCGCAAGCGTACCAGTGGTGGCTATGCGAAAGGCACGAATAACATACCAGAGTCCGTACAATACCACAGACCAGACTAAGAATGACATGATGGCCGCAAGATGGCGCGTGTTTGATTTTTTTTAACGGCAAATACCAGCAGACGAACAGAAAGATATCCTTCCTGACATTGTTCTCATTGGAGAACTAACTATAAGTCATTTTTATTGAATCAAAACAAAGTAACACGTTACAATTTTTTTTATAAAAAAGATATATCTATTATTTTTTTTAAAAGTTTGTGTAACGTGTGTAACGTGTTCCAAAGCAACATATTTCATAGGAAACCTAACCAAAATACAAGTGTAACATGTCTGTAACGTAGAGAGCAGTTCTGTTATTTTATCATTATGTTTTTGTTTTGTTTTTTCGAGCCAGGCACACCGACAATAAGTACTAAGAAGCACTGTTACCCAAACACAATTGTATAATACAAAATATAAACAAAACACGTTATATATTCTACAAGGCAGTAACATAAACTGGACTACAAGAGACCACAACTGTTTCTTAACGGAAGATAAAGAGTAAAGCAAATAATAAACACAAATGTTTTGATAATGAGATATCCCACGGAAAACATCAACCTTGTATTTCGTTCTCCGCAGCGTAGTCCAGTTTATCTCAACTGCCTCTTAATATTTGATACGTGTCCCCTTGGCTTGAATAATCATATCTATATGTTTATTCATACTTTCTATAGTTTTGTTTATATAGCCTAATAGAATACTACTAAGACAGAGTATTACGCGAGCTGAGAACATTTCGAAATTTTCAAAACTTATATTTTCTCTAAGGACCTGTTCGTGGAGTTTATCATTGACGTAATTAAAAATATTTTCTATTGGATTGAAATCAGGACTTCTTGCACCTACTTGCTTGAGTGCCTCTTTAGCTACCTTGCTGTTCTGGCTTGGGTCTCCATCTTGCAAAAACATTTGTGTTTGCAGGTTGCCACATCTTCCAAATGTTGCGGGAAAATGATCCTTTATGAACTGCGCAAACTTTTGTCCAAAATACTGTTCGCACAAGATCACACCTTTGCAATAACTTATTGCAACCATAAAGTGGGCAACACGGCCACCAGATCCTACATGGCTACCCTTTGCTATGCATCCTAGTTCAAGTCCGTCTTGCACGAGTTAGCTTCGTCAAGGGGATTGTATTTATGTTGGAACCCAGCACCGTCGATATAGAAACCAATTCTTTCCTTCCAGTTCATGTCTTGTTCTCGTTTAACTTGTCGGCAAAAGTCCAAACGACACTTAAGGTCATTTGCTGTCAATAGTCCCTTCTTTCGTGAGTGGTAATATTTATAACCTTCGCTGTGCAAGAAGTCTTTGCGTATCTCCGCTGCAATACGGAGTTTCTTTACAGTGAACCAACCAACACCAACTTGCAGTTTTGGTATTTCACGAATAAGAGCACGTGTATCTCTTTTTCTTAGTTTGTAGTGACGCTTGATAAAAGGACTGTTTCATCATCCCGCTTCTCTCATATTTTCCCTGAAATTCTATTTCCGTATAGATTCTATTTCTACCTTACTGGGGATAAACAAAAGTCAGGTTTAAATTTAATCACTTTCCCCAATCAGTTTTGTCCGGTCGCTACATGCAATTACCCGAATTGCGTAGATCATTCCTATACGGCATATGTCATTTTCAGTTTTCTTAAAATAACACTATGGAATCCCTGATTATAGTTCTTAATTTCATTAAAGATAGTTGTTTGAATCGTTGTTCCCCTTTCATTGGTCAGCGCCGCTAGGCAGCTGATCTTTCATTTCAGTGTGTAATCCCACAGTTAATTCCGCCCTTTTGTAACACCTTTCTTAGAATCGGAGTTCCTTAAACACTCCCTCGCCAATTCGAACGGTAATTGGTTCGCTAAGAAAACAGGTTTTTTAAATGGCGTACAATTTCCGGGTTTCGTGGATTACGTTTTCTAAACGTGGTGAAGAAGACAGAAACTTTATAAGTTTAAATAAATGCTTTTGAGAATTTGTAAGTATTCTTAATGTTTTAATATAGTTTTTAATACTATAATGCATTAATTTTTTGTGTGTATAATTTGTAATGATGATGGGAAAAGATGTTTGAGACTCCTGGATTAAAAGGTGAAAGTAGCACAGCAGCATCACCATCAACTCCAATTTTTAAAACTTACTTCTAAGCTATATATATGTTTGGTTGATCTGAAAAAAACTGCAGCATTTTTCTGATTGATTGTCATGGATTTGGACGATGGAATTGCCAATGAAAAATTGAATGCTTTTTGTTTTATTTTTTAAGCTAATCAAAAAAGAAAACCGAACATGCCTTTACAATATACGCATTCAATTGGAAGCCCCACTCTTTCCCTCAAGCATGTTAATGGTTATTTTTCCCTTTCAAGATGTTCTATAATATTTACCCTTCACAAATCTACAACTTAATTAAAACATTGTCGTTTAGGGCAATTCTCATCCAAATACACAGAGTCGTGACTTCAATTGGTCACAGCATATTGTGAAAAAATACAATGCTCTGAGGCTCTGAGTTTGTACATTTTGTCGTATCGTCATGAACTCAGATCGTAATTTTTGTCATTGATCATTTGTGGACTTTTTCCAATAGTGATTATTATATCTTTTGCCTTTGCTTTGCTCTCCATTCTCATCGGATTTGCGTTAAAATCCAACATTTTATATTGTATATTTTCAACTTCTGTTGCGTACAGTGTTCTGGTCACTATAACTTTATTGTCACAAATGTTGTTATATTTTTTACCTTAGATATTCAGATACCTGTCTGAATTACGTGTTGGTAAGTTGATGATTGAATTCATGACAGTGTACACATTCAATCTTGTATCGTTGTTGATGTATAATGATAACTAATATTATTTTGATAAAGAAAGTAGTTGTTTGGCATGCGTGTATTAAATTTATAGTCATCGTTCGGTATCAGCGATCGATATAATCTAGTATAATACCCGTTTTCGGTATTTAAATTCCATCTTTCAATCATTTGTTCAGTAAACGCATTATTAATGATATTATCCAATTTTAAGTGAGTTTTTATACTACTATTCCTTTCTGTCAACAAATACGCTGCATATGAATGTCTGTAACTTAATTCCCCTATTTTGTAATTTGGTTTCATTGAATTTGTTTGTATTTTCTTTGTAACTTTCGGTAAACCGATTAACAAATTTTTACTAGTTGAGTCCTTACACTATCTGCAGTTAAATCTGCCAACAAAGTTTTTGTTTGACTAAATGCTAATTTTCTGATACCACAATGTTCAAGTATTCATGTATCGAGTTTCAAGCCTGACAGTCAAATGTAATTAGCTTTAAACTTGTATTCTGATTTATATGAATTTAATTTGCTGTGAGACGGTTTCATAGACATAAGATTTTATCTGTGGCACCAGTTGATAATGTAATAATAATGATAATCGTATAATTGTCTTAGTTATCTTTTGATATTCGCCTTCTCAGTTTGTGGTTTTCCGTTCACAGTTTGGCAGACTGCAATTAAGAAAAAGTTAGAAAATTTGAGTACTAGCAGTGGCTGATCATGTGATGACTTTTTCAGATAATTTGTTTCATTATTATTCAATTTAAATGATAATAATTATTAATAAATAATAACGCCAATTGTTATGGTGTGTGAGTGTATATACAGCTCACGCCACCATGTTTGTTTACACGCCTGGAACGTTTTACGGCGGCCGAATTGTGATCACACATGTGGGCTCACAATAATGGCCCCTTCTTTTTGTTTTGTAACTTGTTGGTGAAACACATCTGACCCAAGTAAAGGAAACCAATCTTTTATCTTCCCATATTCCCTCATATTAACGCGGTGACGGAGTCGAGAACGAACTCGCGTGATTCTCCGACAACACAAGACGACGTAGTTACAGCAACAACACATCGAAGCAGTAAGAACATTCATTCCGTTTGTTTATATTTGAGCTCTCAAACACGATGGCCCAGAGAGCACCGAAACAGTGGTGCCTTACTGGTAACGAAACGATTACATCATTCGAAAGTTGGAAGCAGAATTTGATCTATATTTTATCTTTGGACTCCAACTTCGCCCCATTCCTTGTAAATGGAGTTACTTGGTTAAAGAAGACCAGGAATGCTGCACTCAGGGGGTTTGTTGGTGATGCCGATATGACAGTCCCAGGGTCCAGATCTGCAGCACAGAAAGTAGACCACTTGGAACTGATGTTGGGCCAAATTGCGAACTTTTGTCCAATAATTTCGAGAAACACCATCGTGAAAAACTCAACTTCCCTCGACCACATCTGGCAAGCGATCAGAGCCCATTTTGGATTCCAGTCAAATGGAGCCCACTTGTTGGATCTTGCCTCCTTCAAGTTAAAACCTGACGAACGACCTGAGGACCTCTACCAGCGACTCATGGCATTTATCGAGGACACTATGTTGATGACCACCTCCGGCATAACCCATCATGGAGATCCTCCTGTGGAAGATGAAGAACTCTCTCCCACCTTGGAAAACGTCATCCTCCTGCCACCGACGAGACTCAGACAACCTCCCGTCGGACGATGAAGCCGAGGAGCCGATAGAGCCTGTAGTGTCACACTTCCAGCCTATCGAGCCTCTCTTTCCTGTAGGCCCAGTACCTTCAGCAGATGAGAATGCGACAGTCCCTAATCAGACATCCATTTGATGAAATAAGCAATCGTGATGGACCATATGCAATTATTAATATTCACTACAAGAAGTTTCAACTAAAGTACAAATATCTATATAACGAAAAAACATTTTAACCAAGCGGCTTTTCAAGAAGACTTTCGTAGACTTCCTTTATCAGTTGTTTATGCTTCAGAAGACCCAAAAGAAAACGTTGATCTTCTTCAAGAATTCGTAAAGCAAACTATAAGATAATCATGCTACATTAAAACAAACAAAAATAACTACAAAAGAAAAGAAGTAAACTTAAAAAAAAAGCTGCGCGGTATTGAAACAAATGATAGAAGTTATTGAATCAGAAACGATTTATAAATACACCATGTCCGGTTATAGAAAAGGACACTCTACCACAACCTTACTTCTAAAGTTAAAAAGTGACATTGAGTCGTCTTTAGAAAAAGGAGAAATTTTGCTCCTTGTGCTCTTCGATTATTGAAAGCATTCAATATGGTAAATTATGCTGTAGTGTTGAAAAAGATGTCAAAAGTCAAACCAAATCTAGAGAAAATTTATACGAAAATGGATTAGTTTTAAAACGAAACCAAAGCAAAACTTATCCTTTTTTCTACACCTCAGATGATACACAGAAATCATTTACATTCAATTGATCGTAATGATTTGACATTATGTGAAGCTGAGCTACAGAGGGTAAATCCATATAAAATCCTTGGTACCAAACCTCAAAAGTCTGTGATGCCGTTCAAAAGTGTCACTAAAATTGTCTATTCTTCGTAAAATCAAAAGATTGGCAAACTTTAAGATCCGGATGAATGTTGGTATGGTGTAATCTATAATTGTAATCATGTAAACATAATCTTTTATAAATGTTCTCTTAATCAAACTTTTTCTATTACGCTTTGGCACCGGAAACGTTTTGGAATGACGTCGTGGATGTATGGAACTTGATTAATCCTGAAATTTAGCATTTCTTTTCATTAAGAGGGTACTCAAGGTAAAATATTGTATCACAAATTTTGGTTGAAAACTGTTATAAAAAGTTGTTTATAAACTCGATCACCCAAACAAAATCAACAAGGTTTACACCATGAACTTAACTGAAATGAGATTTTAACTTGAACTATATGATAAAGCAATTCGCAAAATTGGCAAAAATTGTTAAGCCTAATGCCTTCCAGTTTTAGATTTGGAAGATTAAGTACCCTTTAACAAACACTGTGAAAAAATTTATGATGCGCATAAATGAAAAGGGCATACATGATGCAAGATATATTGGCCACTTTTTGCTTCCATATAAAGATGTTGCAGTCATTTTCCATGATCATTCAGATGTGAATATACAATTGGATGAAATCATTAAAGAGATTCGTGAAAATCACTCGTCATCATGGGCTTGTTGGAGAGCATTACTTAATTTCATTGGAAAACAGTGTTTTATAGATAGCATTAAAAAAGGTATACACATCTTTCAAAAAGAACAGGAAAACAGTCAGGAATAACCTGAAATAACGGCATCTCAAAATTTTTGCAAAATATGGTTCTAGTACATACTGTAATTGGGGCATGATAACATTTGTAGGCATCTCACAAACCTTTTTGTCTCAAACAACACTAAATCTTGATCTCTTTTATTGTTTGTTATGCTTCAAATGCTTGAACTAATTCTGGAAATTCTCCTGGTACCATGTACCATTCCATGAAATCACAAAAATGTTGGGTTGACTGACCAGATTGTAAGAAATAAGCGATCAAACACTTTCCTGACACCTAAAGGGAACATGCTTTGCACTGAATTTTACATGAGCTTCAGGGACGTGTATTTTCTGATCACATCATCTGTCTCAGCATCATCCATGCCATCCACTGAACCGATATCTTAACCTGCACAATATAAATGAATGTTAATCAATGATGATTTAATGGAATGCGAAAATGTTACAGCATCATCTAAAGCACAGAATAGGTTAGTCAAACAAAACTTTGAGTATATTAACCTGTTCAGTTGTTCAAAGGATTGAAACCATGCTCACTCTGGAGGAGGTGAACTGTATTAACACTATGAAACTACTAAAAAGAATTGCTCGTCTGGTTGCATTGACGTAATTGAGCCACAAAATGTATATGCTCCATCAACACCTATATGATTATTATTTCCAGATCGACACTTATATTCAACAATTTCTGAATTGGACTTATCAACATCATCCACCTTAACCAGTCCCTACTTCATGGATTGCACAA
The DNA here is from genome assembly GCA_039566895.2 of Turritopsis rubra. Lineage (NCBI taxonomy): Eukaryota > Metazoa > Cnidaria > Hydrozoa > Anthoathecata > Oceaniidae > Turritopsis > Turritopsis rubra. Next base: position 12,044,893 of record CM077630.1, read on the forward strand.
CTGGAAAGTCAGCTTGAAACTATCTACGATGACGCTTCGTTTCAAACCCAATTGGAAACTGCACAACAAACCATTAATGATCTCAATTCCGGAGGGGGAAGATGCTACACTTCTACATCCACCATCTCCATAAATCCTCAACAGAATCCTCTTCGAAGATTATCTACATCTTCAACAGAATCAAACATTAACACAGAATCAGCAAACGAGGAGGAGAACAGAATAGAAGAACCATACTTTAAAACACCTGCAACTCTTCCTGTTACAAAACCACCAGAATTTTCTCCGCTTATGACAAGAAAACAATGCCAAAGAAAGGGTGTACCTATCCAACTTAACAGAAACAACAAAAGAAAAAACACCTCTGAGGAAGAACAACCATGCTTTATCACAGATAATTACAGAAACACAGGATTTCCATCAGATCAGTTGCTATTTTCAGTAACGGATCATCACACAGTAGATCCTGGAACATTAACAGATGATGAACTCCCAGATCCTCGGCTGAATCCAATAGATCTCACAGGAACAACAGCTACAAGCAATCCTTCTTCACAACAGAATATCCAAACCTCCGCTAAGAACAACATTTTGAACCAGGACATTGTTCCTGACGACACCACATCCAATGCAGACACAGATATCACTCCCAACACAAAGAACATTCTACCTGTAACAGCATATCCAGTTAGACCACCCGCACATCATGGCATGGCAACACGTCCTGAATTACAACTTACACGTGGAGACCTACACGTGGAGAAGTTTTTATGTTGGATGATGATGATATCGAGGACGGTTTTATTGATGCAGAGAATATTTAATCGAAGCAACATTTACGCTCAAAAACATTTTATACAGGCACATTAATTTCTTCTGTTTTGTTATTTCACAACCATCGTAGTTCCTAAAAAGAAACTTTTTACTTGACACAAAATGAGTTTTTTTTAATAAGCAGCCCTCTCGAATAAGCGCCCACCCTAAAAGTCAAAATTTTAAATAAGCGCCCGGGGCGGTAAATCGAGCATTTACGGTAATTACATCGCTAATAATCGTTCGAAAGTGTAAAAAGTGACCCCATATTAAAAACACACGTGATTTCTTATCGATTGGTACTAATTAATTGGATAATAATAAGGACAGGTGAAGTCGCTCATATCAGTCAAAAATTGTTGTTATTTTTCACTTTTAGAACTTATAATTAATAGTGATGAAACGTTTCGACAATTTGCAGAGTCATTAACTATGATCATTGCAAGAAAGAAAGATTTTAGCACCTATATTAATTCAAGTTCTTTGTGTAAGATCCCTTTCGGCCTGAACACTTGCGTATCTTTCTTTGGAAAGAGTGATTATTACATTCATTCTGCAAAACAAGAGCGCGTCAGTATTCTTTGATGTCCTTTGAAAGAAGAAAAAATTACACCTATCAATAATTTTAATTGTTAGCTTTGTCATTCACTTTTTTCAAAAACAAAATTAACCCCCTGAATTCTTTTTTTCCGAAAGAATGAGAAGTCTCAACAAGACTTTATTTCATTCATCATTTATCGCCAGCATGGCCAAAAGAAATGTTAGATTATTTCAAAAGAGATTCATTACAACAGTCTACATCTTTAACTGAACGTGAGTGTGCAAGAGGTTAGGAAAGCTTTGGAAGAGCCTCCTACCAAAAGAAAATATAAATCTTGGACTCCGAAGGACCGAGCAGAGATTGGAAAATTTGCTTTTGAACATGGTACAATGGCAGCACGGAACCATTTTTTGTCAAAACACCCAACTTTATCCAGGCAAACAATAGACAACTTCAAATGCAACTATAAAGAAGAAAAGTAAAAACATAAAGATAAAGAGGTAAACTGATAGTGATGGAAATTTTTCATTAAACGATGACATTCTTCCATTTTCCTTACCAGTCCAAGTCAAATTTGATTTTCAGGTTACCAAAAATATTCTTAGTCATTTAACCAATTCAAGCTAAAGATATAGATACTAGCTTAGTTTTCATCCTTAAATTGTTCTTAACTTATTTAAACTCTTGTACTTTTTTTACAGATTATTGCTATCGAGTTGAAACAAAGAGGATGACCGACTATTCTACCAACAGATATAATGGAAAAAACAATCGAAATGGTTCACTGTCTTCGTCTTAACCCTTTACGTGGTGGCGTTGCCATATGGCAACAAAATATTGCCCGGCTTATTTTGAAATGTTCCGCCGTGAATTACTGTTGTTGTTAGGTTTTCCGCATTCTTCTATCATAACTGCTTCCGGTAGGTCCGAAAATTTCGACATCGTCACATTCATAACAAATATGGCGGCTGTAGTGCCGGTTCAGTACTTCAGGTGTATTTTGTTACTGACTTTGCTTTTCTCAGTTGAATGTTTGGAAGGGTATCTAGTCTGCTATTTTACGTTTTTTACCTTTTTCTTAGGCTTAAATATATTCTGAAAAAAATTTGGAAAAGAAAGCGAAACAGTTGAGTCTTCTATAATTTGTCAAAATCAATTGTTGCCATATGGCAACACTGCCAACATTGAGTAACAAAGACTTATGTTATGGCTTGTTGAATTTGATGTTTATTAGGAATTCATTGAATGACCATGGGCCTAATAACAGTTCTTGGTGGGAAAAAGAGTACATTTAAATTAGATTTGTATTTCAGACTCAATCCCTTGTCTGCTGTGGACGGTGGTGACATGCACAGATCTAGCCGCACACCGGACAATCCAGCGGTTTTATATAAATTCACAGTGGCAAATATATTCTTTGCTGCGAACGAGATAAAATGTTGGCCATTGAAATTATCTGGCAGAATTCTTTAGTAAAATTTACCATCATAAAACTGTCCAGTGTGCCGACGTGCGCGGCTACTAGGCAGGGGAAGATGAATGGGGACTTTGTCTTTTTGATCTCCGTCTAGAAATAATGGAAAAGAAAATAGAAAAACAAAAAATCCAAAAAACACGGTACAACACTGAAGAGGCAGTGCAATACATTCTTGCCCCTGGTTCTGACTCGGAGTTTTCAGAAATTGATGAGGATGAGTCCGACAATGAAAGTTTACCCCAAATGAGAATTCATTCCAGCAGTGCTGATACAGATACTGAAGAAAACGACCATTCTGATGAACATACAAAATCTCTAGCCGTTCCGGAGTTATCTGACAAAACTCCGAAAGCTTCAAATTCAACTATATGTAAACAGCCACCAAAGCGTTTGAAACAATCACTTGAGACATCAAAACTCCCTGAAAATGATACTAATAGTGAGGAGGAAGATGAAGATCAACCCCTTAATCATGTCAAACAGTCTGTTGCACAGTCTACACTTCATCAACAGCAACATTGTACTCAAGACAACACTACCCCATTGCGTCGCAGCAAACGTTGTATTATGATAACACCACAAAGTAATAACACGGCTAGTAGCTATGCTGAACCAGAAAGTGAAATTGAGACATCAGAAAGTGAATCAGAGACTATGGAAAGTGACTCTTCAGAAGCAGATGATCAAACTATCAAGAAAACAAAACAAAACAAGAAGAATCACCAATGGCGCTGGCGAGCCACTGCACCACCAAAAAGTGATACTGACTTCAAGGATGATGCATTCAGCAAACCCCCAGAAAACTTTGATGAACTAAACCCAATTGATTTTTTCAAAGTATTTTGGACCGACAACATAACTAATTTATTGGTAGAGCAAACCAACCTTTACAGTGTGCAAAAGAAAGGTACATCAATAAATACGAACCGCGATGAGATTGAGAGGTTCTTGGGAATACATATGTATATGGGAATCGTAAAACTTCCAAACTATCCAATGTATTGGAGACTTGAGACCAGATACCCAAAAGTAGCAGATGTTATGTCAGCAAAGCGATATATTGATCTCCGAAGATATTTGCACGCTGTTGACAATTCTACCAAAGAAGAGCCGGAGAATGTAAATGATAAGTTGTTTAAAATAAGACCGGTGCTTGACGCTATTCAGACAAATTGTGACAAGATCGAACAAGAGCCAACACAATCTATTGATGAACAAATAATACCGGCTAAAACCAAAAGAAGTGGGATAAGACAGTATAACCCGAAAAAGCCCAAGAAATGGGGGTTTAAAATGTTTGTACGTGCTGGCCAATCAGGTATGATGTATAAATTTTTCCTCTACGCAGGGAAAAATGGAAAGGATCAAGATTCATCCTGCGAAAGTGTTGTTCTTCGGCTATGTGAGGAAATCCCGCGTCAGATGAATTTCAAGATGTGCTTCGACAACTGGTTTTGCATGCTATCACTGCTACTTCAATTGAAAGAACTTGGAATCCTAACCACGGCAACAGTCAGGGTTAATCGTTTAGCTGGCTGCCCATTATCTTCCGAAAATGAATTGAAGAAGCAAGGGAGAGGCAGTAGCTCGTTCAAGACCAACATGAATTCTGGCATCATTCTTTTGCGCTGGTTTGACAACAAAAGTGTTCAGTTAGCTTCCACACACTGCTCCTCACAAAATAGTGGTACAGTCCAAAGGTGGAATGCTAAATCAAAAAAGTACATCCAAGTCCCATGCCCGGAGATTGTCCGAGAGTATAATGCTGCGATGGGAGGAGTCGACTTAGCTGACATGTTAATAGCTTTATACCGTTCTCCTATGAAAACCAAGAGATGGTATTTGAAGGTCCTGATCCATGCAATGGATATATGCAAGGTGAATAGTTGGCTTCTCTATCGCAGGTATGCCGATCAACTCTCTGTTGCAAGAAAAAAACAGATGAGTCTTCTCACCTTTTCTACGAAAATAGCTGCTGCCCTCACCATGGAATTTAAAACTTTGGATCGATCATTTGGTCGACCAAGAAAGAATAGGTCCATTGTGGATACAACGAAAGGACCTGGACGGCGTGTTTTGACACCGACGCCACACAACTGCACCCGAATTGATGCTACTGGGCATTGGCCATGTTTCCGGGATCAAAAAGGTCGATGCAGGTTTTGCAAAACAGGCATAGTTCGTACCTCATGTATGAAATGCTCAGTTCACCTCTGCTTCACAAGTGATAGAAATTGCTTTTATGAGTTTCACAATCATTGATACTATCCATAAAACTGTTCAACTTTGGTAAAAATTTGAACCTTTACAGACCTGAACCTTGTTTGACATTCATTCTTTTCTTCAAAATTACAAGTTTTGGTAATAGATGAACTTATACAATAATACTTTTGTTGCAATTTGATTCCATCGTTCCATGATTATATAGAACATATGTTTCACCCTTTATTACCTTTATTAGGCTGCTTGAGATATTTCTTATATTATTTACAAAATATTGTTGTTATTCCTTTTATATTTCGAAATCTTTTGTTCCAAGACAAAATAGTACAATAGTACCAAAATGAGTTAATGACTTTTTGTTTCAAGCACTCCCCAGCCACATTTAGCAATGTTGCCGCATGGCAACAAATCAAAGCTTAGATAACTGTTTGTATCCACAAATATAAACAAAGCAAGGCTTAGGCTTAAAAACTGAATGTAACAACATCTATTTCAAAAATATATCGATTTTTTATGTTAACTCAGTTTCTACCACTTTTCGGCAAAGTTGCCATATGGCAACAATCAATATCTATAAAAATTGCTGATGCTAGCAAATTTTTTCTTGCGTAGTCTTATTTAGGGTCTAAGGGTGCTATAAACAGAAAATGGGAATTTTTCGCATGCTAGAATCAAAAGGTCTATGTAAAGGGTTAAAGGTGCTCCTGTATCTTCTTCAGTTATTTGCTCTGTTGCCAGAGGCATGATCATGGCTAATGACCGTTCACTGTTGGTTGAAAATGGTGGCTCCATTGAACTGAACAAAAACTGGGCGAGACAAGTACTCTATCGAATGGAAACAAAAGGAGAGAAACTTGTTAGGAGAATGGCTACCACGTCCAAAATTCCTGTATCACCAGCATTACTCTTCGAAACTAAACTTGATTATCAAAGAAGATATCCAAATCACTCTTGGAATGGCATGGAATACCAAAGGATTTGATAATAAATTTTGGAATTCCATGTAACCTTTACCCAAAGTCACTGGAGCAACGAAGAAAAGGCTATCGAATTTGTTGAGAATATTATCTTTTTATTGACGTGATGAACCTCTTAAACTCTGCCAGGACTGTATCCAGACAGTTGGAAATGAAGGCCAGCATGAGAATAATATTGTTAATATATCTTATGGAAACTATGAGAACGAAACTTCTTCTAACTCCACTGGCAGAAGACCACGTAAGAAGATTTCCAAAGATGATGTCCAGTATCTGTTCAACCTATACCGCGATTGGAAGATAGTTGCTAGTATTTTAATCATCTCCAAAAGAACGCTCAGAAGAAGAATTGAGTTGGGCATAGACGTTTCTAGTTCATCTGGCCCAAGAAGTACCTTTACAGATATAGACTCTGCTAATCTAAACGAAGCTCTGCGAACTATCTTAGCTCGCATTCCAGATGCTGGAGAAACTATTGTAATTGGCGCTCTTCGTGCACGAGGCATACATGTTCAAAGAAGACGCATCAGGGAATCGATCATGGAGGTCGACCCAGTAAACAGAATTCTTCGCCAAACATATAATGTAAAATGTCCTAACGCACTATGGTATGAGAAATCAAATATTCCTGTATTTATATTTCGTCCATCTTCTCTTTGAAATCATTGTTATTCTTAGTGGTACATTAAAAATAAATGTATTACTACTTCACACTTTTAGGCACATCGACGGCCATCACAAATTGATTAGATGGCATTTAGTTATTCATGGAGGAATAGACGGATATAGCAGAAAAAGTTGTTTTCCTTAAATGCAGTGACAATAAATCAGAGACGGTTTTGAATTTATTTGAAAATGCAGTGCAACACCATAATTTGCCATCTCGTGTGAGAAGTGATATGGGGTAGAAAATGTATTAGTGGCGCGGTCTCAATCGAAGAAGCATGATTGTTGGATCTTCTGTTCACAATCAATGAATAGAAAGGCTCTGACTTGATGTAAAATGGTTGATTGTTCGTTATTACAGTGGAATACTCTACATGAAGGACTACTAGATCCACTGAAAGAAGATAATCTCCTAGCACTCCACATGGTTTTCATACCTCTGATAAACGAATCAATAACGGAGTTAATTGAAGATTGGAATAACCATCCAATGCGTTCGGTCAGTAAAAGATGATCAAGGACAAACTAGAAATAGAACTAGTTAGTCACGATCCAAACGATATTCGTATAGGCAACCTTTTAAACTAATACAGTTGATTCTCTTAATTCGAATCCCCATAATTTGAATATTTCTATAATTCGAGCAAATTCAAATTCACCGTGAAATTTCCTTAGGAAACTCTTATAATTTACATTCCGCAATTTGAATTTCTGTAATTCGAACAAATTTTCAGGTCCCTACAGCAAAATTCTTTCTGTAATTTGAAATTTCGAAGTGTAAACTAGCCGTTATCACATTCGAATTTTCTTTTCGCATGTTTTGATTTTTTAAATCAATTTCCTTGACATATGGCGTGAACTGCTGATTGAAAAATGGCGAAAAGACTGCATAAGGAACAGTTGGAAATAGTACCGTTAGTACTATTTATTAATAAACGAAGAAAAACGAAGTGAAAACTCAAATTTTTTCGTAATTCCCATTTATGACCAATTTTTCTATTTTTTTTTTCAATCCGAATTTCTTTCTCTACTTCGAACTTTTATCCTACAAGTCCAGAGATTCGAATCTCTCTCTAATTCGAACGAATTGGAGATTCAAATTAGAGAGGGTCAACTGTAGTAATAAAAAGCGTTAAAAATCTATAGCCTCTATTGTCATTGTCATTGGATGAAAAGGACAACTGGGAATTTCTTTGTCATTTTCAAAAATCAGAAAACAAATTATAAACTATTAGTGACTTGTCATCATTAAAAATCTCCAAATCCACTCTCGCATTCTAATGCAATGTCAAACATTTTTTCAAATTGTTCCTTATCGCTACCATATATAATTGGTGCAAGAACACCAAAAGCACATGCTCATGCATGTGGCAAATTTTCATCTGTATACCCAACTGATATTTTGCGCCCATTAAATGTTAAAGTATTTTCAAAGCCTGTGCCAAATTGAAGAAATTTCACAACCTTTTCAGAAGAACAACTTGAGATGTAGTTTTTCATCATTTCTCTTGTGAAAGCTTCTTTATCACAGCTTGGTTCTTCCCAGGAAAGGCAAGATAAAAATTCTTCCACCGTTAAAACCTGCTCCAATCCAGTGAACACATTCTTCACAACAGGCAGGTGCAAATACTGGTGAAAGTTTAAGGTAGCCAAACCTTCCTTAAAAGCAGACACTTTTTTCTATGTTGAACCAATATGTGGACCAAAATATCTCTGTTAGTGACAGTTATACCAATATCATTATTCCAGTCTGACATGGCAACAATTTGTTCAAACGAGGGACCATCAGAACTATAAAATAGTTGTTGAATATCTATATCTTCAGTACATTCCAACAACTGTTTCACAAAACCAACTAAGCAGCCTGTTGATGACGATAACAGTATGTCTATAACAGAAAATCCTCCTGAAGATACATGTTCATGTTGTAACATCTCTGTTACCGAAGGTGCTAAACAATTATGCAAAGGACCATCATGAAAATTTTTGTATTAATCATGAATATATCTAAAAGATCGTCATAGGGAAAGACTACACGAAGGAAGCCCAGATAATACCAAAGCTAGAAATGATGATAACATTCTTTAGTGGGAATTCAACAATATTTTGTTGGATGAAATTGCTAATTTATTTACTTGCGGTTTCTTAAGATCATCAGTTCTGAATGGTTTAGTTTTATATCACTCATACAGTTCGTATCACAAATCCTGTACAGTCTATATATAGAATATTGCATCACACCGACATGCGAAAGCGAGGGATATTGTAAATGGCAGCACAGACGTAAACATATGAGCAGAAAAGCATGCGAGAATGATGTATGGAGGACAGAATGGTCAAGGAGAACAGAAAAAGAAACACAATACAAGTCGAAATTTTGCTTTATTTGTTCATTTATTTACACTGGTTCCAAGCCCCTTCCTTCCACGGCCTGTTACATTTTCTTTTTCACACGTGCTCATAGTTGGAAAATTAAAAAGGAAGAATAGAGCTCCAAAACACACACAACACACATCATAATACTGATACATGGGAAACAAAATTTAATATCTATCCTCTTCTGATAACTTATCCTCAGTTTGTTGTCTTTTCTTTGTTATAATCTCCATAAAATTGTGTTGTTCTTAAGTGGTATTTCGAAGAACTGAATAATTAAGGAACCCAATTTCATGTTTCTTTTGTATTTTGTATTTTGTATGTATTATTATTTGAGTAATATACAGTCAGGAAATACTGATGCCTCAACTCAAAAAAATCCTGTTGCAATGTAGTGTGTCTAGGCAATTATGACAGCTACAAAAACACTGGTGCTGCTGTCTGTGTGTACAAACAAAATTTTTGGGTAACAAGCTCCACGCAGTGAAGGAGAAACTGTGTTTGTGTCTTTGCAAAGATAAGACGGTATTGTCACGCATTTGCCTGGAAGCAGGCTGTTTTGAACTCAACATATCTTGTATGATATCTAGATAAAGGAATTTTTTTCATCTTAATTAGGAGAATATTTTAAGACGCTGATAATATCCTAGCTTGTAGTACTCCCTGACTGTAGTAGTATCCTTGTACAAACCCTCTTTTATGAGATCCCCTTTTGTTTTATAGTTGTGGAAGTTTATATCTTATACATGATGGATGATTTGCCGGTCCAAATGTATTCCCTGATGGAAGATGATATGATTATGGATGAAGATGATCAACTAAGGAACCAGCATGATCTATCCTCAGCTTTTGCAAAAAATAATGTAAATACACCTAACATTTTACTGGTGTGTCTGGGCAGTCAGACTATAATAATCAGCTGGTACTCTTAAAACCGTTTTAATTTTCTTCAGGAAAATTTGGTGGTGGCGGAAAATTTGGAGCAGTCTGATGAAGATGCAGGTACAGTCAAGTAACTCCAAGTTAACACATTTTTTAACGAAAGACTTTAAACTCCGAAAATGGTTGATTTCATGTTTAATACATTTACTTATTAAAGCCACCAAACAATCTTTTTTAAGGCCACTTTGAGATTTTCCTATTTTGAATTCTAGAGGTTTACATTGGGAGTCAGTTCAACATAATAATCCATATAAACCTATGAAGATTGAGAAATGTGACATATGGTCATTCATGTGTTTTTTGTGTTTTTGCTTTCATTTGCGTTTATTGTTTCAATTGATTATTTAGATACTAAGTGTTTTTCTGCAATTAAAACACTTCTGCAATGCACAGAAGCAATAAAATTGTATACTGATGCATTTTTGGTGTTACAAGAAGACATTCTTAAACCTGGAAATAGTTTGTTTGATATAGAAGATGCACTTCTGTCGCTGTCTTGCTCAGAACTTGTGGATGGTATATATTTTCACATAGTTTTTAAGTGCACAAATAGTGGTGATTCTCCATTTGTCAGCCGTTATTTTGAGTATGGATCTTTTGCTGGATTTCAAAGTTCACATGCTGAAAAAATTAGAGAACTGACATCAATTGAAAAGTTTAACCCTATTAATATCTATACTTCTGATGATGTGATTGCCCAAAAACAAAGAAATGAAGAACTGTTTGTTCAACGAAAAACATCTGGTTAGTATGAAAACCCATTTGAAGTTGCCTGTGATGGAAAATTTGACTTTTAATATGTCATTTTTTTTCATTTTTAGATAAAATCAACTACAACCTTTATACAAGATGTTTGTACAACAATAAAAAATCTGTTGCTAAGTCATTGCAAAAATTATTAAATGTGAACCAAGATAGTACTCACTCTATAATAAACCATGTGTTTGTCCTTGTTCTCCATAAAAATCAGGAGTGGGAAGAAAAAACAGAACATAAAGAACAAGGAAGTCATAGGTTAGGAAATCACTGATCAATTATTCATCCCCAATTTACAACATTTTCATGTTCATAAACATTTTCACAATTTTAAATTTTGGTTTGGTTTTTTGTAGATATTGTTTTTGTTATCCTGATACTATTCAACATAATATAGAGGAGGCACTAATGATACATCGGTCCAATCCAGCTGAAGTGGAATCACTAACCATTTGGAGTAACATTGGTTGTGAGTTGCCAGTATTCCACAAATGGAAATGGACAGACACTGTTTTGAACTTGCGCTTTGAGCAACGATTGCCAACAGCCAGTAGAGTGTTTCCTGGTTCACCATGACATAGAATAATTCAAGCAATACAGTTTCGGTCTAATCCAGCTTCTATTTTGCATGGATGTCTTCAGAATATTGCCAGATACAAAATGCCTGTTGTTTATAACAAAAGGAAGAAAATGCATGAAATAAACATGGTATGTGTAAATCAGTTACTGGTATTAATTACACTAAGTTGTTTGGATACTACACATTTGATTTTTAATTTTAATATTTACATAGCTTAGTTATTCTGTTCCAGTGTCATAGATATAGATAAAGATTAATGGAGATCACATTATTCTATGATTAAGGTCTGATAATATTCATTGAGAAAATTAGTTCCATATAAGAAAACAAGACCATGAAAAAAATGAGACTAAAATATCTGTGTTAATGTTTAAAAACATTTTCAGGTTCAAGGAGCAGGTGAGATTTACCTTGATGGCCGCAAAGAAGACACTGGAAGTCATGAAACTTATGAAACAGTGGGTGATGGTGATCACAATGGTGATGTCTGTGAAGATGTAAACTGTGAGGTAAATGCATTAAGGTGGTCCATAGGTTACCTAAGGCTGAATTTTCGAAAAAAATCAAAAAAATTGATTTTTACATCTCTAGACGGCAAATTTATTCTAGTTTTCAAAAATATATGATATGTGGCACTTTTTTATCAAAAAAGGGTAATTTTTGTATTTTTAGTGTCACTAGTAGAAATATTTTTTTCCAAAAATTCGATTTTGGTCTCTTATCTGGACTAATTTTCACTCAATTTTAAGTGAAATATCTACTTTCCTAGCTTAAATTCCGGTTTTTACTGTCTTCAGATATAAGCTATACACTGTAAGAACACATATGGCTTGGCGTTTTGAAGTGGTTATACATTTGTTTGCAAAATTTGACTGAAATTTTTTTAAGATGGGAAATAAAGATAATAAAAAGAGAAATAAGAGAAGAAAGTTTAGCAACAATCAGTACACTGTCCCTCTCACTCCTGTTGTAGAAGAAGAACCAAGTGCTCTTCCTGCTGAACCGACAGAGGCTGACGATGATGTTGACAAAATGAACGTTGATGAAATATGCAACATCCCACAACAATTGAGTACTAGCTCTTCCAAAATCAATTTGTCAATGACACAAGAGGAGGGGTTTGAATATGACACCAATAATTTCTTTTTCCTAATGAACTTTAAGATATTACAAGACCTCTTGGAAGCTCTTCCATGCCCGGACTGTAAGCAATCACTATTAAAATTTTGTCATCTTCCAGATTCTCGTCAGGGCTTTGCAATTGGCATGAAACTTTATTGTCCGAGAAAAGATTGCAATTTTGATCAAGAACTTAACTCTTCACCTAAATTTGAATACCCACAAGTTGACTACTCAAAAGGAGGGAAAAAGCCATTTGAAGTGAATGCTAGAGCTGCTATAGCTTTTCGCGAAATTGGTCAAGGCCAACTACCAATGATGAGATTCAACGCACTTATGAACATGCCACCGCCACTGTCCTATAATGCGTATCGTTCAACAGTTTTGAACTTGCATCCTGTTTTTGATTCTTCAGCCAAGAAATCTATGTTATCTGCTGTTGATGAAATTAAAGAAACAATGAGAGCAGAGAAAGAAACTATAGACGGGTACTCAAAAGTAGACCATGCGGAAGAAGAAATATTTGACACATGTATCGGAATCGATGGCTCGTGGCAGAAAAGAGGTCATTCCTCACTAAATGGTGTCATCACTGGTGTTTCACCAGTAAACAGAAAGGTTATTGACTGTAAAGTGCTAAGCAAATATTGCCAGGGTTGCAAAAATTGGGAAGGCAAAGAGGAGACTGATGAGTATGTTATTTGGAAAGACGGCCATGAAAATCAATGTGCAATCAACCACGTAAAATCATCTGGTGCCATGGAGACAGAAGGTGCATTGTACTTCTTCAACACTTCAGTTAAAAAATATGGGATTAGATATTCAAACTACTTAGGAGATGGTGATACAAATTCATTTAAAACTGTAATTGACTCCAAACCGTATGGTGACGATCTTACTCCCATTAAAGACGAATGTGTTGGCCATGTGCAGAAGCGCCTTGGAACACGTGCACGCAACTTACGTAAAGATTGGAAAGGAAAGAAGTTGCCAGATGGAAAATCTATAATGGGAGCAGGAAGGTTAACAGACAAGTCTATCAATAAGATGCAGAACTATTATGGAATGGCAATCCGCCAGAATAGCTTAAAAAATTGGAATGGTGACCGAGATAAGGCACTTTATAATATGAAAAAATGTGTTCTAGCTGTCTTATGGCATTGCACAGATTACCAGGATCCAAATACTAGACACCAGTTCTGTCCAAGAGGTGAAAACTCATGGTGCAAATATTGGACTGATGGGAAAGTCTCTGGTTCTACAAGTTTGCCAATAGCCATAAGTAATTTATTGAAACCCATATTCGTTGATTTGCGATCAGATGAACTACTATCTCGGTGTCTTGATGGAATGACACAGAATCCAAACGAAAGTTTTAACCAAATAATATGGAAAAAATGCCCTAAAAACATTTTTGTTAATAGAAGTGTATTAGAAGTAGCAGTTTCATCCTCAATATTGACTTTTAATGAAGGATTTGTTGGTATGAAAAACATATTTGACATTTTGCAGATACCTTTTGGGTATTACGCAAGTAAATTAGTGGTCGAGATTGATGGTACGCGTATCAAAAAGGCTGAATTGAAAACAAGTGATGATGGAAAGACATCAAGGAAGAGAAACAGAGCAGTTAGAAAAGGATATATTGACAAATCTAGAGAGAAGGAAGGTGGAGACTCATATGTTTCTGGAAATTTTTGAATATATAATCTTTAAAGTTGTTTTACGCAAAACAGTTATTTTTGATATTTTGCAGATTTTGAACGCTAATAACTCAGGTTCTACAAACGCTATTCCCCTGAAATTTTGACAGTGAGTTAATAAGACCCTTCTGTGTTCATTGAACCACTTTCAAGCATGTGCCAATTTTTGTTCAAGTTTTATCCATCTTCCAATAATTGTAATTGGGCAAAAAAATCATGAAATTGGATTAACCGCTGCCATTATGGATTGCAAAATTTTGAAAATCTAGTTTTGGTTCAATGGAAAGAACTCCTGAGTGACTATCCTTTCCCAAAGTTTGCAGTAAAACAAACTAATACACACTAAGATATGGTTGTTTGAAATTTTTAAAGTTTTTGCTGATTTTTGCTGACTCAGCATGAAATTTAGGGGGCTTTTTTGAAAAAAATATTTTTTTGGACTTTGTATATATATATTGGACCATTTTGAAATAATTAAAACAGTTCTTAACGTCCGCTATAAAAAAGTCGTTCAGTAACCTATGGACCACCTTAAAGAATGTTTTCTTGCTTTGAAAACTGGGAAATAAAAGTTACCTGTTAAAAGTCCATTGAAATTTTAGGATATCCAAGATCAAGATCAAACGAATTTAAATGAAAGAGAATTAATTTATCCTACTCAGGATATTATGGTAATTATAAATTCAGTTATAGTTTTAGAATTAAGCACTTTTTATTAGGGCGTGTTTAATGGTGATTTTTTTTAAATTCTCTCTTATTTTTTCTAATTCCTTTTATTTTAGCATAAACAAAAGGCTGTATGTCTATTTGATTACTTTTGTGGTAAACTGTTTCGACGTGGAGTCATACGTTGGAGGGTGCTCACTGAATTAAAGCAAGTGATAGTGATGAACAGCTATTGCTCCGAAACCGGAAATTTTATGGTGAGTCCAAAACGTCTTTAGGACTTGGTTTAACAACTGTAAAAGTACATTTTGGAAACGCTTTACTCTATTTGTTTTGTCCAATTTTTGTCATTTTTGTCAAGTTTTGTCATTTGTTTTGATGAATGTGTGATGTTTTGCAAAAAATGTTTTAATGGTGAAATGACCGAGGATGAATATCTTTTATTCTGCGAGAGAATTTATACTTTCTATCCGGAGTTTGCCGAACTTTTACGTCAAGAGTACATCTCAATAAATACCATTAAGAGGCAGCGCGGTTTCTTTACTGCACTATTGCGCTTTGTTTGTTGAAGATGTCCATCAAAATGATGTGGAGCCTGATCCATCTGTGATTTTTCCTGGTACATACAACCTTGCACGCTTTGCCCGCGCCTATTATTTCGAGTCACATGGTTGTCAAATTCGGAAGAATAGAAAATTTTCTATCGATGAGAAATCCAGTGGACGAAACTTTGATGACATACCAAATGTGCATTGCCAGAAACGTTTTCCTCAAGTGGGGAAAAAGGGCACATGTTACTTGTTTTTATTTTTTTGCTCCATTCACGGACACTGCCTGGGTTTCCATGTTATTTCCGGAAGTGAAGGAAGGAAGGATCCTTTAGCGGCACTTTACACGCACATGGAGAAAGCATCGAAAGTCATATTTTATGACTTTGCATGCAGCCTTTTTGAGTACTGTCACAATAGAGAATCCGGGTTTTTCAGAGAAATGCAATTTTATCATGACGTCTTCCACGGTTTTACGCATCTTTGTTAGTCAGCGTTCCGTAGCAACAGATTACCAATATTTGACGCTGTTAATACATCGATCTGTGAACAGTTCAATTCATTTTTACGAAAGTTGAAAATTTCCGCCAAACTGATGTCGCAGTCGCATTTTATGTTTTACGTACAGTTCTTTATACATATCTGGAATACACAATCGTTTGAAAAGACAATACGTATCGCGAAAAAAGCATTACAGTAAGTATATTTTTAGTGTAGCTATATTGTTTCTATTGCTCCCGCTTTTGTACATCGTCATTCTAAATACACTGATAATCAACATTCAGGGTTTTCATTTTTTCGTTGGTCCTTGGTAAAAATAAGTTCTTCCTTCAGAACTGGCATTGCGTAATGTAGATACCCCATTTTTTGTACAAAAGTACAAACAGAGTTACAATGTAGAACTGACAAATTCGTCGAAAGTTAAAAATCGAGCATTTCATAAATTTGCTTCTGTCATTATAAACAGGATTCTGTTCATCACGGTGGGTATTTGTAATGGAAATACTTATGTGAGTCTCACTCTAAAACTAATCTGCGTAAGGTTATTTCGTGTAGTTCGCATACTGAAATTACGGAAATCATCGAAAGGTGATTAAAGTTAAGTGCTAGCTTTCTACTTTCTTTTCTGTACTCACTTCACAAATTCAGAAGTGTATTTCCCTAATACTGTTGTACCTAAATGAGATGACAAGTATAACTAGGCTGTATCATTAGTTCAATATCCAAAACCTGTGTTAAGCGATTGTTAAGATTGTTGTTTTACGTTTTTCACCCGAATGAAGAGGTTCCGCAGTCAGATGACATGTATAAGTGAGCCGTATCCGTCAATTCTAGCGATTCCTTTCCAAAATAATAATGGTAATAAAATAAAAAATTTGGATGTTTTTCACCCCAATGAAGAGGTTCTGCCGTCAGATGACATGTATAAGTGAGCCGTATCCGTCAATTCTAGCGATTCCTTTCCAAAATAATAATAATGATAATAAAATAAAAAATTCAGAAGTTTTTCACCCGAATGAAGAGGTTCTGCAGTCAGATGACATGTATAAGTGAGCCGTATCCGTCAATTCTAGCGATTCCTTTCCAAAATAATAATAATAATGATAATAAAATAAAAAATGTTTGAATGTCCTAGACGTACTTTCGAAGGATGGCAAAGGCGTTGTTGTTGTATGATGCTTAAACTTTGTTCCTGCGCATTACCATCATCACCATTCACCTCGGTCAGAACTATGTTAGATGGAATGGCAGTTTAAGGTGAGGGGAAGGGTAAAGACTTAAATTGTGTTTTATGCAGAATTGGGTCGGGTTATGCCGATTTTAGTTGGGTAATGCGCAGACCACATGATCAATTTGATTGAATCGAATTAATCGAATCCACCTTATTTTGAAAGTTTAATGATACATGGTTTCACTTTGTCAAAATTGAATTGTTGACAATTCTCGATGAATTTATTTTATTCGACAAATTTGATTCTGTATTATCCGCCGCATTATATCAGTGAATTGGTTGGGTTATGCAGAGTTCTGTTATATAAAACATATACCCCAATTTCGCATAATCATCTGCCATTATGTTTTCCCAACTTGAGAGTGTGTTAACCTAACAAGATGTCATCATTAAACATTTTGGCTGAAAGTCTCTCTTTTCATTTGAAAGAACATACATAACTATTACCTTGTTTAACACAGACAGAAAGAACAAGGTTTTTTTCTTCACCCGTGAAAAAGAACCCAGAGCTTAACAGGTTGAATCACACCAAATAAGGCAGAGAACAACAATTTTGAAGATAACTAGCTTTCTATACATGGGAATTTAAAAAAACCCGCGCTAGTGGCTTCGCTTCCAGATTGGCTATAGCGTGTTGTCAAATGAACTTGCGACCAATAGCATTGAACATGTAGTTAGTTTTTGTTTGGAAGAACAAGGCATTACATAACCATTACCTTGTTTAACCCACACAGAAATAACATGGCTTTCGCCGCAAACTAGTGATGATTGCATCTTGTTACATTAACCTTAGTGAACCCTAATTAGGATCCAGCTTTCATATCACAATCATCACAATAGGTGTCTCGCTTTAGTTTTCAAACTCTTATTTTCCTCAGGAGAGTAATCAAATCTATGATAAAAGGGCCTGGTACCAATTTAAAGGGGCAAACGTTTACTAATACCGGGGTAGAACCAACCTATTAATCAAAGGGGATAACACATAACTCAGCTACTGGGGTGGCCACGGGGTCAATTTGTAGGAAAACTAATAATCATTAACTTCTCATCAGGAAATGAATTTTATTAGCCCATCACTTTCAAATTCCTTGCGTGGGCCTTGCACAGTCATAATGCAATTGTTTCAATGTCAAAAAATAGTAAATTTTAGAACAGGTGGGCTATATAAGAGTCAACGGGCTCCGTCTGTAAATCGAGAAAAATCAATAGCTTTCAATACAACTTGTTTCCGATCCTTCAATAATAAATACCTTAAGGGAATTAATTTTTCGCGGAGAAAAAGGGAATTAATTTTCGCGGGAACTAATTTTCGTGGATTGACAATTTTTCAAACAGAAATTTGCTCATCTTCAGCAAAATGGAGAAAAAAGTGAGCGGAGAGTGAAAGTAATCAAAAAAGCAACAAACTTTTCTACGTTAAATATCTATCCTATATAAAATGTAATTACAAAGAAAAAAATAGCTTATAAGTTATCATCAATATCATCTTCCAAAATACTAAATATGTTTCCATCGTTATCTTCATAATCAGAGCCACTTTCATCTTCCTCCGCGTTCTGAATATACATTTCCCGTTCATGTTCACATGAAATTTCATCTTCAAAAGGCTCTTGTGCTAAAGGGTCAATGTCGTTGAATGGGTCGATGTGCGCCATTCCTTTCAATCCTTTACAGACTGCGTCCGTGATTCCAGCAACTTCCAAGCCCTTTAAACAAATCGATTTACCAGCTGCAGAAGTCATGTGATTATATACTTCTATTATCCATTTGGCATGTATTGGCTTCATGATCGACAATTTAAGATTGACGTCAATATTCTCCAAGATCGTTCCTGCTTCAAGAGCTTGATCAATTTGATCTGCATACCAGAGTGTAAATTTATTTTTCATCATTCTCTTTACGTAGCCATTTGGTCCCCCTTGAACATCAAGAGGCTGCAACAAATAGGTGAGATTCGCTGGTACTTTTTCGATAAGAATTTTCTTTTCTTTCAGGACTTCTTTGATTGCATTCGTCATCTGTCCTTTAAACACATCCATTATCAGTAGGGCAGGTTGGAGATTGGAAAGACCAAGGTGACGCCGTTCTTTTTCCACATAAGGGATGATGATTTTGCTCATCATTTCCAAAGATTCTTTTTCATTGCTGTAGTGCTTTGGGTTAGCAGTAACATGAAATTCGCTTGGAAATTTTGCTGGTGGGAGACTTTTTGTTGTTTTGCCTCCATATATAAGCTGGATAGGGAGAAAATCACCCGTTAATGTGATGGCGAAGGTAGCAGTAATCATTCTCTTATCAGTGGAGCCAGCAATTGCAACGGTTTTACTTCCTCTTTTAGCCAATGTCTTATTGCAACCAGGTACAAATTTTGACGGAGTTTGATCCAAATTTATAACGAGAGAAGGTGGAATGTCATTGTCCTCAATCTTCTTGACAATAGAAAACAAATATGACTCTTGTATTTCCTGGTGTAACTCTTCTGGTATTGACACTTTTCCTGTGGTTGCTAATCGCCTTTTGAATCCCATCCGTTTAAAGAGACTTTTCGACCATGATGAATCTTCAACGTTGATGTGCCCCAAATTCAGCTCTGGATGCCGTTTGATCAATGTTTTTGCAGTTGCCACAGCTACAGCTTTTGATATTATTCCACCACGAGATCTTTGAGCCTAAAACAAATTATACCAATCTGCATCAATAAAATCGTTCACATAAAAAATTGAAAAGGATCCTTAATAATGAACTGTCGAAGCGAAGAAACAGATATCAACACTTTCACATGAAATTCAACACTATAAATGAAAGCTGTTTTTGAGTAAAACGTAGTTTCGAGAAGGGCGCTTATTCGAGAGTGAGCGGTAAATCGAGTATTCTCGGTATTTGTACTCACAAGGCAATGAGGATGGCTTTGAAACAAAAAATGCAAAAGAGAAAAAAAAAAAAAAGAAATTTACCTTAAGATATTCTTGGATCTTTTTATCTAAAACATCTCCAAGCATCAAAGGTCTTCCTCTTCTTTTTCTCACTATAACTTGTGGCACAACCCTTGATTCCAGCGTAGCCTTCTTCACTTGTTCGTTGTATTTTTTACGAAGCGCTCTAACGGTACTTTCGTTTAATGTTGAGAATTTTTTAGAAAACTTTCTCACAGTTGCTGCTGGGCCATTTTCGGCGGCGTATTTCCCAATGTCAAATCTGTCAGCTTCTGTAAATTTTGTGTACTGCCCTCTTTTAGATGAACAGGCGTTATTAACTTCATTTCGAACTGCTTGAAAATCTAATTCTCCAAGTGTTGTGTCTTGCCTGTCTGTCATGTTTTTACACTTTATTATGAATTTTATTCACACAAGATAAAGATTTTCATTTCATTTCTTCCTTCTTAAAGATCCTTTCATAGGAATTTCACACATTTATAATTGCTGAGAGATTCAGTTTGTCAAAAACATGAACTTCTTACAAACCTCGCTTAAAGTGTGAAGTGGTGTTCCTTTGAAGCGCTTCTCGTCAAGTCTTACTTTAATTAGTGGAACACATCAAAAACTTAACCGAGAGTGTGAATTGACACATTTGTTGAATTGAAAAACGGTCATCTTTGGAAATCGCACCAATTATCTCAACATATGATATTCAACTCGGTGTAATGAAAAAACGTAAACTTTTTTAAACTTTTTTTTCTGAAAAAGTGTAATAAGAAAATGAAATCATAACGCATGACACACAGTGAAGAAAGCAACGATTGCAATGAACGGAAATAAAACATTCCAATTTACAGCTGCGATTCGTGGTTATCATGTGTTCAGGAAAGTTTGGGAACCGACTAAAGAAGAAAATTTAAAATGTGTTCATGAAGTTGGAAACGATTATGACCCATTTAGTATCAAGACATGCCAAGAAAGAAACAGTGACAAAATTCTTGTTGGATCGAGGAGCGACTGTTAATGCAACATTGACCGCCGATCACTATAGAAAGTCACCCTTATTTCAAGGGGGGCTCGAAATTCCGTGTGTTGTAACCGTGACGATGCCTGGAACAGTGAGAAATCATATGGTTCTTGATCGATACAAAGAAATAGTCAATAGATTGTATTGTGAACCGAAAAACGAGGTCATAATCAGATGTTTCTTAGAAAACAGAACAGGCAAAGATGTTGTAACTCTCGATACAAGTGCGCCAAAAAAGAGGAAATTATTAGACAAAAAAACACTTCCTATTAACAAGAAAACAACTTCGAAAAGTAGAGACATACGAGAGCTATTTTTAGCTCGAAATAAGAAGAATCTTGCCGCTGATACAACTGTAAATATTGATTAGAGAATATTTTTTAAAGATGCATATAGATAAATATATGTATAAAAAGTCTTCTCAATTAAAATCTTTGGAAATTCGACCAGAATTTCGAAAATTGTAAAATCTCAAAGAAATTTCGCGGGAATTTTTCCTTAAATTTCGCGGGAACTAATTTTCGCGGATAGAGGTTAATCAAATTATTCGCGGGAACTAATTTTCGCGGAAATGATGAAAAACCGCGAAAACCGCGAAAATTAATTCCCGCGAAAATTAATTCCCTTAAGGTAGTACATTGTTCCACTTAAGTTGTGTAAATAAGACAACTCGTCACTAGTAAATAAATCCATCAAAATTGTTTTAAATTTTAAGAAGAGACAACGGTTCTTCATTGCATGAACCTCTAAACACCTATGCCATTTAAATAGGTTAACAATAGAAGTAGCATTACAAGAGACATACTGGCCGAGGATGCACAGTAGTATCACAGTGTTGTTGCAACCAAAACTGAGAAACTGATCGCCCCAGGGGGGAAGACAAATATCCTATATGAGGAGGATCGATTACACCAAGAAGTCGAGAAATAAACTCTTTCCAGTATTAGAAGAACCATATAATATAAGTCCCTATTTCTTAGGATGCTCATTAAAAAAACATATAGATAAACTACTAAACAAATCGTTTAAAATAATAGAGTTCTCGTCCATAATAAGTTTAAGCCAATAAGTGACCACACGAATGTTCCTGTCTTTCGTATCACTGATCGACAGCTCATAACTGGGACACCAGCTGTCTTTTAGCTCCAAGTAGATTGTCGTCATCTTCTTGAGAGATTCTAGTTCGCTTGGACGAATCTCGTTTCAGAGCGTTCTTAAGGTTGACTGGGTTGCTAGCACATGGTCGAATTTATGATACAATGTCGACATATTTCTCGTACAAAGTCTTGGCGGAACTCTCTGTAGTTTTTTCCTTTTCGATAACCCAATCTTCTGTGTTTGTTAATGTTCGGCTTGTTCCTTCCTTTCTACAGCATTTATAATGGACGTGGACGTAGCAATATTTGTTGGGTCTTGCAAGCCACGTAGGTGAGGGTTCGTAATAAATTGGAAGTCCTTATAGGAGCCACACTTGTCGTATTTTCCCTTGTTAAGCGGCGAAAAACTGCTTGACGCGTTTGAACGCAGGGATCTGGTTTGAGGCTGGGAGCTGTATATGCCAATGCAGTGGTGGTGGAATTTTGGGTTGGCACTTCTAGCAGATTTAGAAATTTTTCATGGGAGGCTGAAAGGATCGGAAGAACGTGCTGACATCGTTTGTTACTGCTGTAGAGCCAATCTTTTAAATCAAATCGTTGATATGATAAATTACGACTATCACCGCTGGCCGAAAACACCGTCTGATGCCACACCAAAATGAAATCTGCACAAATAAAACAAGATCAATCAAAGCTCATATTTATGGCTAATGATTTTTACTCAAATGTGCTAATAATTGCACATTTCTTTATACCTTCACTTGTTTTAAGTACTTTTCTTCACTTGAAGTATTTTCTTCACTTCCTTGTTGGTTTTCTGTAACTATTAGTGAATGTAAAAATAATGGCGAATGAACGTTAAGCAGAGGCATAGCTAGAGTTCAGTCAAAATTTGTGGAAGAGAATTTAGTCATTTAAAATAGAAAAGAAAAATATGCAAACATATAACTTAATTGACACTTAAGACTGAAAAGAAATATCATAACATTGGACTGCCCCACTTTATTTGACTAACCCTGAATACGCCTATGGTTAGGAATCAATTTAAGATACATTTAAGAGATCAAGAGTCTTTCAGTCAACTCTTGAGGCTTGGAATTTATGTTGCTGTTAAACAAAACAAAACCATAAAGCTTCAATGCTTTCTGTGTTTTTGTGGTATAACTCATTTCTTTGTGAACACGTAAAGTTTCTTTTGGGCTGTACTAGTGATCTCATGTGGAAATGAAACTGTTGATCAACATGGCCCAAAACCGATTTATTGCCTTAAACAAGGAAAATCCAGCTGCTCCTTTCAGACCCATTTCTTATTGTTCAAATGAGGGATTCCAACTGATGACATCAGCACACTGCAACCCTCAGTTCTATATGTAACAGTTCAATACAATGTAGGGAGTGGTGGCATATTTATTATCTGTATATCATCTATCCTAACCAACCTGGAAACTTAAAACTTGTTATCTAATAAATTGTTATCTAAACAAATTGCAACATAAATACACAATTGACCATTTCATTTCCAAATGACAAATTAAACATTTTCCCTGCAGCTTTCACATGGTGTCCTCCAATATCTAAACTCCCCCATTTGTGAGCCTGAGCCTCCATTTGCCTGAGTCCCCTCGTGGCCACATAATACTAAAGACATTCGATTAGCATTTGACAATGGCATTCAAACAGAAATTTGGGAAAGGTGTATTGTTCGACTATGATTTAATAAGTGTTTGATTTGGCAATCGAAACAAATTGTTTGATTACCATTTTTCATTTGATTATGTTCGATTGGTCATGTCTAGTTCATCTTAAAAATTATTGGTTCGCGTCCTTGACTTCTCTTCTAAATGGAGTCGGCCGGCCAGTCGGTATCCAAAATGGTCATTTTATCTCTTTTGCAACTCCATAGGGGTAAAACTTAAGCTTCTAAATTTTCCAGGGTTTTTAGAACAGGTATATAGCTTTGTATATAATGAAACCTAATGCATTCTTCACCTTAATTGTGCATGTTGTCAATGAAAAGGTTTGATGGGTGACAATGTGAATGCCGATTACAATTCTATTTGAAATGGAAATGAAATTTTCATTATTGTGTGAAATGACATTACTGAGAGCTGACCAAAATTTTTGAATTTTTGAATTTTTTTAAGATCAAGAGCAGTCGGTCGGAGGATGCGAACCCAGAATTTTTCAGGGAACTGCCTAGCTAAATGAATCAAACCTCAATTTTTGTACCATCCATGTTCCTAATTCTGTAAGGCTTCCTAATTCCGAACCCATATTCCAACTGTCTGTAAATTAAAAACATTGCACATCCCACACTGCCAATCAAACTAAAAGACAAACAAAAACTTTTGGTTATACCCAGTGGGCAAAATCTTCAAAAACTCTCTTTTTTATAGAAACACTCACTCATTAACACTGAGTGGTTATTAATGTGAATGGACTTTTTTCGCATTAATAAAAACACTCTTTAATTTTTGTATCGCATTAATTTAATCTCCATTAGTTTCTGCGGTTTGTTATTAAAAAACATGCTTTTTAATACATTCTAACCCTAACATTTTTAAAAACTTTTTTACGGTAAAAAAATGGACAATCATGAGGCAGACAATTACTTCTGGATGCTGAGCTGGATTCGAAACTGTGTTCAATGATTATTATATTATTAATGATTATTATATCTCTTTGGACAGCTGGGGCTGGAATTAACGTACACGTTATTAGAGGGGTGTGCTGGGATTAGTCCTGTCAAACCCCCGAAAAGTTTGGAAAATATCTTAACTTTAACGTATCTCGTACCTGGGTTAGACCTGTGTTTGTATTGTATTAGATACAAAATATTTGCGCGATCCTTTTGGTCAATTGCGCTTAAATGTCACGTCACTCCGATCAATACTCACCGGTACAGCCCGCTGAAGTGTCATTTTTTATAAAATAAGAGGCATGAATGAAAAAAAACATAGATAGTAAAAACATTGTTAGGACAAAATAATAAGGGAACTCATTGCATTGCATTTTTTCTATTTTCAATAACAAATCGAATGTCACACAAAAATGGGACAAAAAGCTTGTTTATAAATTTTTTGGTATACAAAGTAATTTTGAAGAATCAAACTCAAATGCGGGTAATAACCCATATACTAACTGTTTATTTCGGGCATTACCTTCGAATATTGACTTCCGTCACGTACTATGACGTCAGTCAATATTCTCCGGTAATGCCCTCATAACCAGTTAGTATAGGGTTAATGAAATTTTCTCACGGGCCAATACCATCAATTTAAACCCGTTTTCTTAGGAAATTATTTGTGATCAGAAATATAAAACATCTGATGAGAAGTTTTATATTTTTGTCCACACGTATACACATTTTGAACGTTTATGTGGTAATTAACATGAGTACAACCAATTCGCGTTAATAGCCACCCACTCAAAAGTTTAGGTCAACAATTCACGTTAAATTAGGAACAGAATTAGGAACATTGGCAGTATATTATAATCCATAGTTAAACATATTCGACCAACTAACAACAACACCACAACGATATTCCCCTCTCCTATCAGATGTGCGGTAAAGAGGGGAGAAGAGAGGCACCCCACGCAACCCCTACGCTTGGTTGGAGGCCCTACCATACCCAAACAACTGGCTCTGCATGCAGCGCAGCTCACTACACCACTCTCCAGAGTGTGTGAGGAGGAGCGCGCCAGGCAGGAGCGACAGGCAAACCAAACAGCCAGCTCACGAGTTTGTTTGTTGGACAAAATTTGTTAAACTTTATCCCTACTCACCTACTCAACCCGCCCCCACATCTCGCTAACATCTCACGTCAACTCATAATTACGGTACCATTTATAAAGCGCATGTATCTTAAATGATGTAATGTTCCATATTTACACTGTGCAGGATATGTGAGATGAACACCCTCCACTCTACTAAGCAAGACCATACGTTCATTTCAAGAAACAATTTTTGAATAACAACTTCTCAATAGACAAGCATCACTTAAATCGAAAAGGATGCGAACTTGTGCAGTTTTTCCGAAAAAATAAATGGGCAGGTAAATGCAAGGCAGATTATATGGAAATCTTTTCGGAAGAGAAATGGAAAACCCTCTCTGTTAAAAGAACAGCAAAAACACACTTTAAATGAATGTTTAAGGTGTTTGTAACTGTATGAAAAGACACAAAAGACTTTCCCATTGGTTATAGGTCACAGACATAAAAAAATAACAACAATTTCAAGTTCGTCAATTAATTTGTCTTCTTCACGGGATCCTTTAAATATATCATTGTCAGGCAGTTCTTCCATCGACACATCAAGTAAGGAATGCATAGATTTCAAAGTTAGTATACCATTAAAGCCCATTGATTCTGAGCTTATTGCAATTTCAATACCTAAAGCAAAAGGTCGCCGTACGCAAAGGCTGGTTCATCTGCATTAAAAAGTCTCGACCAGACATTTTTAGAATTATATAACATTACATTATACCAAAGTTACCTGGAGTGAATTTAACACCACGAAAAAGCAAAGTTGAAAAAAGAGCACTACACAAACAACACAGACTGATCAAAAATAGTTTTTAGAATAATTTTCAATATAATGACAACGATCTTATGACACTTTATGGTACAAAAACATCTGGTGCTTGCCACAAGAAAATAAGAGCTGGTTTGAAGACAAAATGAAAGCTAAGGAAAGAGGTATATTTAAAATGCCTTTCCTTAATTTCCCGTTATGACCTACTGTTGGGAAGTGTTTATCACTTGTATTAATTTATTGTAACCGATTAGCACTCTCGCTCACTCTCTTTTTTCTAAGTAAAAGTAAGTAACATTAAACTTTTATTCAAGCAACATCAACTCCGCTAAGAAACCATCGCCACGCGAAACACCACACCCATATTGACTATGATAAGGAGGCCATCTGAACTACGTTCTATGCCTGATGGTGAAAAGGTAAAAGCGAAAAACCTCTTAATGATGCTTCTGTACTCAGGTAAGAAACGAAAATTATGTTGAGATCAAACAATGAACGAAAAATCATATTTATACAGTTTCCTCAATATTCTACTATAATAAGTAATCTTACTTGAGTTGAACCAGCTGACATATTTTTACACACTACGCACAATGAGTAGTGAAAATTTTGTCCTACCACTTTCATGGATCATGTAATTAGTTCTTCACACATACCAAAAAAGTTAAGTTAAAAGTGACAGTAACACGTCCCAGTAGAATGATTTTTTGTACCGACACATTGTTTAAGTTGTCAACAATAATTTGGTCCAGGTTGAGTTTCAGAAATAAAAGCAGATCTTTGTTGTTTCCCCGACAGAGAACGCTTTGCTATTTTCCGCCATATTGGTTTCAACTTTTTATGT
Source organism: Turritopsis rubra (assembly GCA_039566895.2). Classification (NCBI taxonomy): domain Eukaryota; kingdom Metazoa; phylum Cnidaria; class Hydrozoa; order Anthoathecata; family Oceaniidae; genus Turritopsis; species Turritopsis rubra. Next base: position 12,072,429 of record CM077630.1, read on the forward strand.
TTTGATCACGTGATCAAAATATTTGCAATTTCAGCTGTACAATGCCTCTTTAATTAAGAAAGAAAGAAACAAAACATATATAATAAAAAATCATTTTCTTTTGGCCTTCCTGATCTTTACAAAAACATTTATAAACACAAATAAGATAACAAATAAATTTCCAGTATATAATTCATTAATGTAAAAGTTGTCAAGTTTTCACACAGGTATATAATATATGAAGTGTGTTTTCAAAACACAATCTAATGCTAATGTTGTATACAACATTTTTGGCAAGAATTATATTCAACTTTTTGTTTTCCTCTGAATTTATATTTTCTTGTAGACCCTTGTGTTGGAATGAGAACAAATACCAGTATTTCTTAAAAGTGTAACATCATTAGATCTTATTTAGCTACTGATTCAAAACTTATTGATTACAGGAATGTGATAAAAAATTAAATTATTATTATTAATGTTTACCCAGGATAGCCTCTTCAGTACTGATAGAACTGTTATCAATGAGGGTCCTGCGAAGGAGGTCCCAGAGCATTTAAAGCCCCCATTTGGGCTACGGAAGCTGCAAGTATGCTTCAACTGCTCAACCAGACAACCCCCTTAGATATCAATCCCGCTCTCAATCTGAGTGCTAAGCTGAGTGGATTGATTCACACTGTTATAGTCGCTGGCATGACTTGGCCAGGATTTGAACCCTGACCTCCCGCACTGAAAGGGAACACTCTACCACAAGGCCACCAGTCGGTCAAATGAATTGGAAGTACTCTGAACATGGGATAATTGCCACGGTAAAGAACCACGTGAAAAACAAAAAATATGCTTTGAAATTATCTGTAACAGTTTTTGATAAAATTGAGTAATTATTTGAACCCTGTTTGAAATGCTAGTCAAAGCTTCGTTGAAAGCATTTGTTCTCCATGACCCATCAAGGATTGTTCTATCACTGGTTTCTCTATCGACAAGTTTATTTGTGTAATATTAAGAATTTGTTCTATTTTCAAGTCCTCTCATCAAATAATTATGTAAAACTACTATAGCTTTAGTAACTGCAGTGGCAGTGTCAACATTAACACATATTGGCCTTCTGAAAACTCTTAACCGAGAAGTTGCAATACCCAAGGTGTTCTCTACGATACGACGAGCTCTAGATAATCGATAATTCATTATATGTTCCTGTGTTGATAACTGTTGTCTAGGGTAAGGTTTTAGTAGACATGGTTTCAAAGTAAAGGCATCGTCTCCAAAACATAAGGATATATGGTAGAACTGTCATCTCATTGTTCATGGCATATCCCAGATGAATGCTTGAAAACACACTGCCATCACTTAGTCTGCCACAATCTCCAATGTCAACCACGATAAAGTGGTCATCAAAACAATGCTATGAAACTTTTTATAGTTAAAATACATTGAACCTCCTCTCGGTGGGCATTGTATAATGACATATGTACGGTCAATCGCTCCAATACAGTTAGGAAAGTTCCATTTTTTCTCAAATGCTTCACCTATCCCTTTCCATTCATCTGGTGTTTTAGGGACATTCAAAACCCCTTCTTTTAACAAAACGACCCAAAGAATGTTACAAGTCTCCTTCACAATACGTCCCACAGAAGTGTCACTCAATCTGTAACTTGTGGAAATTGTTTTGAATGAATCACCTGTCACGAGATACCTCAAAGTGACAGAAAGACGTTCCTTAGCTCATCGACCGGCCTTAAAGAGCACAGCGCCCATTGTTTTCAAAATTTAACTTCAGATATGGATTTGAACAATAAGAAATGGGTCTGGAAGGAGCAGCTGACCCATTTCTTATTGTTCCAATGAGGGATTCCATTAAGACATAAGAAATTTATTTATCATTAGTAGATACAGTTGCTTCCATTAATACATAAGCAAAAAAAAGAAAAGAAAAGGAAAATAATATAAGAATTGTTGTGTGGTCTAGTTTATATTAGTAGTATAGTTCATGTTTATGTCTTGCGGCCCACGGCATTCTGGGTCTCTGCTTTCACATACAACATGGCGCTGCGATATAGTACAGGAGCCCACCACAGAAATTCCATACCATAAAGTACAAAATTTTTGATTCTATATTTTAGAAGTATATAAGAAAAACATTAAATTTTTTTATGTCAGCTGGTCTAGCCCCGTGGCGGTATTGACCAAAAGCCCCTAAACAGTGAGCCCAAATTGACATTTAATTATACCATAAGGTACAAAGTTCCAAATCTCACAATCAAAGCTTCTTTGTATGACTAACAAATATGAAAGGTAGCATACCAAAATTTCTTTGACCGAGTCCCTTTCAGCTGGACCCAAATATCCCCTAATTGGCATTTAATCTATACCATAAGGTACATGGCTAAAATTGCTCTTGATAATTCCTATACATAAGAGGAGTCGAACTTCCTAAAAGCTAACCAAAATTTCCATGGTCTTCCTTAAGTCAGCTGAATTTTTAGTCAAGGTCACTTTTTGGACCTAAAGTGGCATTTAATCTATACCATAAGATACATGGCTAAAATTGCTCTTGAAAATTCCTATACATAAGAGGAGTCGAACTTCCTAAAAGCTAACCAAAATTTCCATGGTCTTCCCTAAGTTAGCTGTACTAAGAACTTTGCTGTAAACCAAATGATCCTTGAAACATCTTTCATCTTAGATTATTAAATTTTTAATGAATACCAATTAATTGAAATTTGCCATATTTAACATAATATAAAATGTATTTATATAATACAAAATGCTCTTCCGCTATGCCAGTCGAAGTAGCTTTTTCTTTATACGGTATACTTGTCCTAGAAACAAAGAAGAAAGCACAATAACTTTCGCTATTCGTGTTTTCTGAGGTTTACCTTTTCATTAATGTATACTTGGTACTAACAAATATCAGATTCACAAAGAATTCATACCTTGTCTCTATTCATCCTCATCGCTACTTTCGTCATCATCGTCGTCTTCACGCGAACAATTGTAATTTTCATCGTCACTGTCGTCATCAGCATTTTCTTCATCACCATCTTCTGAAATTCATGGAAGTAAAATTATTGTCATTTGTGACGTTAGCCTTGGACGTGTGCTAAATGCTTCCCTATCTCAGAAAAGCGTTAACTTGGCTAAATAACCTCGCGAGTCACTCATGAACTAGTACACTAAATGGTCAGTTCTGACTATTATATACTATTTTTTACCTCGGCCAGCTGAAATCATTTCAATTTCCGGTGGCAAGGCATTCCCTACATACCAACAAATTTTCAAGTTTTCATTATCATCTAATAGCCATCCAGACTGACATGGTGTTTCAAATTCAGGTACAGTGTCTGTTGAAGAAAGCCATCTCTTGGTAATGAGCATTGTTCGCTTTATTTTTTGGATCAGTGAACGGCGAGAAGGTGGCAGCATATTTCCGTCCAGCTGCTTCAAAGTTGAGATGCTCTTATTGCGATATTTATCCAGGAATATTTGTAAGCGAGCATCGTCAACATTTGTACACGTCTTTCTTCCATACATCAAGCAAACGAACTCTTCGAATTGATTGATCATGTCATCAGTTAACTCGTTTACCATTCCAACGTCTACGAAAAGTTTCGTAAACTTTGGATTTTTTAGGATTTTCAATGGACGAACTTTTCCTATGGTTGAATTTCAATTGGCAAAGAAAAAAAAATGTCAGTCAATGTTTTTACAGAGTGCACCCAGAAAATTCATAATAAATTTATAATTTAAAATTGTTTTATTATCAATTTTCAAGGACACCTTGCAAACGATTTTTGGTTTCAGTTTGAGTTTCAGGCCATCATTTTCCAATAAAAGTGCCAAAAAAAAACTCACATTAAATCTAAATTTGAAAATCTAGCTAGGAGAAATTTCGGTACCTTTCTTGCTAAAAGAGGCTGTGTAGTCACACCCAGTAAATGCGTGGTAGCCTGGCAGGGATCGGCAAAAGTTTTCACCTAGTTCCTTGTGTAATTGGTTGAGGGAGATATATCTTTGTGTATTCTTGGACTGGACTCCCACTTCCATCCAAACATTTCTTTGCTGATTAATTCCCATTGAGGCAAGACCAATTACCAAACAATCAGTATCGGCTGTACGAATAACGACATTTTTATTGCCTTCAACCATAGAAAGATGGTAAAACATTCTGGTATCTGCTTCTTCGTGTGTACAAAATAAAGAGTGAATTTCTTCTTTTTGAATAATGCCTCCTGTCTGGTAGTACTTGAAGCAAATATCCTCGTTGTTGACAAACAATAATTTGTCCCCAAGTATTTCGCAGGAAGTGTCTTCATTCCAAATATTGCAAAGAAATTTGATAAGAGATTGTTTAAAAGTGGAACTCCTCAATGCTTGAAGCCAGTCAGATGGGCGTTTCTGACCTGGTCCGTGTATCTCGTACAACATAGAGCTTCCTCTATTCTCTCTTTCACAATCTTTGATTGACGGCGTAATCCATTTGTCGGTGACAAAATGAATTTCTTTCCCTGGGTAACCCATTATGCGCTTAAGCAAAAATCTGCTGACTCCACCGAATGTTTCAGGAAGGTTGCTTTGAAGGTGAAGGAAAAACATCGCATCTAGAATTGTAACGTCAATAGTTCTTGGAGATGTCGATTTTACCTTCGATTCCAACGCTTTCATCAGTGCTACTTTTGGGGAACTCAACTTTGTCCCATCTGCATGGCTTAATGAAAGAGGATTAGGTGTTAATGGGTAGCGAAAGACTTCGGCCATGTCAATTCGATGTTCCAGAGAAAGTCGCAACACACTACCAAAAATATCACGCATCATACAAGCTGCCTGTAACTTCCCATCTTTTGACTTCAACTTCTTCTTGCCAGCTTCAGTTTGAAACGTGAACAACGTCTGCCTTTTAATGCGTTCTTCGAATCTCTCAGGACGATCGACACATTCATCTGTGAAGACCAGTCTGGCTTCTTCTCCAATTTGCTTCACCGATAGTAAAAATCTTTCTGTATCTTCGCTTGCTGCCTTTCCAGTGCCTATGTTGTAAAGATGTTCTTTGTCTGCAACATCAAATGGGTTCATTGTAACTGAAATCATTTCCAAGATTTTCTTCAGCCCGTCATTGTCTGCTTTGATTTTGTACGGTTTGAGATCTCTTGTAACATCTCCTTTTCTGTTTAAACCCAGGTCAGCAAACATGTGTGAGAGAAGTGTCGTACGAAGGAAATGGGATTCTGCCCATCGTTGGCGTGCTGATATCGAGTTAGTAATTGAAGTTATACCTTTCTTCTGGTTTGATGCGTCAGCATTGATGGTTTGCTCCAAAGTTAAGTCAACGGGAGAACCAGAAAATGGCTTCGTTGTTCTCTTAATTGCAAATAACCCATTTTGAAATTCTTCAAACACTTCTGGATGCAAATCTGGCAAGTTTAAAAGGTTGTGATAATAACGTATCATCCATCTTGCATAGTTATGGTGGTTCAAAGCAAAAAAATAATTTGTTAACTGAGGGATGCAAGCAATGAAAAGTTGGAGATCGCCATTTCTCTGACTGCGACTAAAAGAATGGTACAAATGGATCATATCCACGTACTTAAGCCAAAATTCAGCTGTTTTACCATGTTTACCATCTCTTGTCTTTTTCGTATAGGTTTCATAATCGTTCAAAATTTGGTTCATCTCTTTTGGAAATGGTCGATCCTTTGATTCTAAATAGAGATTGATCTCGTTCTTCATAGTAATTTGGTTGATTTCGTCTAACATATTGGCAAAGCTTTGAAAGTGGAGAATCTCCATTGCCAAGGTGAGGATTTCGTGCAATCTTTTGCATCGGTTGTAGTGTGTTCCTTTGATAAGAGAATTCAAGGAGCCTTTTGCTAAAACTTCACATTCGTTGAGAATATGTGGTCCTCCTGATTCTGCTATAACCTTTCCAATTGCTCCAAAAAAAGCCATCTCGATGTGAAAACTTCCCAATGCCACAAATACACGATCAAACTTTGGCTTCTCTTCATATTGGATTTGCAGAGCAATTTTCGCGATCGCTAAATCATATGTAACACATATCGATCGGCGATTAGCCTCGTTGGCCATCTTTAAGGATCTTTTTAAGGTCTCTTGCACCACGGACCTTGAAGTTGGAGATTCGTTTATCTGCGGAAGGTACCAAACTTGCTGAGGAGGTTCACTTTCTTGTTGAAGTTGTACCGAATTCCATCCGGTCCACATCGGCGTTGTATTGGTGTCGTTGTAAAAAACATCAAACATCCATATAATGTTCTCAATTCTTGAATCAAACAAAAGTGATAGGTGGTTCTTTTCAGCTTCAATGATCGTCTGATTGTCGATAAATTTCTCTAATATTTTCGGGTTTTTTCTGTAAGGCTGTAATTCTGATCCAAAAATTTCGTAAGATCTTTTTCTCTTCTTCCTTTTCTTTGGCAGGTTCTCATGATCACTTTGGGCTTCTTCTTGAATGATATTATCTTCCACCTCTACGTTCACTGTTTGAAATGCAATACCAACCGTGTCATGAAGCGTGTCTTTACCACTAAAAGTATCAACAAACCGGTCAAAGTTATCCCAAGCCACGCCAAAACCAGAACCTTTGAATGGCTTCAATCCATCAGGAATCATGTGGCCCTCCTTGTTTGCTTCTATTGTAAGTGAAGTTTCAAGCTCTTCTGTTGTGTGGTAGCTTACGCAATGCCCAAGTCGATTCAAAATCTCAATCATTTTCCGGCTACCTGTTAAACCTTTAACATTCAAAGCCAATTCTAGATGCTTTGTTGGTTTCTTCTTCCCGGAAGTAGCAGAAAAAACAACATCTTGACTTATTGAATCCACTCTCCTTTTATTCCTTTCGTAATTCCAATTCCGTGAATCAGGACCTGCAATTAAATATTGGAAGAATTCAGTTACCAAAGCAGGTACTTTAATTTCACCTTGCAAAATATCTACAGTTTTCAAGTTTTCAGGAAGTGGCTGAAAAGGAGTTTTGTTAATTTCTTCACGTAATAGTATAGCAACTTCTCTAATAGCTTTATTTTTCGACTCCATCTCGTTGTTAAATTTCGTCAGTGCTTCATCTCTGGACAAATTTGAAGAAAACATCAAACTGCCACGTATTGTCCTTCTCTTCTCTATTTTGATTTTATCTTTGTAAAAACTCAGCAGTTTCTTCTCCAAGATCTGTGTTGAAGGAACGACATCATTAAATTCCTCACCACCAATATCACGGATAAACCCTTGATAGAAACTTGTCAATTCTGTTAATTTTGAAACCTTTTTAGCTCTTATTATGTGATTGTCAATATGGTTTACAATTGCTTCAAATGCTTTTCCGTGTACTTCCCTTTCACGATGCCAATACCTTTCTTCTTTATTGCTGAGTCCTGATGCTGCTTGTGCTTCTTTTTGATATTTTGAGCGGCAATAAGGATGATACTTCACCTCCTTTGCAATAAGATCAATTCCTGAAATTCTTCCGAGCATTTCATGATCCTTCTTCCATTCGGCAAATCTCTGAATGCTCTCCTGAAAATTGTTAGTTGAAACATTCACCAATTTCACGTATTGTCCTGAAATTCGTTTTCTTTCTTGATTACAAAACAAGCATACAGGTTTGAAAATACCAGATGAAGTAGCCTCAGGTATGACTGTGTTTTGTCTTGTTGTTCTAGGCGTAACTTGCTTGTCATTTGCTACCCTGTGTTTTTGAGGTAATGCAATGAATCTGCTGTAGCATTGTATGTGATATCCATCTCTTGAATTAACTTTTTCTGGGACCATCACCTCTGAGTATTTCAATTTCAGGTCTTTCCTTTGCTTCAGAACACTTTGGCATTTTGCAAGGGTATTTTCTTTGAACAAGGTAATAGCACCATGGTCGTCATCTGTGTCACTTTTTCCTGCATGAAGACAGCACCTTTTACCTAAATGGACCTTTAATTGATTAATCGATTAATAATTCCGCAGTAAATATCCATAATTTTAAACCCAACAGGGATCAAGTAAAACAAACACTTATGTTAAAGAGATCATAATAAGACACTTTACGAAAATGCTCAGCAAACAACCTTCTTTTATTTCATTACTTTCGCTATGCTCTGCAAGTCCTTGCTGTGATTCCATATCTAAACGGTATTTCATTTAGTTATCTTGTAGAAAAGCATAAATCTGAATAAATTTAGAGGGAAAGTTAAGAAAGAAATAATACCATGGACAAAAATATTCATCACATTTAAATGACCATGTAATGAAATAAAGCGTTAATATAACACAATTTTTGGAGACATACCTTTCCTTTGAACCACTAAGTGCTATTTCTTGTTTGAATTGTTTTTGTCTAATTTATGTTAAAAGTTTTCAGCACTAAACTAAAAACAAAATAGTTACTTATTCCAAATACTTATATGAAGACGCTTCCATTTTTACAATGCAAAGACTTTGTATAATATTGCAGTATTGATAAAAAATTTCTGAAAGATTCGAATGTAAAATGAATAACATTCGATTTGTGAAAAGTATTGGAGCTCTCAGAACTGATCTTTAATAATTACTTTTCATTAATTTTTGTTATTTTAAAATGGAATATCATTTGTATCCTCAGTTCCTTATATCAAGACTTTTTCATTGAGAGTGAAAACAATTTTGTTCCTTCTGGCGCGAGATTTTTTTTTAGTATCGGTGAAAGCCACTTTAGGTCCAAAAAGTGACCTTGACTAAAAATTCAGCTGACTTATGGAAGACCATGGAAATTTTGGTTAGCTTTCAAGAATTTCGACTCCTCTTATGTATAGGAATTCTCAAGAGCAATTTAAACCATGTACCTTATGGGTCCTGGGCATGACGTTAAACTGCATCCGGGTAGGTCGAGCACCCAACACCCCTCTGGTACTGGCAGCAGGGTACCAGCAGTTCCAGTTGGCGGAGGAGTCTCCAGGGACCAACGGCTTCTGGAGCACGTGGTCAAGAAAAGGATCCTTCGGGACATTGGCTGAGCACACCCGGCACGTGGTGTCACTGCGAACTCGGAGAGGAGATAGGCACCACCGAGTACTTCTTGCCTATTGAAACACCCGTGGAATGACAATTAACTTCAACCTCATACCGGATTGGTCGGGGCCCGGGAGAACAACGGCCGCGCTGCCTTCTGGAGCCTCCAGGGGAGACAGTGTAAAGTATGCGACTGGAGTGGAGGGAGGGAGAGCCGGAGGTAGCAGAAAGGTGGCGAAGGTGGAGACAACAATTGGTACATGGAATGTCAGAACACTGAAGGCTTGCGGAAAAGCGGAGGTCTTAGTGCAAGAAATGGACAGGCTGAATTGGAACATCCTCGGCATATCTGAAATGAGATGGAAGGGCATTGGTGAAGGAATGACAGAAGAAGGACACAAGCTTTGGTATATAGGTGATGAGAAGAAGCACGAAAGAGGTGTGGGATTCCTAGTGAACAAGAACACCAAGAATGCAGTGCTAGAATTCACACCGATCAGTGACCGAATAGCAGCAATCAGGGTGGCAGGGAAACCACTAAACATGACTATTGTGCAAGTGTATGCACCAACCAATGATTGCCGCGATGAACTTGTAGAAGAATTCTATGATGATCTGGAGAAGCTGCTAAAAACCATTCCCAGGAAAGATGTGCTAATAGTGCAAGGTGACTGGAATGCGAAGATTGGAGCTGATGCATTCGCAAATTGGAAGGGAACTATTGGAAGATTTGGACTTGGAGAAACAAATGACAGAGGGCTGAAGCTGTTGGAATTTGCCAAGAGACATCGTCTGACAGCTGCCAACACGCTGTTCAACCACAAAGCTTCGAGAAAATCGACATGGCACTCACCAGATGGTAGGACACACAACCAGATTGACTGGATTTTCATCTCGAGGAGATTCGTGACTGGAGTCAATAGAGCAAAGACAAGAACGTTCAACAAGCCAGACATCGGCAGTGATCATGATCTAGTGATGATGACACTAAAAGTGAAGTTGAGTACAATCAAGAAGAACAAGTTGAGCAGAACAAGATTCGATATTGAGAAGCTGAAAGACCCGGAAGTTGCAGAATCGTATCAAGTGGAGCTAGCAGGAAAGTTTGCACCACTGTTACTGCTCGACCAAGATCCACAAAACCTGTGTGATGAGATCACTGACACACTGGCAAAAGCTGCGGAGGAGAAATTAGGAAAAGCAAGACCAATCAAGAAGCCGTGGATTACACTGGAGGTGCTAGAGTCATGTGATGTGAGGCGTGACAAGAGAAGGAGAAGACATCTAGGAGCGGATGAACTATCAGAGTATAGAGTTGCAAATAGAAAAGTGAGGAATGAAATTAGCGTAGCAAAGAACAGGTGGATCATCAGTCAATCACAAGACATCGAGGAAAATCTAAGAAGGAATAACACCAAGAAGGCGTATGAAACTGTGAAGAAGTTGTGTGGTTCACACATGGATGGGACCAAACGGAGACAAGCTGGCGCAATTGAGGATAAAGATGGAATGTTACTAACGAAGAGTGATGACATCTGTAGGAGATGGAAAAACTACTGTGAAGAACTCTTCAACTACAACATCCCGAAAGACCAGGAAGTGCTGAAAGAACAAGTCACGGAACAACAACAAGAGGAAGAGACCATCTTGATGTCAGAAGTACGTAGTGCAATCAAGGAATTGAAGAAGAACAAGTCGCCAGGAGCAGATAACATCACTGCGGAACTAATCCAGAATGGAGGAGAGACAACATTCCGCATAATGCACAAACTGTGCAATGAGATTTTGAGAACCAAGCAATGGCCGAGCCAATGGACAGAATCGGTACTCATCACCATCCCAAAGAAGACGAACAGCAGGAGATGTACAGATTATCGCACAATCAGCTTGATTAGCCACGCTTCAAAAGTCCTGTTAAAGATAATCTTGAAGAGGTTGACACCAAGAGTCGAAGAAATCCTGAGTGATTCTCAAGCTGGGTTTAGAAGAGGAAGAAGTACTGTGCAGCAAATCACAACTCTGCGACTACTGAACGAGAAAGCAAGAGACATGGGAAGCTGATATTCCACAACTTCATTGACTTCCGTAAAGCGTTTGATCGTGTGTGGCATGACGCACTTTGGCACACCATGAGGAAGTTCAACATTGGAGAAGGAATAACATCTCTAGTAAAGAGTTTGTATGATAGCGCTAGATCAAAGGTGTTAGTTGGAGATCAGTATAGTGAGTGGTTTAAGACCAACATTGGTGTGAGACAGGGTTGTCTACTATCACCGACCTTGTTTAACCTGTTCTTAGAGAGGATAATGGGCGACACATTGGAAGGTTACAAAGGAGGTGTCAGGTGTGCAGGGAGAAAGCTGATAGATTTAAGGTTTGCAGACGACATTGACCTGCTAGACGAAACTGCGGATGGTATACGCGAGGTTACAAGGAAGCTAGAGGTTGCTGCGAAGAGCTATGGAATGGAGATAAGTACGGAGAAGAGCAAGGTGATGGTTGTGGGAAAAGGAGACAATGTTGATGGTGTAGTGGTGAATGTGACCGTAGATGGAGTAGTTTTGGAGCAAGTGAGGAGTTTCACCTACTTGGGGTCAACGATAGTGCAGAATGGAACATCGGAAAAAGAAATCCGGATTCAAATCGGCAGAGCAACGAGTGCATTGGCAAAACTTGACAACGTTTGGAAATCAAAAGATGTGACAATGAAGAACAAGTTGATGCTTCTGAGGTCCATAGTGATGGCAAACCTGTTATATGCTTGTGAGAGCTGGACTATTAATAGAGGAGATGAGCAAAGGATAAGAGCGATGCAGATGAAGTCCTACAGGCGGTTATTGGGAGTATCTTGGAAAGACAGGAAGACAAATGAGTGGGTAATGGATAAGATCAAGGAGATTTGTGGATATGAACCGGAAGATGTGATGGATGTGGTGAAGAGGAGGAAGCTCCAGTACTTCGGACATCTGGTTCGTGGAGGAGGAACTGATAGAGCAGTGATGGAAGGCGGTATGGAGGGAAGAAGAGGCAGAGGGAGACCACAGAGCAACTGGATGGGGAATATAACTGAGTGGACGGGAGAAAAAGGCAACATCTTGACAAGAATGGCGGAAGATCGGGAAGGTTGGAGAAGGGCTGTCATGAACTGGGTGCACCCACGGCCGCCTCGGCTACGGAGATGATAATAATAATAATACCTTATGGTATAGCTTAAATGCCACTTTAGGTCCAAAAAGTGACCTTGACTAAAAATTCAGCTGACTTAAGGAAGACCATGGAAATTTTGGTTAGCTTTTAGGAAGTTCGACTCCTCTTATGTATAGGAATTATCAAGAGCAATTTTAGCCATGTACCTTATGGTATAGATTAAATGCCAATTAGGGGATATTTGGGTCCAGCTGAAAGGGACTCGGTCAAAGAAATTTTGGTATGCTACCTTTCATATTTGTTAGTCATACAAAGAAGCTTTGATTGTGAGATTTGGAACTTTGTACCTTATGGTATAATTAAATGTCAATTTGGGCTCACTGTTTAGGGGCTTTTGGTCAATACCGCCACGGGGCTAGACCAGCTGACATAAAAAAATTTAATGTTTTTCTTATGTACTTCTAAAATATAGAATCAAAAATTTTGTACTTTATGGTATGGAATTTCTGTGGTGGGCTCCTGTACTAATAGTGACGAACATGCGATCCGAGAACGAAAGCAACAAGCGAAGATTATCCATTCAATCCTTGAAAATTCGAGATATCTTCCCGATTCAAAACAGTTTCTACACATTGAAGAACTACAGCTAAGTTATATTTTATTTATTTACAATATCTGAACATCTCTGGACGCCACCAAAACTTGATTTATCTGTGGATAGGTACGCAGCATGGAAAGCTTGTAAGGGAAGGTGGCAGGACTATGCAATCATCACTGGTCTTCTAGATAAGCCTAAGGAATACCAGTGTGCAATGTTACGATATACTTTCACTGAGGAAACTCAGAAAATATATGAATCATTAAACTTAGACACTGATGATATAAATGTTATTATGCAGAAACTTGAAACTTTTGCACGAGGCATAATAAATGAAAGCCTTAAGAGACATGCCCTCAACGCTCGAGTACAAGGAGAGGGTGAACCATTTGATGATTTTCTGACTGATGTTAAGTTACTTAGTAAAAACTGTAATTTTTGTGTACAATGTCACGACGGTCTGATTCGAGACAGAATTGTGGCCGGTGTACGCGACGATTCACTTAGGAGGAAACTTTTATCAGAACACAAACTTATTCTAGAAAGCTGAGGACATTTGTCGCGCTCATGAAAAAGCTCAGTTTGGTCTGGAAAGCATGAAAGAGGAGAAAGAATCACTAAATGCAGTCGGTTACACTCCGTCTTACAACAAAATCAAGCAAACCAGACCAGCCTTCAAATTCCGTCTTCTTCAAATTCCACTCCAGCAAACACCACCAACATGCAGTGTAAGTTTTGTATGCGTAGCCATCCCAGGGGATTTCGATTTTGCCCTGCCGGGGGGAAAACTTGTGTCGAATGTGGTCGCCGAAATCATTTCAAAGTTTCAGCCGTATGCCCCAGCCAAAAATCTGTTTTCAAGCGTAGACGAAGTTGAAGAAGAGTTAGGTGCATTATTCATCAGTACCGTAAATAACAATGACTTCGAAAAAAGTTTATCGTGGGAAATTGAAATGCCCACCCAAAAAGGACACATACAATTTAAAGTGGACACTGGGGCAGATGTTACAGTTATATCTGACCTAGACAAAATTAAATATGGATTTAGCAGATTTGAAACCTACAAGAAAAAAGTTGACAGGCCCAGGGAAGGAAAAACTAAAATGCCTGGGTTACGTTTATGTAAACTTTACATGGGGAACATCAGAAAGTGAACAACTTGTTTATGTTTGTAAAGGTTTAAACAAAGCGTTATTAGGTAAGCCAGCCATCAACAAACTTAACATTGCGTCATTCAACTCAACACCAAACTTTTCCTGCGGGACCGTCAATTCGGAGACAACTTTGAACACTGACAACCAAGCCATATCTGACATTCTCGCTAAATTTCCAGAGGTATTTACAGGCTTGGGTAATATAAAAGGCGATCCCATACACATCAGTCTCCGAGAAGATGCCACACCATATCGCATAAGCACTCCACGACACATACCTATTCCACTTTTTAACGCAGTCAAAGAGGAGCTTCACCGTATGTTAGATTTGGGTGTCATTAAGAAAGTTGATACCCCACAGAATGGTGCCACCCTATAGTAGTAGTCATGAAACCGAATAACCAGATACGAATATGTATAGATTTAACTAAACTAAACACAGGAATTGAACGTGAACTCTACCAACTAGAGTCTGTAGAGGAAACTCTCACCCGATTGGGCAGCGAATGTAAATATATGACAAAACTTGATGCAAATTCGGGATACTGGCAAATGAGTCTTGACGAGGAATCACAATTACTAACAACTTTTATTACTCCGATTGGACGTTTTTGTTGCACACGTGGCCCATTTGGCCTTAGTTCGATGCAAGAAATATTCAACAAAAGAATCGACAACGTAATAGAAGGTTTACAAGGCGTCGCTAAGAGCACTGACGATTTCTTAGTATACGGTCTTACCCCGGAAGAACATGATGTTAGAGTTACTAAATTTCTTGAACGATTGAAGGACAATAGAGTTACTTTAAACCCATAGAAATGCACATTCAAGACCACCACCGTCGAATTCCTCGGTCATTCTATTTCCCCAGAAGGCATTAAGCCAGTCACATCAAAAGTAACAGCAATCAAAGATTACCCACCGCCGTCCAACATTACAGAGTTAAGACGTTTTATGGGCATGATACAACAAATGTCTAAATTTACTAACGAGTTAGCCGAAGCATCCGAACCGCTACAAGAACTTTTATCTACAAAAAACGAATGGTTATGGTTAGATACCCACCAACACGCCTTCGAACACGTCAAAACCATACTTATGTCACCGCAAGTCCTTAAACTCTACGACCCAAAGAAAGAGACAAAAATACGAGTAGACGGAAGCAAACTTAACGGATCAGTGTGATTTTATACCAAAAGCATGAAAATGACTGGTGCTAGCTCTGAGTTGGGAATGTCGCAAGATGCAAATGTATCTAATGGGACTGTCACATTTTACCATAGAAACGGACCACAAGCCATTGATACCGATTTTGAACAACAAAATGCTAGTAGACATGTCACCCCGCATACAGCGTTTACGCATGACTTTACTACCGTACACTTTTACAGCAGAACACGTCAAAGGAAACACGCTCGTTGATGCCGATGCAATGTCAAGAGCACCGACAACAACCAACAAATGACGACGAACTCGCAGAACAAGATGTCGCCATGCAAGTCAACACAGTCATACAAATGATGCCAACGTCCAACTCCAGATTAGATCAAATTAGAAAACTTTATTATTATTATTATTATTATTATTATTATTATTATTATTATTATTATTCACGAATATTTATACAGGATAAGCCATTCAAAAATTAGAAATATATACACTATATAGATATTCACAAATTTCTGTTGTTCTATGGGTCCTGTTGTGTATAATCAGGGATGTGTGAAGGAGATGGATGGTGAACGAACTTTCACCTATTGTTATCAACTTTGTTATCTTTTGAATTTTGCGCGTGTCTCTGAAACAAAAGATTTTTTCGAGGGCTTAGCCAATCATGGCACATTTGCATTGTTTGAGTTCAGCAAATGAAATCGCCCGTCATTTTTCGTTAAAAAACCCAAGCGAGAGTATCATATATCTAACTTTCAAAATGGCTTCAAGCAGCAAAGTTTCCGATATCACAAGTATTGATGAATTCCAGCTAGAACAGCTTGATTTTGATGAGGATATCGAAGTTTTTGTCAATCCAGTGGCAGTTTCAGATGATGAAGAAATTCTCTGTGCTGATTTTGATGTGAATGTAACTGATCTGAGTGTAGATGCGATATTTGAAATTCCTTCAGTTGTTTTTGTTGGGGATGATGGTGTATTACAGGTTGTCAATAATGCAGCAGAAAATGCTGCACAGGCAGACTCTTCCGTCGCTTTCAGTTATGCTTGTGAAAAATGTGGGAAAAAGTACAAGAATCGTGGATTTTATGAAAAGCATTTGCAAAAATGTAAACAAGAAAAGAAGTCATCAGTTGTATCACCACCACCACCAACATGTAAGTAAAAACTTTGTATTTAGCGAACTTCATAATAGATATACAATTGTTGCTGTTGTTGTTGGTTTTTGTTTTGTTGTTGTTTTGTTTTTTTCATGTCTTTTGACTTCACACATGCACACGTGTATCATCTCTGATTGGCTCAAAAAATCACTGATGCTCTTTTTTAGTGTCAACCAAGAAGGTGGTGAAGAAAAAACCTGATTTGAAACTGAGTCCAGATGTGAAATCACTGATTTTGTCAAAAGGGACTGATTTTTTGAAAGAGTCATTGGAGGCAGCTATAAATTATGAAATATTTTCCTTTACGAAGCCTGGTACAGATTGTGTAATCTTAGCAAAGAAAATACTTCAAGAATCAGGAAGCCACCATGAAAGTTTTGCATCGTTCGCAGACATGTTGATGCAGCGCCAATTGAAAATTATTGAAGATTTTAGCATAACACAGGAACAGATGTTTGCAAAATTTCATGAATGCAGCTTGGATGTTGATATGTTAAATTCCTGGAAAAATGTAGTTTTTATTTCTTTGAATTTAAATCAAGAGCAAGATCATACCATGATACTATTCCAATTTATTTGGGACTGGTATTTTAAGTTGATTTTGCAAATGAGAAGTCAACATTTGATAAAGGAACAGTTTGTTGAAGTGAGTCAGTTAAAGCTATCACCAATGGAAGAACAAACTCTGCGATATGTGTCAGGTTATGTCCCTTATTCCATTAAAAAACAACTTACGAAGCAAAAGCAAACACTCTCAGTAAAAGCAATATTATTATTGTTGACAAAATGGAGCAGCACAGATCCTAATGCCAAGGTGGAATCATTTTTACAGTACACAAAAGAATGGGTGGAAAAGGTAAATCGGGGAGGACTTTTCATAGTCAATGATGAATTTTACATTTTCATACGTAGAGTGGAAAATGTTGTGCGGACAATTTTAAATACATCACTCATGGTAAAATATGCAAATGAAAACCTGCGTAACATAATTCTTAGGAAACTTGAATTAAATGATTTCGTGATGTCTGCATGGAGAAATGTTACTTGTGATGTTGAAAATAAAGAGCTTTGTGATAAATTGCGTATAATGGTATTTAACAAATGGATAACAATTCGAGGAAATGCTTTTGTGAAGGCATGGGTGAATGTGATCAAAATAAAGCAAGCAGAAAACAAGATTTCAAAAACTAAAATTGATGCAAAAGCAATGCCTGCAATGAGAAAATCAATTTCATAATCCACATTTAGCAAGAAAGAAAATAGGTTGCGTGTATGTATACACGTTTTTTTTTTATAAGCATTGTGTTTCTTTGAGTGAGCCTCAATATGCTTAGCTAAGTCTCTTAATTGAGCCTCAAATATGCTTATGATATGCTTATATCGATGGATTTTTGTTAGATTGAAACTTCTTTACTTGCCAAACTTTCTTTGGGTTTTTATTAATATGTTGTGTTACTTTTTAAGTAGAAATAGACTTTTATTTCACCTTGTTTATCAAATATATTTCTTTTGTTGTGTTTATCATTTCAAATTAACTATTGCCCATCGTCCTCTTTGTTATGAAAAACGAGGGTCACTATATGCTTAGTATGTGCTTAATTTTTGGGCAATTCTGAGGGTTCATATGCTTATTGGCTTTATGCTTATAAAAAAAAACGTGTAATATGAAATATATTGAGATGTATGTTGTCATGTGTATAATATATATATTAGTTTTCAGATGCTGAAATTATATAACTTTGTGTGGAGATTTGTTTTGCTTATCCATGAAAGAATTTGGAAGTGTCATGATACACATATGATGGAAAGCAGATCAATATTAATTTTGATGTACTATTTGAGTACTTTTCTGTCCATGACTTAGGGTGCATTCATTTGGGAGTCTTCCAAACCTTCCAAGTCTGATGTCATTGGTTTGTACGAGCTTTGCAATTGTTTCCTTTGATCATGAATCAAATCAAATGTAGTTTGGAAGATTTGGAAGGCTCCCAAACAAACGCATTCTAAACTTCAGTTAGTGTAAACTTTTGCATTAAGATTTATTATTTTTGCATGCCATGTATGATACTATGCTGTTGACACTATTAACATTGAAAGACAAAAATAATGTGAGAAATTTGCCTCATTTTTGTAGATCCAAATAATACTACTTTCTCCCCGTGCTCATGAATAGTACAATCGATTATTGCCTTATTTTATCTGCTTTTCGTGGCATTGCAGGACTGAAATTTCCGTGGGTGCCAATTTTCGCGAATATGTTTGGGTGAGCTTTTATGCAGAAATTTAGTTTGAGGTGAAGGATAATAATTTTTTTTATTGTTGATAAGGAATAAATTTGCTGATGTTTCGCAATACCATGCAATTTTTAGAGGGTATCCGCATTCAGCGATTTGCGTTTTCCGTGTTGTTTCCTGTGTTCATACAGTTTATCTATCAATTTCAGACCATCAAATCTTTATGGTTAAAACCTTGTTCAATTTGTTTGGGATGGCGAGCTTTTGGTCACGTGATGACTCGTTCTTCCAAACACTTTTAAGAGAGTTTTCACCGAGAAGTTTGATGGTCTGAAATTGTTAGATAAACACACTCGTTCGCTACTGCAAGCGTTCCCGAAGTAAAATGCTTTTTGCCTTTAGTTGCTTGGTGTCTGTACAGTCCCTACCGTATGTACGCCTCGAAAGTGTACCTTGGTCTCAATGACTTAGCGAGTTGAGCCTAGCGAAATTTCGCAGAAATTTTCTTACGTAGAATTAATTAGACCTAACAGAATATTTCTGCATGTCAAGCAATGGAAACATTTAATTTTGAATCTTGGTGAAGAAATACGCGAAAAGGGTGGTTTTCCTAGATATTTCAGGCTTTTTTTCTCAAATCGTTACATTAAGCTCGTAACACGGCTAAAAGCATTGATTTTGGGAAGGGTAATGAACTACCTTGATTTCATAATTGATTGGGATATTTCATTACGATATGAACACTGGATATTACAAGACATCATGCTGGGAAAAGCCAAATAATTAATTCGACGAAAGCCGAGACAATATCGGCATTGATGTTCACTTCTTCTTCTTTTTTGGAGGCAACGTTGTGTCATGAACATCGACAGCTTGGTTTTGCATTCTGCCTCGAGTATTTCCACTCATCACTTTAATCATGCCAGACTTCATCACCTGGATCTTGCGTTCATTTCGACCGTAATCCTCCAGTGACGGATTATCATTTGCACCTCCTCTGGCACGTTGACGCCCAAAATGTTCTTCTAAAGGATCTTGATTCAGCTTGTCGGAAAGTACGTATGTAACTCCGGGAATAGCCAAAAGCTGTGGAATAATGTCCACGAAAGAGTGAACTAAACGAAGATATAAAACAGAAGTATCTAAGCTACAATAACGTGCAGTGAAATGTTTTCAAGGTCACAATCATAATTTTCCCATTCCATGCACTTCTTGATAATTGATCATGACTCATGGCTTTACTTTGAGATGAAAATTGATGAAAAAAATCTCTTTTTTCTGCGTTTTTCACAGTTATGTTGCACTTAGCTTCTCACTTATTTATTTACCAATTGGCAAATAAATAGGTTGCTGGATACACATGGTTGAGCAAGAGTGAATTAACTTACCAGTAATTCTTAATCCTTCCAAAGTTTGAAGACTTAAACAAAGAGCATTCCTATCTTTCTTTGGCAAATTCGGAACTTGATTGGATAAATCTTTCCATTCATTAATAAATTGCAGAAATTCATCTACCAACCACTACAAAAAAAATTTAATTAAATAAATAAATAAAATGAGAAAGGGCATTCATGGGAGTATTGGAGGGGTTAAGACAAAGGTTGGACTTACAAGAGGTGTTGGGGTGTAGGTAAATGTTTTGCATTATTTGTATTTTTACTGTAAAGTCAGAAACTTTCGCGGGAAGAAACTTTCGCGGTTTCGCGTTTTTTTGCCCTTTTCGCGAAAGTTTTTTCCGCGAAATTTTTCAAAATGCCTTATCCGCGAAAGTTTTTTCCCGCGAAATATTTTAAAATGGCCTATCCGCGAAAGTTTTTTCCCGCGAATTTTTTCGAAATGCCTGATCCGCGAAAGTTTTTTGTCATGAAATATTACAATTTTTTGCAGTACTTTCTTTCCAGGTACTTTAAAGTAATCAAGTAATTAAATTTAAAAGATATAGATCTTATAGGTTTTTTTTTCTTTTCAAAGTATACAAGATATAAAATGAGTATTTATTCTTCTTCATCGTCAAATCTAGCAATCAGCTCAAATATATTGCGGTTATCATTCGGTGGTCCCCAGATATCTTCATCATCTGATTCGGCGTCATCTTCGTCGTCTCTGGAGTAGCCAATCGCTTTGAACTCCGGGGTTAGATTGCATATGGCAGTGTTGTGAAGAATAGGACTTTCTTCTGGCTCTACCATCATCGGTGCAATATCGACGAATGGGTCCATTGATGGCAACGCGTTTAAACCCAAGTGAATCGCGTCCTTGATTCCTGAGGATGACCATCCACTATCGATAATCTTCTTTGCATCGCCTGTCATATGGTTGTACAAGTCAACCATCCAACCTGCATGCAACGGTTTCATCGATGACAACCGCAACTTGATATATATTTCATCTATTGGTACACCTTTATCTAGTTGGTCACTCACTTGCTTTGTATACCAATCATTGAACTTACGAGCCATAAATTTTTTGGCGAAACCGTTGACGGTCAAATCTAAAGGTTGGTAAAATTTAGTCATGTTCGGTGGTACATTTGTAAGCAAAATTTTGTTGTCGCGAAGGAGATTTAGTACTTCACTGGTCATTTGACCTGTAAATACATCCATTACTACCAATGCGTATTGGTCAGCGGAAGCATCAGATGAAGATCGAACTGATTTGATGTAAGGTATGATGATTTCTTCTAATAGTTTCAGCGATTCCTGCGTATTTGAATAGTGTTTTTCATTGGCACTAAGAGAGAAAGAAGCCGGGAACTTGAATCTAGGGAGACTCTGGTTAGTCTTCCCTCCGTAAATCAATTGCATCGGCAAGAACTCTCCTGATAGGGTGATTGCAAAAGTTGCTGTTATGCTCCTTTTGTCGTTGGCCCCGGTAATGGTGACTGCTGAACTCCCTTTACGTGCCATTGTGTGCTTCCCTCCTGGGACAATCGATGAAGGCGTTTGATCTAAGTTGATTAAGCTTGGTTTCCACTATGAGTTAACTTGAGTTAACTTGAGCTGGTTTAGTTTTCTAAACCATGAGTTAATTTTTTGTTTACATGAGCTTAATTAAGTATGCATAGTTTCCACTACGAACATGTGAGTTATTTCAATTTGTTTCATATAACGCAAGATGTTCAATGACAACAGTAGCTCTGATGATGAATTAGATGAAATGCTATTACAGCTAATTATTTTACGGAGGAGGAGATTGCGAAAAAGAACTTCAGTAAATAAAACGCGAAAAACACCAAGATTTTGGGTGCGAAATATATTTCAAGAGAGAGAAAATTTAGGTGAATATCATTTGGTTGACGAGTTGCGCAGATTTGATCGGGAGTACTTTTTCAAGTAAGTCTAAAACTTATGCCTTAATGCAAACTCTGTCAAACCCGGACGTTTTTGCTATCATCTTTCTTAATAATCTCTTTTCAGATACTTTAGAATGACACCCGAGCGCTTTCAACATTTGTTGAGTCTTGTTCGTACTCATATCGAAAAAGAGGATACAAAATTCAGGAAGGCCATCCCTGCGGCAGAGAGACTTGCTATAACATTACGCTTCTTGGCTACAGGTGATTCACAGCAATCTCTAAGCTTTTCCTTCAGGGTTGGAAAAGCTACGGTTAGCAAAATCGTTGCTGAAACATCTGATGCTATCTACAACGTCCTCAAAGAAAGCTACCTCTCGCCACCTAAAACCAAAGAAGAATGGCTCAAGATCTCCCAAGATTTCAAAGAAAAATGGAATATGCCAAATACGATTGGTTGCATCGATGGGAAACACGTGCGTATGGAATGTCCCAAGCTCTCAGGAACACTGTATTACAACTACAAGGGTTTCTACAGTATGGTGCTAATGGCTGTCTGTGACGCGAATTACTGTTTTACGTTGATAGACATTGGCCAATACGGAAGCAATAATGATAGTGGTGTGCTAGTGGCTTCGAAGATGGGCGAACTATTCGACGATGGTAAAATGAATCTTCCGCCAAAGTCAAGAATATCAGAATCTAATCATTGTGAGCTTCCATACTTTTTATTAGGGGACGAGATTTTCCCTCTGAAACCTTGGCTGATGCGACCATACCCTGGAAAGAATGCAAATGAAGAGGAGCGTATTTACAATTACCGTCATTCACGAGCGCGCCGCTGCATCGAAAATGCATTTGGCATCCTGTCAGCACGCTGGAGGATATTTCAAAGACCAATTAGAGCGACTGTGGAACATGTTGAAAACTATACATTAGCATGCTTAGCCTTGCATAATTACCTGCGTCTAACTAACAATGCTAGTTATTCTGCTGGAAGATTTACAGACTCTGAAGATAGCAGTGGTAATATAGTTCCAGGTGAATGGAGATCATTGCATGGCAGAAACAACGCTTTGGAAGATTTACCTCCAGTTCGTGGATCGCGTGGTGCAAAAGACGCATTGGAAATTCGATCCGAATTAAGAAAATATTTGAATAGTGAGGAAGGGAGCCTTCCCTGGCAATGGGATTATATCAGACGCACCTCCCATTATGCAGTGTAAATAATTATATATTTTGAAAAATCCTAAGTTATAAACCTAGGTGCATGTACAACAAGTCAAAGAATAAACTTATAAAAAGCTCTCATCGGTTGGTTGAATTCATCCATGGGTTAGGCGTTTGGGGTGGAGAAGAAAACGTTGCTGGTAGCATGCCTTGTTGGTAGCTTTCATTCTGTTGACTGGAAAAGGAACACATTTGCCTTTCCATTACGGCCATCTGGTGTTTCATTACGACGTTCCTAATTTCGCCCTTAGCTATACATCTTTCGTAAGGGGGTAGTTGTTTTAAGTCGAGGGCTACAGCTTGTGCAAATAGCTCCTCGCTATCAGGCTGGATTTTTCTATCAGCGTTTCTTCTTTGCTCGCTCTTTTCATAGCGATCACTCATTTTTTTCATCAGCGAAAATTCCATTTCCTCAATCAAATTTTCCTTGGCGGCTCCTTGCAGCTTTCTCTTTTTTGGTGGCAGATCAGACCCTTTTTTTGGTAGGCTTTGAGTCTGAATCTGAGTCATTTCATCATCTACATCACCACCTACGGTTTCGATAGTATCATCTTCACTGTCAATCAGGCTATGGATTTCCTCATCTTCTTTTTCTTCTTCCTCCGGGATTTCCTTGCTGTCTTCATTCTCCCCGAGTGATGATGGTGGCAGGTTATTTCGGCCGTCTCGAGGTTGAACAAATTTATCGAGCCAGCTTAAAAACTGATATTGCTTATAACCTCTTTCTGCTCTTTCGTAAGCCTTGGTCGAAGTTCCGGACTTATTTGCATCTTTTAGCTCTCTCTTCTTCCTCAAGTACTTTTTCTTCAAAGTTGCAAAATAAGCTTGAGCTCTCTTGCCTAAAATACAAATGAAGTATGAAATACGGTTATCTAATTCAATTTAATATGAATAAAAAATTTTTATGAAAAGATACACACCATCTTCAACAAAGTCCAAAGTGTCTGCGACTTCTTTCCACGCGTTCTGGACAACATCTTTTTCTTTGTATCCCTTAGTTGTTTTGTCGTATAAACAAGGGTACAACTAAACCTTTTCACTCAATCGTTCTTCCTCAATTAAAGCTAAAGCGGTCGCCATATTTATCTTCTACTACGCTCACATTCATTGAAACTTCGAAACTTCAGATATGTGCTGCAAATAGCCGGAATCCTTTGATGTTTTTCTAAACCATAGTTAACTTGATCTTGGAAAGAAAAAGTTTTGTTTCCAAGATCAAGTTAACTCATGGTTTAATTTATGAAAAAACGTGAGTTAAGATTTTTGAGCTGGTTTTGAGGATGTTTCCACTTGAGTTAATTTTCTAAACCACGAATTCTAGCTCAAGTTAACTCATAGTGGAAACCAAGCTTTATAAGCGAACTTGGGATGTTGTATCGCTCAACTTTTGAAACGATGTCATAATAGAATTCCCGCTTCCCATCTTTCGCCGTGCGCGCAATGCATTGTGGTATTTGTATGTACTAACAACAAACATGGCGGACAGTACGATGGAAGCAGTCGTGTCTTCTACTGCGATTTTAACTTCTGAAGATAGTTTTTCTCAAAACGTTTCCGACAAAACTTTTCCGACAATGATCAAGACTCAAGTATATTCCCTCCTTATCCTTCTGATTTGATGATTGGAAAGGAGAATTTACCGCACAGCACGCCTGTTGTTACGAAGAAGAAGAAGAAAGGTGGAATAACATGTTGTGTTCCTTTATGCTATAACAACTTCTGGAACAACCCCGATTTAAATTGGTATGTAATACCTAAAGAACCAAGTCTTCGCCAGCAATGGCTACACAAAATATCAAGGGCAAATTTCCAGCCAACTGCAACACATAGAGTGTGTTCTGCACATTTTGTTGGAGGCAAAAAAACGTATATGAACAACATACCAACTATAGTGCCCAAGACTATTAAACCAACAGAAGCAAAACCTAGAAAAACTTTGAATAGCTCTGGAATTCTGAGAACATTACCCCTCAAAGACAATTTGGAAATGGAGGAACTATTAGAGGAAGAAAGTACCCCCGAGAGTGAGGTTGAGAAGTTAAAACAACAAATTGAACAACTAACAAATCAACTTCTTGTTAAAAACAAAGAGCTACAAGAAACTCAAGCATACACACAAAAACAGCTACAGGAAGAAAAATTCACAATTGATCGTTTCAAACATAATGAGGGACACTTCAGATTCTACACTGGATTTGAAACATATGCAGTTTTTGAAGCATTGTTAAATTATCTGCAGCCAGCAGCAGATTCTCTAATTTACTGGGGGTCAAACACGAATATTGAAAAAATTATTTCTCCAGAAGTAAGAAAAAGAGGAAGCAAAAGGACTCTGAACACTGCTGAAGAATTCTTCTTGACGTTGGTACGTCTTAGGTGTGCATTTCCACTAGAAGACCTTAGTATACGATTTAAATTATCAACAAGCAGTATTAGTAGAATAACTATAACGTGGATAGATTTTCTTCATTCCCAACTTCGAATGTTACCGATATGGGCATCAAAACAAACTGTACAAGAAACTATGCCATCCTGTTTTAAAAAACGTTATCCTACAACTCGTGTAATACTGGACTGTACAGAACTATATATAGAAATGCCTACTTCATACCGTACACAATCTGCAACATTTTCAAACTATAAGCATCATAATACTGCAAAAGGCTTAGTTGGGATAGCTCCTAATGGTGCAATAACATTTGTCAGTGACTTGTATGCTGGGAGGTTTTCAGATAAGAAAATTACTAAAGACAGTGGCATTTATGACTTGCTTACATCAGGGGAGTCTATCATGGCTGATAGAGGATTCGAGCTAGATAACGATTTGCCTGAAGGAGTTTCATTAAACATTCCACCGTTCCTTAATGGGAAGCCACAGTTAAGTCTACAAGAAGAAAACGAGACCAGATGTATTGCTTCAGTCCGTGTCCACGTTGAGAGGGCAATTGAACGTACAAAAAATTATCGAATACTACAGTCTGTTTTTCCACTGTCAATGGCACCAGATCTGAACAAAGTTTGGGTTGTTTGTAATTATCTCACAAATTTTTTATCACAGCTTGTACCAGATAAAGCAGATGACTGAAGTGTGGTTTTGTAACTAAAAGTATATGAAGAATTTAAAATCAATTATATCATTTTGAAAAATTTACTTCAGTCATAGCTATAGCTCGGTATCAGCTGTGAAGCAGTAGTACTCTTCGGGTTGTACTGATATGAAAAAGATATTTAATACATATAATATATAAGTGTATAAATAAACTCAAACAGTGAAAACCTTATCCATCATATATTGAAAATAGAATCTTGTTAATTCTGGCAAAATAACATTATTCCACTTTTCTTCGTCAAACTCTCTTGTCTCGATATGTGTGTCTTTCATGGTATACACAATAAAATCCAGTTCACTAGTTTCTGTTACTGCCATTATACCTTGACACTGGTAAAAATAATTATGTCTTGATTTTAAGGTTGGTGTACCATTTTTCAATTCCATATAAAAATTCTTATCGCCACAAGCATCAACAATTGTCTCATTTTTCTTCGAAAAAGGACATTTAATTTCCAGCATTTTACTACTCGAAACACAAAAACCATCAGGGCTTGCTCCCAGCCATGGCCACTTCGGATTAACGATAAACCCAACATTTTCAATTTTCAAAATATTACACTTTTCACGATAGATATCAATAACTTTTTTCTCATTTTGCAAACCCCACTCACATGCATTGCTGGTGAACTTCTGCGTACTAAACAGCTTTTTCAATAACGCTGTGGGATGCATCTTTTTTCGTCGATTACATATTACTCCAAAATTTGATGCAGTTAACCTCTTCTTGCGCTCTTTATACCAGTTGGCATTATCAGATTGGCCGATAGTGCTAGCTTCTATTTTGACTACATTTTCTGTTGACACTAATAAATGTTTAGTCACGAAATCTTGTTTTTTCTCTGTTAACGAGCTCATGTTTACATTGTTTGTTATTTCACGATGTGGACTGGTATCATTTTCGGATTGTTCCTTCTTTTCGTTGGACTCCACGATTGAAGTTGAATAAAAATTTGAAGCTGTAAAATTGTTTCCTTTGATTAATTTTGCAAGCACTAAGCCCTTTCCACATGAAACCAAATCATCATGTAATTTTTGAAGTTTTTCTGGTTTTGGCTGAATAGCAAATAGTGGGGTGGCACAAAAGTCCCTCCTACCCGACATTATAGGCCTTTTTCGTATACTATTTTGATCTGCCTTAAAAAATGTAAGATTTGTGAACTTAATAGGTTCATCATTTTTTCCTTCTCTGGTACATGCCATCGTTGGAGAACATCGGTGCATGTTTTATCATCTGGAACAAGAGTTAAATTTAGTTGTCGATACTCCACCAACTGGAATAGAACTGCAGCTACATGTTTACAGCAACCACCAAGTCCTGCTTTACATGAACATTTCCCATAAATAATATCACCAGATGATTGGCATAAATGTACATAAACAGTGTAACGTTCACTTTTCATAGATGCTGCTACAAAACACTTTACTAAAAATGAAAGTTTCTCAGCTTCTACATTGGCCTTCACTTTTCTTCGCTTTTTCACAAACCCTTCTTTGAAAAGCTGATAGCCATTGATCTTGTGCTTAAGAGCTCCTCTTGGTTCATTGTTGAGGCTTTTACCAAAAACTAAATATTTGTGTATTCTCTCTTGAGTAATACAGGGGAGATTAGCAAGATCGATACTCCAATCTTTAACATTTTCCTGTACGCTTTCTTCTACGTCAATTGCGTTCTCAACGGGTGGTATTTCTTTAAAAACAGGCCTTGGACCCATGCAAGAGCTTTGAGAAAAGCTAGGACCAAGGTCTGCAGTGGAAAGTAAAATATTTATATCATTTTCTTCGTTTATAGCTACTAGATCGTCCATCTTCTCTCTTCTTCACCTTCTTAACTGTGTTTACGTTTAGCGCTTAGCTCAAAATGGCGGAGATCATAGTTTCTCCAAATGAAAAGTTATTAATCTGCCAATTTTTATAGTGGAGATAAATAGTTCTCCGTAATTATATGACACATAGTGCGAAGACGTCTCGGCTCTCAAAATCATACATTTTCAAACACATACAAATACCATAATGCATTGCACGCAAGCTGAAAGATGGGAAGCGGGAATTGGTACTCTATTTCTTTACGGGCTTTCTCGGGAATGTCTACTTTGACTGAGGTAAATTTTCGTTTTACAAAACCCATCCTTATAAACAAACTTTTCGCCCAATGAGATGAATCCAAATCAATGTTTCCAACTGCATTTGGGTACTTTTTCAATAGCGCTTTTGCTGCCGAGACAGCGCTGGCCCTTGAGACAACTGCCCCTCGATTGCTTGCACCTAGCAGGTATTTTTGCACCATCGAATCGAGATTCTCGCCTAACATTAAGGGTCGCCCCGTTTTAACACTGTATTTTGGTATGACTTTCTTTGGATCAATGCCTTTACTCTTAGCAGCTTTAAGTTCAGCCTCGACTTTGTTACGAAATGTCCTTGTGGTACTTTCATTCAGAGAAGGAAAACGTTGCTTGAATTTCCTCACACATGCAGCTGGGCCATGTACAGAGGCGTACTTTCCAATCTCGTAACGCTCCTCGTCGCTCCATTTTGCATACTTGGAACGTTTAGATGTAGATGCACCTTCTTCGCACGCAGTATGGATTATGCCAAAATCGATCTCTCCAAGTCCAGTGTCTTTTCGAGTTACGATTACAGATGGCGATGTATCTATCAAATGAAGAATAAAAATATATCATAGCTTTATTTTGTAAAGTATATAGACAAGATTGTGTTTTCCGAATATTCATATAAAAACAAGAGAACACTGCACAACAGTACGGTATCTAAGCTATGGAAGTAGAAATAATGATTGTATTAGTTTCTTCCTTGATTCAAAACACAGCAGATTCATAATAAGTAACATACCTTCAACTCCAGGTTCTTTGTTCGGAACATCACTATTACACTGTTTTTTTCTCTCTTCAATTTTCTTCTTCAGAGACGCTCTAAGGAACGACATTTTCCACGCTTCATGAAAACCAAAAGAAAATAATCTCAAATTAAAGAAATATCACTGTGCAGAATAGCTATTGTATATGGTGTTTCTATGGTTACAGACAATAGGAATGGTTTACTCAAACACTTTTCCCCGCCCATCCATATGGAAATGGCGTCGAGTGTGGTCACACTAGGCACTTATATCGCAAAACTATTGTTTTTAAGTAATAGAGTTGAACAAAGAAATTTCTTGTTTGTTTACTGTATAAATTTGGTCTCGTATCTTCTCTTTTAAAAAAGCCAGACGAAAACATCTTGTCTGATCTGTTTAATTTGCAAGTTATGCATATTAAATGAGCTGGTTATTGAAATATAACTTTAAGTGAGATTAAGGTACGCCAGGGAGCTCTCCTTAAATGCACTTTATTTAAGGACCGGAAATGTCTCAGCGATCTATATATCAATAAAACGACACTTAAAGAGTCTATTGATGGATGAAAATTGTAAATATTATGATCACGTGATCATAACAAAAATTAAAAACAAAACTAGCAGACACGTGTTCGGTGCTTTTATGTAAAACGTTTAACAAAACGAATCTGCAGGTACATAATTGCTTTTGCAGCTGTTTTTTCAAAGAAAATTATTTTTGAGATCTCGATTTTATATTTTTAGACTCAAACGAAACAACTTTGCTAGAAAACAAGAGAGACTAGATTTAAAAGAAGTTCCAAAATTGAGAGAAACTGTAATCGAATTGTTGTTTCTTTAACTGTTCCTTCTCAACATCATTCGACGGTTTCTCACCACCAATTGCAATTGCTATTGCATTTTCATATTTTATTGATGTTTTTTATGCAGAATTTCACGCGAATTAATATTCAGATAAGAGCTTTGGTCTGAAAATCAACAGAAAGGAAGTTATTCGCCTTTAAAACATTGGGAAATGTGTGCATACAACACCGTAACACCTCATAAATCACCAATTTCTGACATTATCAAGTAAAAACTCGTTTGTTCATAGACATTTTCCTAGTATTATTCTTTTTGAAATGAAGCTTTGAGTTCAATTAATTGGTAATCACCTTCCTCATTTTTATTATTTAACACTAACTCTTAGAAAACAACCAAAAAAAACTTGGTTAAAACCGTTAAATGTATAAATCGCTAGTCGTTCATCCGTCAATATCTTTGCAATCAACAATTGTTAGAGAGTAAGTCATATTTCTGAGGCTTCTCTGATGAATTATCAACCCCACAAACCAAATATATAGGTTTTAATTTCAAGGTAAAGTGCATAAATAAGGCAATGAAGAAACAGTTTTTCAGAAAAAAAAAGCCTCATTTGACTCGGAAGCTTCCTTGGTCGAAAAATTTGTTTTTATTAACTCGATTTACCAATTTAAAATCTAAATTGATCTCATTGTGTTTTAGTACTAAACAAGTTAAGAATTAAAACCGCTGTACGTCCTATTGTATTCATCCGTCAATAGACTCTTTAATATTTCAAAGGGAGTTTCGTTTAAGTTCATAGTGTGACCGCACTGGTCAATAGTTCAAGATTGCAGGAGACAGACAAGCACAACAATAGAATGTGCACAATAAGAGTATTATGCAATAAACAGAAACTGAAAAGTGAGTAATAAGAGACATTGAATGCACGTCGCTAACAGTCCTGAACAGTTCACAATGTCTTACGAGAAGATTTTTGAATTTAACGCAGCAGTTCGTGGATACCATTATTATAGAAGATTTTGGGTCCCAAAGTCATCTCAAAGTCTCTGTTGCTATTTCGAACCCGATAATCCGTTTGACAACTTCGCTATCAAAGTTTGTGAAGAGGGAAAGTCAACTCCAGTCGGTCATTTACCACGAGAAATTTCACGCGCAACGAAATTTTTTATTGACAGAGGAGCAACGGTTAAAGCCCAGCTCATTAGTGAACATTATAGGCGTTCTCCATTAGTGCAAGGGGGGATGGAGATTGCTTGTAAAGTGACAGTATCCATTCCTGGTACCTGTGTCAATTTGTTGCTTATGGAAAGATATAAGCAGTTGATAAAGGACACTTACAGTGAACCTAACAAGGAAGAGATCTTAGGATCGTACCTAAACGTTCAAGAAAACAATGAAACGGAACGGGCTTCCGAAGCAATACCACGGAAAAAGAAAGAGAAGAATGTTAAGAAGACAGAAGTAAAAACAAAAGACATTCGGAACTTTTTTAATCCTGTTGTTATTGACAGAAACCAACAAAGAAAGATCCAGTCCAGTTCCGAATCCCAAAAAAATCTTCCAGATATTGTGGAAATAGATTAAAAAAAAAAAAAACTGAGATTACCAAATATTTTGTCCTTTCTTTGTTTGCTTCCGCGAAAGTTTTTTCCCGCGAAATCTTTTTAAGTTGGTCAGCCGCGAAAGTTTTTTCCCGCGAAGATTTTAAAAATTGGTCATCCGCGAAAGTTTTTTCCCGCGAAACTTTCTGACTTCAAAGTATTAATAATAGCAATAGCAAAAACAGATTTTGAAGGTAAGAATAGAGTAAGTCAACATAGGTGACTTTAGTGATTATCATTGATCAAGAGACCACAAATAAGTGACACAAAATTCAAAGGAAAAGACTTTAAGACAAGCGAACTTGCATGTAATATTGCACACTCCTCATACTTATGTCAAGCAATTTTATATCATTACGTGTATATATAACGTACAGGTTGTACAGTCATCCAAAGATATACAGTGAAAAATTGCTTCAAAAAGAGCTCTCTATTTAAGGCAAAAGAAAAAGATGACCGGACAGACAACTTGCCTTTAATCGTGGATCATTTGGTGAGTTATATGGATTCAAATCCATGTTCCTGTTTTTCTGACCATCAAATTTTGAACGAACATTTAAGCAATCAAAGAATCGATTAAACATATACACAAACTTCCTGGTAGATGCAGTGTGTGGTAAGCCTCTAACGCCAGGTAAACGGAATTGCTTAATACCTAAATAAGTAAATATATTACATACATCTAAACAATTAAAAATAGAGGTACCGAATACACTCATAAAAAATAGCTTGCCATAGCAGCTCGCCTCCTCTAAGTCAAATCTTGAAACTTTCTATTCTGTAATTTATTGGAAAATTTGAAAAATAATAACAAAGATAGAAAATAGCTGGTCAATCCCAAAGAAAATGATGCAGTGATAAAAAAGTAGCTTGAACTATTTTTGTATTTTTTAATAGATGAAGGTATATCCCTAATATTATTTCTTGACAAGAACTGTTACTGAATCAAAATTATATCTTGATTCACTGCTAGAAAAAAGGTTAATCTTACTTGTGCAGCCATGGAGACATTCATCCGAGATCTTGGAGTTAAATATACATGGTCACTAGTCAGTTTAGTTTGGTGAAATCCCAAAGCAGCACGTCTCGGTCCAACATCAAAAGCCAATAGGGATATAATATGTTGCCAGCTTATCTGCTTTCCATCATACTAAAAAAAATAATCTCATTAACCCCCATAAAACAGAGCGCACTACAAAACCTTATCTAAATCTACCCTATGGTATGCACCCTAAAATATAGCAGAAATCATCTAATTTACTAATTAAACCTCTTACCACAATCTGTTATGTATAAATATTGCAATAATAAAATTTAATTACCATGAGATTTCTTGTATTCGTATGAGCATGCGAGTTGGAGAAATTATTCCTGGTGGTTTTCATCAAATGAGGAACATCACATATAAAATAAATTTTCCTTGTTAGAGCAAATCTATTGTATGTCCAATATACTACGCCATCATTCGACACATTGGAACCATCTAACCTTTTGTGTAAACGGTAGAAACGTCTATTTGGGGAGGCTCCATCGCTCACAAAAAACAACACTTTTAAATTTACAATTTCCAGCACTTTAACAGATTCCCAAACACATGGGTAAAGTTGGTCACTGGTAAAACCTTCACTTGCATAATAAGCAAAAGGGTATTCCAAGTGCTTGAACAGCCCTCTCACCATAAACGTCAGTACATGTGTTGCAACTGGCTTATGTTCCAATTTCTTTTCAACTCTCAATTGAAACACTTGCAACTCATTATTTAGGTTGCCAAGGTCACAAAACCCAACAAGCTGGCCAGTGTATTTGTTAAAAACTAAACCACTCTTGATTTTCATTTCATCATACAATATGCCCACATAGCGCTCATGATGAACAAAGTTTTTCGTTTCATTTACCAATGCTTTAACTACATCAGGATTGATTCCGCATTTCGGTTCTGTAAAGTTACTGTACTTTTCTAAAGTGGTGCGATGCGGAAGCTGCAAAAAACCTGATATTCGTATCTGTTCATATGCTCCTGGTGACTTCAGGAAAATTGACATACACCACCTGATTATGACAGGATGCCATATCATGCTCTTACTGTTTGTGTATGATGCTTGTTGCCTTTGCTGTTGCCAAAGCAAATATTGTGGTGATTCAGGATCAAAATTGTTTCCATCTGCATTTTTTACAACATTGGCACAAATGCTGTGAATTTCAGGATTAACAAGGACACCTTCCTGACTAACTAATTTTGTAATAAAGGCATCTTTATCAGGCACGGCGGAGCCGGGGAGCCACTTTTTTGCAAAGGTATGAATTTTTTTTAACAGTGTTTTCATTGATTTAAAATAATGTGCGTAATATGATGCGGACTAATGTTGAATCTATTATGCAGCAAAAGTGTAGCTTCTTTGATAGATTTAATGTCAATGAAACAGAAAACCCTCCAACGTAGATATTATTTTGATACATATTAACCAGTGCCGACCTGTGCATATTGATAATGCTCAAAGAAGGAGACCTTTTTGCGTTTTTTTCTTTCTCATATTTTTCATATTACGAGGAACGAAGATAGTTTCAGTTTAGAGAGAGAGCAAGACGAGACAAGACAAGACAAGTACAAAACGCTCAATATTTATAAGATGAAAACGATTAACAACTATTTTAAAAAAGTTCCTGAAAAAGCGGGAAGCGGAGAAAATGAAGACGTGGGAAAAGAAACCGATATTACTGGCCCACCAGAGACAACGGATAGCAGTAGTGGCAGTTATAGTAGCACAAGATCTTCGGCAGAGGCTCCACCAGTGATTGCTGATCAACCCAATCATCCACACAGTAAGTTTGAATTTAAAAAAACTTTATTTGGAGACCAGTACCGTTCTTTTCAACACAACTGGCTAACTGAATTTGAGTGGCTTGATTTTAACGAGGAAAGAGATTCAGTGACATGTTTCGTTTGTAAAAAACACTTGCCAAAACTTGATCTGGAACGAAAGGAAGAAGCTTTCCTTACTTCTGGTTTTCGTTATTGGAAAAATGCACGTGCCAAGTTCAAACAGCATCAAGAATCCAAATGCCACATTGCAGCACTAACCTTTGAGATAACGATACCTCAGTGTGGGAACATACTCCAAATGACAAGCGAAAAGATCAAGTCGGACATGGAAGAAAATCGAAAATGTCTCTTGAAAATTATTGAAACAATACAGTTTCTTGGTCGACAAGGACTTGCACTACCAGGAGATGAGAGCGATGAAAACTCGAGAAAGAGAGAGAAATATACATCTCACGACATCCAAAACGAATTACTCATGTTGATGGCACACCAAATATTACGTGATCTATCTGACGAAATAAAAGATACCTATTACGCAACCATCTGCGATGAGTATACTGACATTTCCAACAAAGAACAATTAACTCTTTGTTTACGATGGGTGGATGATTTGTTCGACATACATGAAGATTTTTTGGGCTTTTACGAGGTCCAAAATATCAAAAGCGATACGATCGTCTCAGCAATTACCGATATCCTTTTACGTGTCCAAATATCTTTAGATAACTGTAGAGGACAGTGTTATGACGGCGCGAGTAGTATGCTTGGCAAAAAGTCCGGCGTCGCAAAGAAAATCCAAGACATGCAATCAAAAGCATTTGTAACTCACTGCCATTGTCATTCGCTAAGCTTGTCTGTGAAAGAAACGACAAAAGAATCAAAGATTTTATCGAATACCATGGATACCAGCGGCGAGATTGCGGTACTTGTGAAGTACTCTCCTAAACGGGAACAGAAATTGGAGGCCATAAAAATTACTGATGTAGATGCTGAATCAACTAACCGTATCAGTAAACTCTCAACAACGAGATGGACAGTTCGTGCTAATTGTTTTCAAAAGATCATCGAAAATTACCACCACTTGCACCAGCTTTGGGATGATTGCCTTACGGAATTAGGGCTTAACAGAGATGTGAAATCACGAATCATTGGATGCCAATCACAAATGGAGACATTCGATTATTACTTTGGATTGAAAATCGGAAAACTCCTTTACTCACATACCGACAAGTTATCACAAACATTGCAAAAAGAGAAAATGTCAGCTGTCAGTAGTAAGCGCATAGCCATGCTTACTGTCGAAACCATCGCCAAAATGCGAAATTCTCAAAGTTTCGATGCTCTTTATGATTTATGTTTGAAGGAGATCGAACAAATTCCGTTCGTTTCCGAACCAGTTTTAAAAAGGAAACGTAAAAATCCAAAATACTCGATGTTGTTTTATCTTGAAGGAAACAGAAGCTCGTCTGAAGCCCACCATGTCTCAACTCCACGCGACCACTATCGTCAGCAGTTTTATGAAGCTATCGATGTCTTAGTTACCTCTATTCGTGATCGTTTTATCCAGCCATCGTTTTTTATGTTTGAAAATTTAGAGTCATTATTGATAAAGGCATTGAAAGGCAAGGACATAGCGGCAGAATTGAAAGTTGTCCGTGAGAATTATGCAACCGATATCAACGAGGATGAGTTGATGGTAGAGCTCTCATCATTTAAAGTTCTTATGAAAGATAAAGAAATAGATAATTTCGAAGATCTGATTAAGGAAATGAAATTATTGGAGAAGCCAGAGAAGAAATTTTTATCTAACGTTTGCAAAATTAGTAAAATATTAGCAGTTAACCCAGCATCTAGTGCAACCGCTGAGCGAACCTTTTTGTTGGCCAGGAGAGTCAAAACTTGGATCAGATCGACGATGTTACCAGCAAGATTTAACTCTGTTTCGATGCTTAACTTTCATAAAAATCGTATAGATAAACTAGATTTAGTAAAGATTGCAAATGCATTTGTTCAATCAGACGAGCATCGCCAGAGCATTTTTGGCAAATTTACTGCAAAGGACTTGTAATTTACTTAGTATCTTTATGTTTACTTTTTCGTTACTTTACTTTATCCACTATTCCATCATTATATACATATATCTAGAACAAAGGAAAAATTTGATGCGTTATTCATGGGTCACATTTTGAGCCTGCTTTTTTACGTTTATCAGTGATTATTTCGACACAATATTCTTTAAAATTGGGGCCAGTTTTAGCCAATCTAGAGGGCCTATTTTTCAAAAATTTCAAGCCCGTTGGCGCCAACCATGGTGGCGCCTCCTTAGATACTATATTATTCAGCCTCTCCATTTCCAAAACCTTTCCGCCGGCCCTGTTTATTTCTATTGTTCCTCCTTACAGATTGCACATCCTTAGCTACATCATGCAGTTTACATAAAAGATCTTCTCGATTTAAGTGAATATTAGGAATGTTCTTTGACGATGAAGATGACAGATTTTCATGCTTTTCTTCCCTCCACTGTAGTGTATTTAATGTTTTTCTGTAACTTTCATACTTTTCACATTGCATGCATTCAATAGATATCAACATTTCACAGTCAACTGTCCGTATTGTTCTCATCTGCTCACTATCAACAAGTTTTTTAGATTCTATTTTTGCTCTTATATTTCCTTCCTTGTCTTGAAAATGCAATTTGGCACCCATCTTTAATTTCTTCTCACATAGATTACCAAATCCAACATTACCTAGGGACAAGAGGAAAAAGTCCAATAATCACCCATGGCACAATTTCTTTAATAAACCATGCAACTTTTCTAAAAACTGCAATCCATGAAATAAGGATTTCTATGCCAAGGAATTTAGAAAAAAATCAATAATCTCAATGTTAATGAATTGTTTTGACAAGATCATACAATATTTAAATATCATTTAGAAATTGCCACTAGTTCAAGTGAGATAAATTTGCAAAAAAGGTAATAATTGAGATAAATTAGTTTCAATGTATGACTTAATAAAATAATAATTCTAGGAACTCCTGCAAAACAAAGTAGATATTGTAGGCATCTTCAATCAGTGTTTATTTGTTGGGATGTACGTTTTATACAACTGATTACCAATATTTATCTATCAGCAAATGATTTGCTCAGTGGATTCACTAAATTGAAAAGATTGACGGAGCAGACAAAATAAAAAGAGCTCAACAATCATGCCTAGTATCAATCAATAAGTTTTTTCCGACTTGTTTTCATTTTGAAATGATTTTTAGTTTCAAATTTGTGGCAGTGAAACAAGGCCATTAACAAGATGGAAGGAGAGAAAAAATACAACATAAGAATTAACACACACCTGGACACAACTTGCTTTTGCGCAAATAACTATATATCGACTCTGCTGTAGCTGATATGAGCTTCTCAGGTAAATTGTATACAGGCATTGGAACACCATGGATAAGCAACTGCCATTCAGCAGATTCAACATTCACTAATACAGAATAGTTGAGAAATGGAACACTATTTTCAAATGCTATGTGGCAGAAACATTGCTGCCCTTCTGAAGTCCCAGGTATAAGCAGAAATCCATACTTTTCCGCAATCTCATTTACAGACAGTTGTGGTGGTTCATATTGTTGATGATGTAGTAGTTGAGTGTTTAATTTCTCTTCAAATTGAACACCAAATCCTGGACATTTTTTGGTAGGTAACATGTGTTTACCAACTTCAAAACTTGCTAATGTACCCTCTCGTAAGCTGTAGTTTGTGCTTGATTTCTTGCAGCGCTCAAGTTTACGTTTGCATACCTCACACACAAATACTGGGTGAACAGTTTCATCATTTGACAAATCATATCCAAACAACTTAAAGACTTCTTCTTTATAATCAATGACTTTCTTTGGATTCTTATACTTGTCACAAATCTTTATTTTGTTGGAACATACACGGCAAATACGAGACAGTTTGCCTTCAGGAAAATCTCTAAAAATAAACAAAGATGCAGAATAGAGAAGCGTTTTTTTTTTTCAGTTAAAAGCAGGATAAAACAGTAAGAATCATTTCTTTTATCAATTTCGCACTAAGTGAACAAACATTCAATCTGAGAAGACAATATTTTAGAAAAACAGATGTCTACTTACTTGTTGTCCATAGGTAGCTTTATATCTACGCACTGAGAGGAGACCAGATATTTTCCCAGTGCCGCATGAAAATATACAGTGCCGCCACTCGAAAACGGTTTAAACGTGAACCATAAACAATAAAGATAACATCCAGCTTATTTTCAATTTTTCTAGACTCTACTATCACCTTAGTTTACCCACTGTATTATGCACATTTTCACGTGAAGACAGTAAAGTGAATTCTGTGTCACTCGAAATTTGTTTCTTGTGTTTGTTATTCTCTTGTCCGGCACGTCCACAGTCCGGCCCATATGTTTCTTCGGTGTCTTAGGAATCAAATTCCTAATAAGGTACCTCACAGAAGTTGTTAAAAAAGCAGAAAAAAACAATTAAGTTTGTGTTCCCCTGACGCATACGATTTATCACCTCTTCGCCATTCGCCATTTTGAACCTCCCGCTCGATAACATAGTTGAATCATCTAACAGATGCCGACACAATAGCGCAACAAAGAAAACAACAATAGAGTTTCTCGCGATTCAAACCGTTCACTATCCATCTCCCTCACACATCCCTGGTATAATATAAAAAAAAGTAAAAACTGTAAAATCAGTAAAATCTAAAAAAGTTTGAATATCGCCGGGAAAAATTTAAGATTAAACTGCTGAATTCGAAGATTAAAAGAGTCGAATTTGAGAATCTGAATGATTCAAGATATATATTTACGCATAAAACTCGGCAATAAAACTCAGATTAACCTAGAATGTGAATTAGATATTGAAAGCTTTATTAAATAAACTTATAAAATCTTTTGTAGAATTTGCATTTCGTACGTTCATTGGCAAAGAGTTATATTCTTTAGCACCAGCAAATCTAAAGCTTTTCTTTGCGGACTCCAGTTTGACACGAGGAAGTCTGATAATCTTTGTAGAGTTACGAGTATCGTTTGACATCACATCGAAATAGTTTAGCAAATTACGACAAACTTGTCCAGTGATACATTTGTACACCTGTACACAAAGTCTGCGTTTCTGGATTGCACGGATGGAAACTTTCGATTGATCTCTGACGTTATAGCGTTTGTATATAATACGAGCAGCTCTGTTCTCAAAATTAATCAGTTTTTCTTCAGCCGTACGTGTGTGTGTACTGGTCAAGATGGAACAATATGTGAAGATTGGCAGAATCAATGATCTATACAAGGTAAGTGCTGCTTCAGTTGTAAGTTGTGAACGGACTCGTTTCAGTAGGTACAATCTTCCTGCTGCTTTCTTGTATGCAGAGTCAATGTGATCTTTTAAAGATAATGACTGATCGAGTTTGACTCCAAGATATTTATATGTATTGGTTGACATTAAGCTCTCGAATTTGTGTTTGATGTTCAGTGATTGACCTTTGACCCTCTGTGGTGTGCCAAACAACATCACTTCCGTTTTTCCCTTTTTCATGTTGCACACTAGGTCCATCGATTCTAGCCAATCTGAAAGTAGTTTGAAATCTTCTGTGAGATGCTTCTCGATGTCTGATGTCGTTTTTGACTGGTAGTAGATCACTGTATCGTCAGCATATGTGAAAATCTTTGAGTTTTGAAGCACTGATTCAATGTCATTGAAGGTCAATAAGAAAAGTAAGGGCCCGAGTATTGACCCTTGAGGTACTCCGCATGTCACGTTTTGAGCTTGTGATATTTCTTGTCCAATACGAACGGATTGTTTACGGTTAAAATCATGGCGGAAAGTAAGTATTCCTAGTTAAGTTGAATCCCTTAAACCTTTTTGGCTCTTTAAATAACATTTATAGAAATTTGAAGTGGAAGTATTTCTTTTTTTTTCAGAAAGTATGGGCAGCAAATGGAAGTTTAATTGTACACTCCGCTGTTTTCGTCATAGGCTTCTTTATTATCTTTTTTCTTATTACACAGGAGATCAACTCATAGTTGATTACTTCTACAAGGGATTCAGCTATAAATTGATAGTAGCGTTATTATATGGAAACGATGGCATAAAGTTAAGGTTTGTTGATTCACACGTCAAGAAAATTGTCATAAAATTATAGAGTTGGTAGAGAGGGTTATTGTAGAGTCATTTTTTTTATCGCTTTCAGCCTATTTGCTTTTTGTACCTAAATTATATATGCTCAAGTTATGCTCATGTTTTGCATTAACATTTTTGTCAAGTACCACCTTTTGTGCCTTAGTTTACGTCAATTGAAAAGGATTTTGGTTCGTTATGGATTGTTTAAAAGAAAATCCAGTTGTTCGTTAGCTTCGTTGTGTGATGTTGTCCAGGTACGTAAGTCATTCATTGGAAAAGTATGGCTAACATACTGATGAAAAGCATAGGACAGATAAGTTCTGGTTTTCTTTGTAGTAACCAAACGAAATAGAATAGCTCATTTGAATAGTTTGCGTATATATAAAATTTTATAGTGAAGGACGTATAATTCGGAAGTTTCACTGTAGAACTATTTGCCCTGAATACTGAGTGAAACTCTTTTGCCCTGTTGTGACATTACAATCCAATTTTGGAGAAAATATTTTATAGGATGAGCTTAACTGTAGTGGAAGAGATCTTGGATACAGGAAAATGCACCATAAGTTGTTTGCAGTCCATAATATCCGCACTAGTCAGTAAGTACTGTTAACCAGAAATACCTACATATTTGTAGAAATACCTACATATTTCTACAAATTTTTTAGTATATGAAAGACCAGGAATGATTTTTGACTGCGCCTCATATTAATCAAACAAAGTAATAATTTTTCGATGTAATATTGTATTATGGTTGCTACTGATGGCTATTTCTGAGTTTTTATAACTAGCAAAGGTATACTTCTATGTTCATACTGTTTTTATTTACAACAACTATAGGAAAAAACTATAACTAAACTATAAGAAACTATAGGAAAACTTTTATCCTTTTAGTGCAATTGTTCGTCAAATACAAAAAATCCTTGATCCAGAAGGTGTGAAGAGGAGAAAAAGAAATTGTTTGGCCCGTAGGAAGTACATTAACAAGGTTAAGATGTTAATATAATAAATTTACTAACATTTGGAAATTTTTGCCAGAAATGGAAAATTATCAGAGTTTTTTAAAGCAAGTTTAAGATGGTTAAAAAATCTTTGTGTCCGAAAAGTCGAGGGGCTGTGTTATGGTAGAGTATCTCAACTCATATTCAACATCCGAAGAATTTCGGATTTCAATTATTACAAAAATTCCTTTCCAAAATTTGTTTTTAACTGAATCGCAAAATTTTATCATGTCGAGAATATTGCTTGATGTATCAACTATCTTAGGGACCTGATTATCTGTGGCACTTAGATGGTTACGACAAGTTAAAGCCGTATGGCTTTTGCATTCATGGGTGTATAGACGGGTATGACCTAATTTTTTGGCTGTCAAGAATAGGTTCATGCTCGGGATAAACATACTTTTGTCTTTTTCTAAGCAGATATTCAAGAAAGTTACTATGGTTAGAATCCGATTCAACAAATAATTGTCCCAAAGTAATTGCAAGTTACTTTCTGAATTATGTAAAAAATCACAAAGGTTAGATTTTTTTTGAGAATCAGAATGTTTTTGAATTATTGTCGAATTTATTTCCTACGATAACTGAAATGGTAGTTATTCCGTAATTATATAAACCGAAAAAATAAAATAGAATATGGTATAGTGTATTGGCAGAATATGGTAGCTGTAGTAAAATCTTAGTTAATTGCGATTTCGGCAAATTTGCATCGTGAAGAAATTAACAAGTCAAAAATGTTTATAGGTACAGCAAGAGTCATTCGCGCTGATCGTGGAAACGAGAACCTTAACATTGCTGGCATCCAAAGATTTTTTCGTAGAAATGGGACTAACCCCATGTCGGAATCAAGCAGTTTCCTGTTTGGAAAGTCAACCTCAAACCAGGTGGGATACTTCGTCATTACAGGCACAAAACGTAGGGGGGATCTACTAATACAATATGTATTTTTCTAGAAACATCAGTAAATCGTGCTAAATTTATAAGCTAATCATGTAACTTGTTTACTTTAATGTGGTGAGGTTAGGTTAGGCGTAAGTGCTGTTTTTCAGTCCTTTACATTTATTTTAGAGAATTGAAGCATTTTGGTTGCAATTACGAAAGACTTTTGGACAATGGTGGATGAATTACTTTAAGGTATATACGACACAACGGGCAGCAAAGGCGTGTTGTTTTTTAACTGATCTGTGATATGTTATTTTCCGAGTATTTTGTTTTCCTCTTTTACTAACTTATTTGTCGTGTTTTGTTTTTCGCTTAGAAAGTATCTTCGTTTTTTAGGATATGCGAGATGAAGGGAGTTGGGATGATTCAGATCCCGTCCATAGGTATGTTAAGACAATAATTTAAACCTTTTCTTGTTGACCATAGTTTCAAGTATTGATGAAGCATCAATTTTATATTGTTTGCTGACCATTCAACTACATTCTCCAAAATAGCACTATTAAAGAGCAATAAGGAGCTGCAACACCGTCTTTACAGTTCGCCCCACTAACTACTAGGAAACCTTAATACCAACCATACCAACTGTTTTAAATTTTTTAGAGAGTGCTTGAAGTTTAGTTTTGGATTTGTTATAAGGAAAGAATTGGAAGAATTCAAGCTCTTACACAACTCTCATCGTATTAGACCGTATGCAGGGCAGGAATGTCCTAGTGGCATTCCAGAAATATTGTATAGTTTACCAGAAGGTTATGGTGAGTTACAATGTCTAACACATTTTTCAACGTTTCATTTTGGTCATGTTTTGGCGCTGCTAATGACAGTACTGCAAAACCC
The DNA here is from genome assembly GCA_039566895.2 of Turritopsis rubra. Classification (NCBI taxonomy): domain Eukaryota; kingdom Metazoa; phylum Cnidaria; class Hydrozoa; order Anthoathecata; family Oceaniidae; genus Turritopsis; species Turritopsis rubra. Next base: position 12,115,479 of record CM077630.1, read on the forward strand.
GCCATTAGAAGAGATCGGATGTAGTAAAATGCCTCTCACAAATAATATAATATCTTTTTAGGGAGCCGACACTATACCAAATCTGTCAATTCAAATGATATAAACGTGGCACTAAGATATTCTCGGAATAAAAGTATATTTGGATGCAGCGAAGAATTTGAAAAGATTGGGTTACTCTATATTGGACTTTATAATAACAAATTTCCAACAACAGCGCATGAAGGTCGAAGCCTTTACGAAGATTTAATAAGGTTCATCGAAAGCATATAGAGAATAAATGATATCATAAAATGCTAATAGAATACCTTTATATATCTATCCAATCTTGAGGAATAAAGGAATAAATATTGTTAACAAAACCTTTTTACAGTGAAACGTTCCAAATGTTAAAACATAAATAACCTGAAAGTTTGTGTGAAGATACACAAAAAAGTGCAACAAAATAGAACTGTAGTTTTCTTTTTCTAAATGCCATGAAATCCCCCACTCATTGTTATGGCATCCTTTAAAGCTTCAGACATACTACCAATGTTATCATAGTGCGTGGCCAATTTCAAAACTAGATCACAAGTTGATATTGCTGGTTTGCAACAACACGATTTGGGACAATCGTGAATGAATTCCACACGTAGTTTAGCATGTAATCCAAGGATTGGGACCGTCTCAGAGCCAGTCAAGAAAAACATCACATCTTTTATAGGCAACGGTTCAGCTGAAACAAACAAAAATTTATTGAATCAACAAAAAACGACCTTAAGGGAAGAAATTTTGGCGGGTTTGGCGGATTTGCTAAATAGGCATATGCGATAAGACTGATTCACAAAATTAATACTGAATGGCTGGATTTATCTTTGGCATAATCAATGAATTTCAAACATTCAATCAAAACATAAGATCATTGGTGCAGATCAATCACGATAATAAAAATTGTTGAGAGCGAAAAACTAAGAACAAAAACGCGTTATCACCTTTCTCGCAACAGAGCTCTAGACAATCAACTAAAACTTTCAGCGTGTTTATTTCTTGCACTTTTCTTGAAGATCCATCTTGGCTGAACACTGGTAGTAACAAATCCTCAACTTTATCAAAACTGTACTGCAATTCATTATGCACACAGAACACGAAATTAAATATTTCTTGATTCCCACGAATAATATCTAGTAAGTTACATAATCTCAAGCCTTGGCAAACATGTTCCAAGGACTGAATGACATCTTGATATTCTTTCACAAATATTGGTCTAAAAAGTAATGACACAAAAGATTAACCTTTTATTTTTCACTCAATGGATCCGAAATGTATTTCTCAAACATGGTCGCAACTAAACAAACCAACCTTAATATATCGAACTTTTGATGCACTGTTACAGACAAACTAGATCCTCGAAAACCAACAGCAGCCAATGCATCAAGTCCTTCATCAGAGGAACAATACTTTCGCAGGTCTTCATTACTTTTACACAGTTGAATCTACGATAAAGCATGAAAATAAATCAAATATATTAATTTTTTCCAGCATTTCAAATGCCTCGAAAAACTTTGCAGAGTAATATAAACAACTTGAAACCAATTTTATCAATCAGAGCTAAAAGCAGTTTTTGAGGCATCACACTTATGGTTGAGCTGCAAAACTATTTTTTATGTGGTCGAACGAGTTTTTTTATACTTACAGCATTGTAGGATTTACTCAGTTGAGATACCCCTGGAAGGTTATCTGGTAATTCTTTTAAAAAACCATCCAATTCACAAGTTATATAACGATATGATCGCAATGATAAAAAGTTCGGAGCTGGCCCATTATAAAGAATCGAAAGCGCAAATAACTGTCCAGCATATTTAAATTTTCCAGCAGTTATATCTCCTATCAAATTCGGGTGAGGCCATTTCCCATCTTCATAATCAACGAACAACTGATTTTGAATGTCTTTAATAGCTTCTAAAAATTCATTTCACTTTTCCAAAAACTAATGTAAAAGCTTGATCATCCATTAAAAGATATAAAAGCAAATCAATTTACCTGAATAAAATTCTCGACTCAAACCACCCTGGTCTATTCCAGTTTCTCCATAATAGTGGACAGCTAATTTCATGCCCATTTTTTCTTGGACCCAAGGATTCTTTACCTTCTGGCAAAAGTCTTCGAAGGTATGACCTCGTCTTATTGTCATTCTCATGGCATTAGTACTGGTTTCACATGAAGCCAGGCATTTTTTCAAAGTTTCCACATCAAAGTGAGATTTAGTTGCAACAAGCACTGGTTGAAGACTTCTTTCTTCTTCTTCAGATTCACTGCTACTGTCAGTCTCAATTATTTCAGGATATTTGGCTTGAGTACATGCCGTAGAATGTGATTCCAGATCAACTGCGGGTATAGGCAAGGCACAGATGACACAATTCACTAATCTATTTGGCATATGGGGTTTATTTCTCACCAAAGGACTTGATGATTGCTCTGAAAGATTCTCCTTGAATCTTATTTCCATCGTAAAATCAGAGTTAACACATTCCCGCATATGGAGAACAAATTTTTCAAATTTTGACATTGGCTCATTAGGATCAGCTACTTGCATTGGATACCCATAGCACAATTCAAATAACTCATATTCCTTACTTAAGCTTCCAATCCAATCATAAACAGTTTCCATTTTGCTTGTAGCATCAAAAAAACGAGTTTGACGCCCTAGTTCAATATGACTAACAGAGATAATACAACAGTTGCCAGAAACAGCAGCCTCCTCTGGAACACGTGATCTCCTCTGATCTTGAAGTGCTGTAAGATAATTAGATCTGTCTTCATCCTGCTTCTTTTGCGCTGTCTCTTTTTGGTTAACTTCTTTTTTAAGCTGCTCTTTCAATTTGTCAGCCTGTAGAGTTAGTTGATATTCATTGTCTTGTTGGGCAACTAAAGCTCTTCTTTCCTGTAGTTGCTGCTCAGTGTCATCAGATACACAGTCCAAGATACACAATTCTGAATCCTTATAATTCTGTGAAGCAACAGATTTTGTATTTGTTTCTTTTTCTGCTTTTTCAACTTTTGGAGTGGATTGAAATATTGGTAGCTCAAAATCAGAGTCAGAATCAGATGCAGATGTCTGCTTTATGCAATGAGGGAATTTCAAAGGTTTTGAAAATAGGATCAGTTTGTGAGCTGCTTTTTTCGTTGTAAAATGATCCTCTAAGGTGATGCTTAAGTCTTCAACATCACTCATATCAGCAGCCTTTAGATCAAATAACATCAAATTTTTGTAACCTGACAAAGAAGAGAACCATACATTAGTTCACTGTCATTTAATCATATCATAAAACGCAATAAACCTTTCTTTAATTCATTTGCTATATGAAAAGTTGAGGAAAGGCACATTTCAGGAATGATAAAGTGTCTCACGTTTTTGAAAAAATACCTTACTGCCAAAGGATGCATAAGGAACTAATGAGTAATTGACAATAATAATACTTTCTTTGTGTTCTTATTGTTTTGTTTATTTTAATAAAATAAATGGCAAACATCACCAATCAAGTTTCAATGCAGCAAAAACAGAAACTGTCGAAAACATTTCCATACTGAGATAACAAAGAAAACATCATACCCTTTATGCTTTTATCTTTTGGAAAATATAACTTTATTATTTCCTCCATTATTTCATTTAATTTTGTTTCCTTATCAACATCTTCCAATTTTCTTTGCCCACCACCTGATTGTAACTTTACAATACAATATTTGTTCTTAACATCGTCCCAATGATGCCATGTGCACTGAACATTATAAGTGGATTTTTTTCTCTTATTCCGGTCTTGAGGCACTTTTTTCGAGCCTTCACGCACAGCCTTGACCATTTCTGCCAGGGTATCAGCTCTATTATCACTTCTAAATTTCTCCACAACAAGCCTAGCATCAGCAAGACCGATTCCCATCGAAATAAAGTCCTCTGCACGAAGCAAGTGGATGGAATCTTTACATACCTATATATAATATGATAGATTTAATGCATGTTTCTGAATAACTGAATATCAAGGAAATATATTATAGTTCAATCCGATAAGTGGAACCTTGACAGACCAACTTGAAAAAAAATAAAGTAGCCATATATATAACAAATAATGCAGAGAAACAAACAACTTTCCTTGTAATATAGTAACATAACATTTAGCACAAAATGAAAAATGTGTAAACATCAGCATGTTTTTATAAATTAACTTACCCGACTAGATTTTACCATATCTAAAGTTGCTATTTTGTATCCTCTAATGGACAAAAATTCCACTATCTGGAAAAAAGAAATTAGCAGTAAAATAAGACTGTGCTGACACCTGATTTTTTTTTTTTATATACACTTCATCTCTCTATATGTCGAACGTGTGAAAACAACATGAAAATGCTTTATATTTTCAAATAGGCATTCTTAAAAGCTGAACAGACAGTATAACACTTATCCACAGGTGATATGTTCAGTCTTGATTTTATTACTCTTTCTCAGTGATTATTTTTTTAAGGTGCACATTATACTTGCAAAAAACTCTGCAGTGAAGTGTTAGTTTTTTATGTGGAAGAAAGACTGATTTAAGAAGCATTTCTTAATATGATTATATACATAAACAACAAATAGCCGAACACAAAAATAAATGAAAAATATCTTCCTCACAACTACATAATAGAAATATTATTATTGACGTTATTATTAAGTCGCACACAAGAGAATGAAAAAGAGGGAGGTTTTAAGATAAGATAAGATAAGATTTATTTCATAGACAAAACTGCTGAAAATTACATGTGGTGACAATATGGAGATCAACAAATAGTAAAATTGTTACTAATCGATGTGTTGGCCACAACATAGAAAGGTAGCTACAAAGGTTTTGAAAGTGTAACGAGCCTGTTTACTTTTTAATCAATCTTTATTGTTTTATTTTGAGAAAAAAGGAGAACAGAAAGTCGTCTCACCTCATCGTTGGAAGACATTTTTTCGGCCATTTTTACAGCGCACGTTTTGTTTTGTTTTGCTTCAGCTTTTAAATCCAGTTAATGGTGTTAAAAAGCATATACAGTGAACTACTTTTAATGAACATCAACTTATGTCAAAAATTTTTTTAAATTTTGAAAAAATTTTGACTTGACTTAGCTATGTGAAGTGAAAAAAAGTCCGCGTTATAATATCACATCACGTAAAAAATTTTATGTAATGTGAAAATTTTTTCTAAAGATTGAATTTGACATTACATAGTAATTCTATGTCAAGAAAATAGATGGCACCAATACGCTTCCGTAGGATGGTGATAACAGTTCTGGATTGATAGTTTCTAATGAGTTTACATAATGCGCCACCTGAAAGTTTGATGTATGATAATAATTTTTAAAAATAAAACAGAAGCTAAGAAGCTAATAACAGTGTAATTTTATGGGTGATACTGTTTTCCGGCTAAAATTCAAAATTTGATTAATTTCTTCAAAACTGCATACACGAAACAAGAGCTTATTAGGATGTGCTTCTTTATTATTTACTTTTAGAAATTTTCTAAATTTAGAAAAGTAAACTGTTTGGTAAATGGTGTTAAGCTAAGATTTTTTAAAACACAAAAAATAATTATATTTACATCCTCTGATGTTGGGTTTGATGTTGAAACTTATGAAGTTCCCAACAACCATGGTTGATGCATTGAAGTTTGTTGTTCATTAACATTAACATGCTCTGAATCTGAAATCTATAAAGTTATATTTTTAAGTAAGCAGTATTTTTGCTAACTGCAAGTAAAACAAAACTCCTTTTAAGCTACAGAAAGCTTGGGTAGTTCAAAAATATAATACCTCCTCTCTTCCTTTTGATTTTTGTAATTTAATTGCATTTAAAGTAGCCATGATCTCTGGATTCGAAGCCAAAGAAAAGAGAGAAGAAGAGTTGAAGTTCTCCATGTTTCTTCAAGTCCATGCAATGTTTATTTTTACAAATCCGCATCTGTCAGCAAAATTTCGACGAACATGATTGGTCAAACTGCCAATCCGCTCAAATGAAGTTGGAAGAGCTTCAACTTCAACTGCGTACTGCAGATCGCTGGATGTCCGCCTGAAAATCATAATATTTGAGAAGAGCGCATGCGCAAATCCCGTCGCAAATTCCGCTTAGTGGAAAATGGCCTTTACGCCCATACCTATCCCCAAGACATCCGTTCCAATGGAATGACGAGCTTGACAAGGCATTTGAGGAATCGAAATCTGCAATTATTGAAGCTATCCGGGAAGGCGTAGAGATTTTCGACCTACAGAAATCAACATGTCTGCGTCCGGATTGGTCATGCAAGGGTATCGGTTATTTTCTTCTCCAAAAACATTGTGATTGTATAAAAACGTTGCCAGATTGTTGCCCTGGAGGCTGGAAGATTACTTTAGCAGGATCACGTTTCCTTCAGGATGCTGAAAAACGATATGCACCAATAGAGGGAGAGGCTTTTGTGTTCGCCTGGGGCCTCGAACAGACACGCTATTTTACGCTGGGTTGCGATAACCTCTTAGTTGTCACCGACCATAAGCCCCTTACAAAGATCCTGGGTGATCGTATGCTTGACGAAATTAAAAACACACGTCTCTTTAGACTTAAACAGAGGACACTTCCATGGTATTTCCGAATAGCTCACATTCCTGGACGCTTCAATTCTGCATCCGATGCAACTTCGCGTCATCCGTCTTCTTCTAATTCTATCGATTACCTCGAAGAGTCGGACCTTATCGAATCTTCATTGATGGCTTCGATCCGACAGTCATCATCTACAAACTTTTCCTTGTCCTGGGACCAATTATCAAACGCAACACAGTCAGAAATGAGTTCACTTCTACAATGTGTCCGATCAGGCTTCCCACAGGAGTATTCAAATGATCCATCAATCAAGCCTTACTGGCAGTACTGTGAATCTTTATATGAACTTGACGGAGTTATATTATACAATGATCGGGTTGTTGTTCCACCGAGTATGCGTCAACATGTCCTCCAAGTTTTGCATTCAGCACACCAGGGCACATCATCCATGGAAGCCAGAGCGAGAGAAATCGTTTTCTGGCCAGGTTATACCAATGCAATTACGAATAGTCGAAATTCTTGTACTGATTGCATCAAGAACGCCCCGTCACAATCGCACTTGCCACCCGCTCCTCCTCAGATTCCTTCCACACCATTTGAGTCTATAGTCGCCGACGTTTTCGACCTGGATGGACAGCATTATCTTGATCGCTTAACTGGATGGCCTGATGTCTTCAAATGCAAGCCAGGATCTCCACAATCAGGATCGAAAGGACTAGTATCGTGCCTCGTCAACTGCTTTACATGCTACGGGTCCCTATGGACTTGTCCAGTGATGGTGGGCCTGAATTTGTAGCTGTGAACACGGATTCCTTTTTAACGCGTTGGGGTGTGTCACATCGAATATCTTCTGCTCACCACCCTCGCTCTAACGGACGTGCAGAAGTGGCTGTCAAGACAGTGAAGACATTACTACGATCTAATACCGGACCTTCCGGCACTCTCGAGACAGAAAAGTTCCTTACTGCCATGCTTCAACTTCATAACACCCCGGATCCGGAATGCCACCTGTCCCCGGCACAGGTTTTGTATGGAAGACCCCTTCGTGACTCACTCGCGTTTGTCAACCGTCTTGAAAAGTACACTAACCCGGATGTCCGTCCAATTTGGAGAGAAGCTTGGCGAGAGAAAGAAGATGCCCTTCGGACCCGTTTCCATCGAACATCAGAGTCTTTGGCATCCAATTCTCGACCACTCCAACCTCTGCAACCAGGTAACAAGTGTTATGTGCAGAATCAGACTGGCAACTACCCGAAGAGATGGGATCGCTCATTAACTGTCCTGGAGCCCGTTATGATATGGGTTATGATAGCTACATCATTAAAATCGACGGCTCTGGTCGCCTGACTCGACGCAACAGACAGTACCTCTGCAAGTTTGAACCTATATTCCCTCAGATTCCATCATCGGTCTCGAAACGTGATCGCGTGCCTTCAACACTGCCTCCTCAACCATATGTCGTTGAGCCGTCACCAGCAGCTTTGCAATCTTCACCATTGGTCGTATCACCTACGCTTCCTACAACGCAGACCAGCCCATCAACAAGTTGTTTAACACCTGTGAATCATCAAGTTGCTCATCAATCTGTTAAAGTTAAAGAGACACCTTCACTTTTAGAGACACGTACTCCTCGTATGAGACGTCCTAAAAAACATTATGAACCCGAGACTGGGAAATGGATCTCCCCTTAGTTGTCGTTCAAATACTTTGAACTGGAGGGGGATGAAGGGATGTCGCTCCATTTAATTATAGTTTATATTATTATGTTTTTCTTTCATTTAGATTATGTTCATCGTAAAGATATAAATAACTAATATACAATAAATAATATACGAGGAGGTTTCCTTCAGGCACAATTTTGGAGGAGAGAAATTCGCTTAACATACAAAGTGTTGGGCTGGCCCCATATTTGACAGCAATATTGTAATTGGGATTGAAAAATAGCATCATAAGCTAGTTTCAGGACATGAGTGGGAACAAAATGACGTAATTTACCTAAGGCTCCATTGGCTCTCTTGAGCTTCACTGCAGTGGCATCAATCTGAGATTTCCATTTCAGATCACTATCTAATAGTACACCAACATATTTAACACACTTACAGGGTGGAAGTCTTTTTCCATTGATGAATAGCCTAAAGTCAAAATTAACATATTTTATTAGCATTAAGCCAATGACACAAAGATTTTAAGTCTAACTTTAGATGTTTGGCTAGTTGCTTTATAGAGTCACTGAAATGCAATAAGTTAGTGTCATCTGCAAAATTATTAACATTAGAAAAATAAATAGCATCATGTAAGCCGTTTATATATAATAAAAATAAAATAGTGTTAATGTTACCAGACATGGTGCTCCACTCGGTCAACTCTGCTCGGTTTGTACATATATTTTCTATAAGTGTACTAGTGATTGCAGTGACTCTAGTAGGCATGATTAGTGAGGAAGTAAGTTAAAAGAAGAAATGATATCAAAATATTCACTTATCTTTTTGTCAGTGTCAGCATTTAGCAGATTAATATTAAAATCACCAAGAAGATAAATAGTCTTGTTTTTTGCAGAAGTTTTTTGCAGTACAGGGTTTAAAAAGTCATTGTTAAATTTGTCCACAGACATACCAGGAAGCCTATAGATGCATCCACCAAATAATATTTTTGTCACCTGCCTGAATAATTTCAATTAATTTAGATTCAAGCTCACTGCTTTTATATGCAAGTTTGTCAAGGTCAGAACGATCAGAACATTGTAGATCATCGGCAATATAAAGTAAGGCACCGCCATATTATCTCTTTTTTCTTTTCTTGAAAATATTTTAATCATGGCGCGTCAACTTCTCTGGTGACTGGCAAATATTAATTTTTACTACTTCATGAATCATCATGACCTTTTGTCACAAGAAACGATATATTCTTCGATACATTCGCCTGCTGGAACCTTAAAGAAACTTACTTAAGTGTTACTGGCGTTCTTAAATAAAAAGCAACATTTTTATGTAAAAATAAAGCAGAAGCTCTTCAGATATTATTCTATCATCAGTGCTATTGTGGAATTTTTCTGGTTTATCGTTCTTGTCTCGGAACCTTTTAGCCCATGAGCTAGGGTGGTTTTAGGGCTCACTTTTTAGGAAAAATGGAAATATCCTTTTTTGTTATCCTTAGGGTGTCTACTTTCCGAAAAGGTATGATAACCTGGGTAAATCGGTAGCTTTTTGCCAAATTCAGGGAGTAGAAGCAGTTGCATCACTTAAGCTTCTAGAGCGGTTTTTAAGGAAAATTGAATTTTACGTGAAATTTAGAGTCTGATTTCTCAACGATTAATCAATTAATTCTTTTGAAATTTAGTAAGTACCTTTGTAACACATCAAAGAATTGATTTTAAAAAAAAATTCGAAAAATTTTTTTTCAGGGGGTTGGTACGAGAAAAAATAGGTAAAAATCAGGGGGTTTGCTTTTGATAAGGTGTTTTTATAGAAATCAGTTTAGAAAGCCTCAAAATGTTTCAGTACATTGAAAATTGCAAACATATATAAATATTCTAAAATAGTAAATCAATAGTTGAGTACATTATCATATAATAAAGTACTTTTTCAGGGGTTAAAACTCGTATTTTTTTAAAACAAAATCAGTTTTTTGCCTTAGAAAAATCGATTTATCAAAATTTAAGTGTCCAAAAGTATCAAATAGTATGAACTTTGTATGTGGATGATGAATATCATACTGACATGTATAATTTTAATAATACTGAAGCATTTTTACTGTATGGTATGCTTCTACACTTCTTCTTACACTTTTTTTACAGTTCTTCTTTGAAGCGTGAGTGCAATATGTTTTTTTAAAAATCATGCAAACAGTTTTATACATTTCGTAGTTACATAGGAAAATTAAAACAGCGTCGTTTTGAAAATAAAAACCATCGCAACAAACATGAAATGGGAAATATATTAAAATAATAAACTGGTTTTTATAATTCTCTATATGTTTCTCTATATGTTATCGTTACATCAGATTTGCAAGTTAGCAACCGGTATGGAAAAGTTTCAATTGTTTCAATTTATGAAGAATACTGACTAACCAGAAAGCAGGTTGTTAGAACATATCGCACAACACTTATTCACTCCCCATTCTTTGAAAATAAGAGCACACACAGGCATTAACATAGTATTCATTTGTATCACTATGGCAGAAAGGGTTACCATTTTGACCCACAAAAAAAATTGTATTCAGACTCCAATTCGGAAGTTGGTTCTAGTTGGGAAGCCATATGTGAGATGGAAGGCGAAAAGGATGACTTGTCTTCTTTCCAGTGGGCACTGTCCAGTGTACGTCCTTAGTACGTCCTTGGTTTTTTACGTACAAGGACGTACTTAGTACGTCCTTGGTTTTTTACGACGTAACCGAGACGTACTTAGGACGACCTGTGCCCATTCGGTTGGCAAGAGTGTAACAGATGCGTTGTGATGCCTACGATACAAGAATGTTTGCTTGTCTGAAAACAAAAGATGTTTCGTTAAAAAAAAAAAGAAATTTTTAGCAGTAGGTATGTACAAAGTTTCGATCTGTGTCTGAATAAACGATGTGTTCCATAAAAAAATCAACAGACTTGGTCCGCATAGTGTTCACTCACAAGTCGCAGAAGTTAAGAATTTATTCAAAAGATGGCGGCCTAAGTAGTGAATATGTCGTAAAATAAATGAAGTATGTTTTCTGCGAATATTTCATGAAATTCTTTAAATTTTTGAAAAAAAACAAACATTAACAATCGTAAATAAAATGTATGTTGGATGTTTCGATTGAACATGATTGTTGTGGTGCTGAACAGAACCTTTAAGTATATAATAACAGATCATTGAAATTGAGTTTATATATATTCTTTATAAAAAACACACAGATCTGAAAAGTTATAAAAAGATCATCCAGTGTGTTAGAATTTTTTTATACATAGCTATCAATATTTCATTTCAATATTTCGAAAAGTTGAACAAGTCATAAAAATGGCGGCTAAGAAAAAGAACTTCAATATACAGTGCCATAAAAGACGGAATAGTGGATCAAGTGGGTTGTCTACAAACATGCGCGTACATCTTCAATTTTGTAGGCAATTGTAGGCAAATTTCACGTAGCATTCTGTGACCATGAGGTAGTGTCAGAATGCCGGTGTTCGAAAAGATGAAGTTCTTATCGTTCATGTTACAAAAAATCTTTTTCGTTACCGTCACCTTTTTCGTGGAGTTTTTGATCAGCTGGAGTCGATTCTGTTCTACGGTGATGATGTTGTTCAATCCCCCTTTACTCGATTTCAGCTCGTCGATATTGTAAACTCGAGTGAGATATGTCTTCTTGTCGAGTCGACGAACTTCATTCCCACCTATGGCATTTTCATCACGCTTTGTCTTGTTGCCTTTGTTTTTGAACAAAAAGGAGTCGTTGGAAAATCCCTCAAAGTACTCCTTTGGCTGACTGGCAATGACGATGTTCGTGTAAGCGTACTTCGTAGTTTTAGTTTCGTCGTCAACGTACTTTTCAAAGGCGTGCTCGAACGAGTAGTAACCAATCTTCTTTTTCAATGTCTTATCTTGCAATCCGAATTTCTGAAAGTAATCGTCAGACGTGTCAATACTATCAGGATTTTCAATACAGATTTGTTCGATTAGCCAGTCATACACACGATCTTCATCCAACTTTTGAACATCACTCTTTTTGTCTTCAACGATAACGTGAAATTGAAAACTACACGAATCCGTATCGGTTAATATCAAATACGGAAACACAACAACGATACCATACTTGTTCATTTCATTATGTAATCTAAAATAACAAAAACAATATTATAATTCCATTTTACGTTATCGTCATAATCAAAATTTTAAGCAAAAAAGAAATTATAATATTGTTTACCTTTCAGACGGTCGAACGCACATTTTGACAATCTTGTGCATCATCTTAGCAATGGAAATTTTTGCGTGAGAAAGTACAACGCTACCAACGAATCTCGTACCGGCAGTGGGAAATTCCTTTTTCTCGGACAGTATTCCTTCGATCGAACTGCGCGCTGCGCCTCGTTGATTTATCTCGTTGTAGCAGTTGAACGTCGGTTTGTTGATGACTCGACTGAGTTCGTCACCGATACTAGGAACTTTGGAATTTCTTTTCTTCGTACGCCTGTTGTAACTCATTTGCTTCTTCAACTTCTCCTCTTCTTTACTGTATTTTTCCGAAATCACTTCCAAATAGCCTGTAAGATTTTCTTGATTGATGCTTTCATCTTCTATTACCATTTGAGTTTCGTGCAGTCTCTGAGTGTTCAACTTGTCCAACATGTCTTCCACGTTGTCGAACGGATTGTCTTTTAGTTGTTAATGGTGTTGTCGTCGTTGATTGTGTCGTACTTTACACTCTCCTTTTCTCGATTGATCATGGCAGTGAGTCTCGGCTTGTCGCAGCGAATCATCCACGCTCCGTAACATTTGTTGTTAGCGTCTTTGTACATCTGACTGTGAACTGGTGTTTTATATTCTTGATGAAGCACTTGATTACCAATAACGTAATTGCGTAGAAACGGCAACTGATAGTACGTCAACGTGTTGAATACACGTATGATTTCGTAACCCATCTCTTCCACCATGTACTTGACAGTGTGAATGTACATTGGAATCTGTAAGAGAACAACCAACAGTGATTTAATATCATAATTTTTTGTTAAAAAAATAGAAAAAAATCAAGTAATCACTCGAACTATATTTCCACACTTCATATGCGTCTTTTTAGACATGGATTTTAAGTTGTGCATCTGTTGAAACAACGACAGCTTGTTACCCATCACCAGCGATCGATCGAAAACGAGAACGAAAAACTGATTCAATACGTTACCAATATGATCTGGCGGTGGTTCTCGTAACGACACCACAGTCAAGTAGCCTCGCTTGTCAGTATTCGGCAACGAGTCGTTTGTATTCGTCCAAACTCATGACTCCAATGTCGATGAAATTACACACCAGCATTGGAAATGTCATTGCCATTCCGTACTGATTGTTCTCGTCCATTTTCAGCACTTTGGAGTACACACGACAATCGCGATTGTCGTAACGTATGCGAATCAATCCATCGTCATCGTTAGTCGAAATTTTATGATATCGCATGTAGTCGAATAGATAACGAGTGTCGAATGCTAGTCGAGTTGATGTCTGCGAAACACCACCAAATAACGACTCTTCAAACATGGTTACCATTTCGACGTTCGGTAGAGTTGTGAGAAGTGCACGAGAGCGTCTCAGCGACGCTGACTTGGAAAACGTTGTCATAGAAGTGAACATATGTGGGTTGTATTGAAACAACTGTTAGAGATTTTCAAAGTAATCCGAACAGATGACCATCATCAGTATCACGTCACCAATGTTATACACTCTATTCAGATCATCCAACGTTCGCATTTCCAATGCTTCCCACAGGAACGTCACGTTTTCGTAAGTCTCTTGATCGACAAACTCCAACTTCAACCAGTTCGTAAAAAGATTCTTGGACGGTAACATTTGATCATTGAGTTCTTGACCAGTTAAAAAGTAGTCGTACGGTATACAACCCTTGTCGATGATAATAGACAACAACTTCTCTTCGTCTTCTTGACACAACTCTCGATACGCAGTAGCAAAGTGACGATCACTTTGGATCTTTGGACCTTAAAGATATACTCTTCAAAAATCTCTGCAATCTCCATTTCGTGCTTCTGTCACCTCATTTACGTAAATCTCAAATAACGAGAATGGGAATAGTACCATGCTTTGATTCTGTATTTCAACCAGCTTCACATAGCACGGCGGCAATTTCCGTGCGATATTCTCCCACTGTGACGTCATGATTTCCCGATATCGAATAATAATAATGGCTGCGTTGAGCGAGATTTTGAGTCTTCTTGACAATAAGGTCATGTCAAAATAACTAAGAAAGTATACCTATTTTGTCTCATTTCAATGTTTTTTTATAACAGGCTTATTCAAAACTAATTTGTTAATGACATTTTTGAAATTTTCCTTCCTAATTTTAAAAACTAAGATCAAATTACAGTTTTATCTAATGTGTAATCAAAACAACGATTGACTTTGCTTATTTTGTGTTAAGAGTCATGGTTGTAATAGCACTGAAAACATAAGATTTTGGTTTGTTACCATGTAAACAAGAACTTGAATTTATGGAATTAAGCCTTCTTCCCTCAATCTGAAGATATGGGGGTCTTTTATTGAAAAGTTCATGTTTTTCAACTTTGCTCTTTTAATATAGTGGATTAAAGATTTACATCGGAAAAGAAATAAATTCAAAAGTTTATTTTATCCTTGATTTGCAGCTGGTGAAAGTTTTAGGTTAATCTATGTGGTAGAAGGGATGTTTTAAATACCACTTTTGACTTTACCTGTAGAATTTGGCCAATTTCGGCCATTTTCTTTTTGATTTTTCACTGAAAACGTCGTACGGATATAAATGCGCGACCATTGTTAATTAGTACGCTGCAGCTGGTGATATTGGAAATGGATCATGAGGCTCATGTCCATTCTTTTGGTACAAATATATTTATATGTTTTTTTCTTTGTTTCTACTTTAGACACACAACACACGTCCTCCCTTTTTTTTTTTTTTTTTGATTTTGCACTTGGTAATGCCTCATCATATCATAAATTTATTGAATTTAAAATTATTATTTGCTTTGAGATATCATAGGAAATACTTCAGTCAGTTCTAAATAATAGGTACCAATAAAAGAGAGAGACTGCTCCTTAATTTATATATACCCATCATAACTCTAAATGCACCTACTGTTTTGATACAAGAAATAGTGAAACGCTGTTGGGGAAAGTTTAATATGACCGATATATATTGTTTGTTTTTAGTGCTTTATTCAAGATTTTAAATAATATATAAGACATCTTTTTGCATATGTTATGGAAAGAAATGAGTTACTTGCAGAAGATGTTGCAAGTGTTTTGAATCTCCTTGTTGACACAGTTTGTTTGGAGGAGGAGTATGGAGTGGAAAAAATCTGTAATGAAAACAGTGAAGTGTCAAGGTATATTAGTGATTCTAACAATTTTAAAGTATGTACCTCTTTAGCCCCTAATTGTCCTCTGTCATGTGCCAAGAGGCTTTGTAACACGATGACAAGACAAGCAGATTTCATTTTAACTGTGCGGGCTAATTAGCTAGGCCATGTGAAATGTACACATCCTAGGGGTTCCTCTTGGCATAACTTAAAAGGAAGAAAGTGTTTGCTGAAGAAAGTTTTACCGTTCAATTGAATCGCAAAAATTTTTGCATTTTGCGGGAATAAACTTTTGCGACTCGTGACAATTAATCCTTTTTGCGATATAACTTCTGCAATTTCATAGTTAAACATTATTCTTGCGGGAAGACCTATTTGCGGATGCCAAATGTAAGTAATATTTTTCAGACGAGACAGACGAGACTATGATTCAAACAAATGCTGTGTCAAAAAGCCTGAAGTAAAGAATGAATTGTTAAGCTGTTAATCTGCATAGTGAATCTAAACAGATATATAATAGTCCAAGAGCTCTCGTCACATCTTTTCATATCATTTTCCTCAGAATTTTTACTAGTCTCAATGTCTTGGTTTTGTGGCAAGTATGAACGATCTGCCAGTCTGTAAGGGTTTTCAGGGTTCCTGTGACCTCCAGAGACCAAAAAAGGAGCTGTAAAAAAGGCTTGTTTTCATATCATGAGCCTCAGACTTAATATTTTTCCTAATGGAAGGTTTATGCGTCAAGAACTGAAAAATACAAAATCTGACTAAAAATTCGGGTTCCCTGGGCAATCTGACCCTCTCAAAGTCCGTTAAAAATAGGCTCATTTTCATATCATAAGCCTCAGACTTGAATTTTTTACAAAAGGTAGATATATACATTGGGGAAACAAAAACGTAAAAACTGACCAAAAATTCGGGTTCTTTGGCCAATCTGACCCCTTTAAAGATCTTACGCAAAAAGGGCTCATTTTCATATCAAAAGCCTCAGACTTGAATTTTTACCAGAAAGTAAGTATATACATTGGGAAGACAAAAACGTAAAAACTGACCAAAAATTCGGGTTCCTTGGCCAATCTGACCCCTTTAAAGATCTTACGTAGAAAGGTCTCATTTTCATATCATAAGCCTCAGACTTGAATTTTTAACAGAAAGTAGGTATATACACTGGGAAGACAAAAACATAAAAACTGACCAAAAATTTGGGTTCCTTGGCCAATCTGTCCCCTTCAAAGATCTTACGTAAAAAGGGCTCATTTTCATATATAGGAGTTAATTGAATTCGTAGCAAGATATTTTAAATGGTGCATTATTTACATTTTTACACATGACTGATTAAGTTCTTTGTAAAGCGTTTACTGTGTGATTCGAAAGTTAGAGAGATTCGAAAGTTCAAAAGAATAGAAGTATTGATAAAAACATTATTGTGTTATAGAGATACATACATTAAAAGAATTGTTAAAGCTTTGTTTTGCTTTTTTTCGTTTACAGTTGAAGATAAATGTAGATATCGATGTAGAGAATACTAGATATTAGATATTAGATATAGAAAATCATTAAGTGAGATATACATGCAAAGAACAACAGTTGGAAAAATATTTTCACATGGCAGCAGGTATGATTTATTATTATTTTATGCTAAGAATATTTACTATAACAAAAAATTCAGAATTCTTAATGAAGTATGTTTTATTAAATTCGGCATATTAGATAAAAAAAATGTTCATCCTGGTTTTAGCGGATGAGCACGAAGATATCCAGGAGAAAAGTTTAAACGAAAATGATAATAGCGGCGGTGGTAAATGTGTTTACTCTTTTTTTTTCCTTTTGTATGTTATGATCAATACTTTTGTTGCCTGATTTTTGAGCCATTACTTGGAAGAACTTTTGTCAACAGATATTTATTCGTTTAATTACATTTTCTTTCAGGAAAATGGTGTGTTTTTCATGATGGAGATGGTAGAATGGATGGAAACATCTCCTCATTCAATCTTGACACTTTGAAAAAATGTAACGCGATACTGTCAGTCAGAAAGTCCAAAGATTTAAAGTACAATAATGTTGTTTTGCCGGAAAAGGTTGGTGGTTCAGAAGGTTATCATGTATGCTGTTACAGACGCTTTACAGCGCTCAGCAAAGAGTACATGAATAAAGATGAAGACTTCACCGTAGCTCCTTATACTACAAGATCCCAAACAGCTACTTTACCATGCACATCTACAGGAGTTCTACCAAAAGTTTGTATATTTTGTGGTAGAAAAGACAAGAAACACAACAATAAAAAACAACCTTTGGTGAGTGCGGAAACTTCAAACTTTGAGGCAAAGGTAAAAGAATATGCTACGTTGTTAGAAGACCAGCAGATGCTTGCTAAACTTGGAAATGTTGACTTTGTTGCAAAAGAAATTGTGTATCATGCTATTTGTCGAACAAAGTATCAAACTAAAGCAGAGCAAGTGAAAAGGAATGATGGAAAAGTGACGAAAGATAAACAGACCAATTGGCATCGATCAAGATCAATTCATGAAAGGGCATTTAAATCAATTTGTAACCTAATAGAGGATGAAATCATCAAACAAAACGAAGTTTACCTAATGACCGATCTATCTAAACAACCAGTATGCAGCAATCTTATCAGAGCTTTCAACAGATAAAGATCTGTTATTTACATCAACACAGGCTTTGGAAAATAAAGTCAAACATCATTTCAAAGAGAAAATAATCATACAAAAAGGGAAAACAAGGAGAGGTAACCTGGTCTTTAGCAGCAACATATCATTTGAAGAGGCCTTCAGGAAAGAACATCTGATGAAAACCAAGTTAGCTAAGAAGATGAGAGAAGTGGCATTAGCCCTCCGTACAGCAATAAGTGAGGCTGACCATCGACCATTGTCATCAGATGTAACCTTGGAAAATATAATGTCTGGAGAGATCGAAATTCCAGAAGAAGTATTGAATTTCTTTACCGTATTGATAACAGGACCTGGAAGTAGAACAAGCAAGTCTTCAGCAAAGTTAAGAAGAGTTAAATCAATATCTGAGGATGTGATCTTTGCTGTCTCATCTGGAAGAAAGAAACCATCCAAGCACCTGAAGCTTGGATTAGCATTAAAGAGTTTAACAGGAAGCCGCAGAGTCATTGAAATGGTGAATCACTATGGACACTGTGTAAGTTACACAACAGTGGAAGAGCTTGAGACAGAACTTGCATTTTCTTCGTATTCCGAGCAAAACATTACTCCACCCGAAATGAGAACAGATTCAAATCAATGCACTGGGCTAGCTTTTGATAACTATGATCGATTCGTAGAGACATCTAGTGGTAAGGACACTCTTCATGACACTGTTTGTATAGCCTATCAGCGTTTACCGATAGAAGATAATGAAAATGAAGTGACACAAGAATCTAACAAGATAGCCAGTACAACAAGAAGTAAACAAAACTCTAAAAGAAAACGTGCATATGTGTCTGATGGATTAGACATTGAACCGTATCACAAAAAGCCGAAACTCACAAGTCACACCATAGTACCAATGGATGATGAAAGAAGGTCCTTGGTCCCCAAATCCTACTTTTCAGCTAAAACTAAAGATACACTGTGGATGATAGAGTGTTGCTTCTTTCAAAAAGAAGCACCGATGTGGGTTGGATGGAACTCATTGTATATTAGTGATGAACCTCAGGCTAAAGAGAAAGTGTATTATCTTCCTCAAATCAATTCATCTCCTACTTCTGCCGCTGTGGTGAGAGAAACCATGAAGAGAGCGCAACAGATGGCAAAAGAATGTGATATGGCTACTATACCCGTAACGTATGATTTGGCAATCGCAAAAATAGCACTTGAAATACAAGCCGAAGAATCACCACAATTTGACAATGTATTTGTTGCTCTGGGTTCGTTTCACATTGAGATGTCTTATTTCGGTGTCCTTGGAAAGTATATTGCAGATTCAGGTGGCCCGTATGTCCTTAACGAATGTCATCTAATTGAAAAAGGGTCTTTGTCATCGTTTTTATCAGGTAAAGCCTACAAAAGAAGCAAAAGGTTGCATCAGCTTCTTGCATTAGCAATGGAAATCTTGCATTTCAACTCTTTTTTGCTGACTCTGGAGGAGGAAGATCTTTTTGCTAGTGAAGAATTAAAGTCATCTCTTGCATCGAAAGACCTTCAGAAAATTCAAGAAGAGTCTTTTCCAGAGAAAGTGACGGTCATTCTAAAAAAATACGAAAAGTACAGAGATGAAACTCACAGAGGTAACCATGGTAAAACAGCTAAATTTTGGTTTGGATATATTGAAATGGTCCAGTTATACCATCAATTTATCAGGAGTATCAGGACTGGTGATCTTGATCTTTATATTCACTGTTTGCCGAAGATCACGAGCTATTTTTTCACCTTCAATCACCAAAATTATGCAAGATGGCTATTAATCTATCACGATAACTTGATCAAGCTGCAAGATACGCACCCACAAGTTTATGAAGATTTCCAAAGAGGATGTTTCGCTTTGAGGAGGACATCAAAAAAATTCTCACGATTACCTATTGATCTTACACTAGAGCAAACTATCAACGCTGATGCTGCTTGTCAGCGAACTGGAATTTGCTCATTAACAAATTCTATTTCTGCCAGACAACGATGGGCCCAAAGCCACTCTATAAGAGTTACAATCATATCTAAAGTTTTTGAAGAGATGGGGCTGACAAGGAAAGAAGATGTCACAGAAGAGTTAAAGCCACACAGACGAAAACAGAATTCTAAAGATCTGGACAAGTTGATCAAAGCCATCGAGGAAACAATGAATCCCTTCTCTGAAATAGTTGACAAAGAGTATCTCTTTAATATAGCTACAGGGAAAAATGCCAAAGCAGATACATCAGCATTTTTGTTAGAAGTTTCAGTAATTGGATCAAAGGCAAAAGATGAATTTATGCTAGGATGTATAAAAGATCCCAAAAATATTTCCAATCCTATCAAACGTCAGAAAGTAATGAACTTTGCATCTGAGGCTGGTCGATTCAAAGTGTCTAGTGCAACGGGAAAAAAAATTGGTTACAGTAACGTTGACTCGAGACCTATTTGGAAGTATTCTTTTTCATGCTCTACAAGCTAAAGTTGACATGGAAGAAGTTTTAAAGTATCCACTTACTCCAGTGCCATTATCTCTAAGTCACTCTGATGGTTTCATGCAAAAGACACCTAAATCAAAGTTGCTGTCGGAGCTAGAAAAGCGCATCGTCACCAAAAGTCCACAAACTATCCATGTGAGAATAATTGATGGAATGTTTTTCCTACATCTATTGGTAGAATTACCTAACACTTTTGGTGCTTTGGCAAGATTTATTTTCAAACAGATATGTAGGCAAAGTGGCAAAGAAATCCATCTGGTATTTGATAAAACCATCAGCCCCTCTATTAAAGATTGTGAAAGGAACAAGCGGGGTGACAACAGAGCAGTTACTTACCAAATAACTGGCCCAGAACAAAAACGACCTGGCAATTGGCTCCAAGCATTACGGGTTGATCAATTCAAGGAAGCATTGGTAGAATTTTTGACAAATGTTTGGGAAAATGATGAACTGGTGCCCATAATAGGTCCAAAAAAGGTCTTTGTCAATTCCTCAGATGTTTGTTATTCTTTTCAAAATCAAAATGGAGTCATGATCAAAACAGTTGAAGACGAATTCACTTGTAACCACGAAGAAGCTGACACCAGGATGCTGTACCATCTTTCCAAGCTAACAACGCCAACTAATGTAGTAATTCGGACAGTGGATACAGATGTTTTGGTGATTGCTTTAGGTGTATTTCATAATTTAGAACAAGGTATGCAGGTATGGATGGAGCCAGGCATGGTGTCAAAGAACACACTTCGTTATATCAGTGTCAATGAACTTTATGATAATCTAGGTGAATTGTTTTGTAAGGCACTTCCAGCGTTTCATGCCTTTACGGGTTGTGATTACACTGCTTCATTCAATCGAAAGGGTAAAGTGAGACCATTAAAATTACTAGAGAAGGAAGAAAAGGTTCAAAAAGTGTTTTCAAAACTCCATAATTGGAATACAGTCATGAAGGAAGATATCATGGTTGTACAAAGTTTTGTTTGTGCAATGTATGGACAGAAAAAGATGAAGCTAGTGGACGAGTTAAGGTTGGAACTTTTTTTAAAGAAGTACAAGCCAAAGAGTTCTGACGATTCTTTAGTAGACAATATGAGAAAGCTTGATGCTGCGTCGTTGCCACCATGTTCAAAAGTTCTGCTAGAAAAGCTCAAAAGGACAAGTCATATTTCCAGGCTATGGAGAAATTGTATACACGCCAACCAACAAGCAGAAAATGCATTATCTTTTGGTTGGATCATGAAAGATGGTCATTACAACCTACATTGGTTTGATGGAGATGCTGCACCAAAGATCGTGAATGTTGTACACCAAGTTGAAGGTATTTTGCTTAGCAACAAGAAATCACTACATTTTAATATGGTTGTCATATACAATGCTTAATATGCATTTGATTTTAATCTGCATAATTAAACTAATTCTTTGTTTTCTCTCAGAGTGCGATGATGAAGATTTAGACGAAGACAATGTCAATGGAGAAAAGGATATGTCAAATGACTCTGACGATGAGGACGACAGCAACTATGATGAGGAAGATAACTATAATGAAACTAGTGATGAAGAATGTAAGCTTTTTACCTACAGGGTTAATAAGTATACATACAACTACCGAACAGATGCAAAACGAGACTTTAAGTGGTGTGAATAGAACGTTTAAAAATACCCTTTGAACTTCAAGCCAATGCTGCTCATTTACCTTTTCTGTGTTATTTCTTTAGAGCTACTAAAGATGGCAGAAATCCATATGAGATGAGCATTTCATAATGTTGAACTAATGTTTCACAGTTGGAAGCATTTCAATATTTTTTCATTTTATTTTTTTTGTTAAGCTGTCTATTCTTTTTAAACTTGTCATATTGTTGACAAGAAAAAATTTGTAACAGGTGTAACATTGCTTTTCCTATTATAAACAAAGTTTCAACTGAGGCCTTTCAGACATGAAAGCCCAGTGAACCCAAATTTTTGGTCAGTTTTTACGCTTTTGTTTCCCCAATGCATACACCTACCTATTGCAAAAATTTCAAGTCTGAGGCTTATGATATGAAAATGAGCCCTTTTTACGTAAGATCTTTAAAGGGGTCAGATTGGCCAAGGAACCCGAATTTTTGGTCAGTTTTTACGTTTTTGTCTTCCCAATGTATATACCTACTTTCTGTTAAAAATTCAAGTCTGAGGCTTATGATATGAAAATGAGCCCTTTTTGCGTAAGATCTTTGAAGGGGTCAGATTGGCCAAGGAACCCAAATTTTTGGTCAGTTTTTACGCTTTTGTTTCCTCAATGTATATATCTACCTTTTGTAAAAAATTCAAGTCTGAGGCTTATGATATGAAAATGAGCCTATTTTCAACGGACTTTGAGAGGGTCAGATTGCCCAAGGAACCCAAATTTTTAGTCAGATTTTGTATTTTTCAGTTCTTGACGCATAAACCTTCCATTAGGAAAAATATTAAGTCTGAGGCTCATGATATGAAAACAAGCCTTTTTTACAGCTCCCTTTTTGGTCTCTGGAGGTCACAGGAACCCTTAAAACCCTTACAGACTGTCAGATCGTTCATACTTGCCACAAAACCAAGACATTGAGACTAGTAAAAATTCTGAGGAAAATGATATGAAAAGATGTGACGAGAGCTCTTGGACTATAAGTTGTTAAAGCTATTTCTCCTTATTCAATTCAGCAAAGTAAATCCTCTCTAATATGTTTCTTTATACCAATTTGGGCCAAAATCACAAAAACAACAAAACTTTCTTCAGTAAACACTTTTTTCCTTCACAGTATACAGTTACGTTTTTGATTAGATTTTGAAAAATGAGAATATTAATAAGTTTGAATTCTTTTTTACAGTACTACCAACTTATGTTCAAGATCTCGCAAATGTTCAAAATTGAAGAACCATCGTGGAAAATGTGATCGGAACCGTGTTTACCAACCATTTTGGCTGCAACAAAGGAAAATCAAACTAAAAGAAAAACAACTCATTGAAAAAAAAGTTGAAGAGTTAAATGATCATTTCACTATCTAGGAAAACAAAACTAAAATTGCAGGTAAACTTAAGATAACGGTCATCCAAATCCAAATTATCAATTTACGACAGGAATTATCTTAATGAGTTAATCTCATAAATTAAAAGTGCTCAATATAAAACAGAGCATTAAAACAATAATGTACATGTAAAAAATTATGCTTTTTTTCAAAATATTCTATTTTTCTGATAATTTTAGAAAGTACCAATGAACAGTTAAAGGAAATTGAGGACGAACTTCGGAAAAAAACGGACAGGTTGTCCAAAAAATATGAAAAGTTTAATCTGCTCCTTGAACAAAAGAACTATAGCGTAACTAAGCGTCAAAAAAATCCTACTGATGAAAATATGATTAATGATGTCAAAAGCTCGACAAGATACAGGAGGCGAAATGAAACCAAAAATATATTAGAGTACATTCATGGTGGGAAAGAAGCTGTAGTTTATGGAGCTTGGGACTATTTGACCAATGCTGTTGGTTCGTCACATTTAGAGGAGTTGCTACTAAAATTTAAACGAGGGAAATTTATTGAAAAGTTACATGGTAAATTCAATAAGGCAATTGAGAAAACTGACACTGCAATCAAGAAGGCTGTCGCAACAACAAATATCTATCACATCTATCACACCTTTCACGGAGAAAGTATAACTTTGTATGCTCCATTCAAAAACAGGCATTCAGTGCTGATTCCAATGTTATTGTTTCCCCTGTCAAATATGGTGACTACAATTTAGCTTTGAAAACTGCTTTTATCTCACATGGGAAAGTAGAAAAGTTCATCGAAAATATTGATATTGGGGAAATACACATCATGTCTGGATATTCTGGAGTAGCACGAACAGTTTCTACATTGTGTACCATGATATGTGATTTGCACCTGAAAGTTCCACAGCTTCAAAGCAATTTATTGTGGTTTAATGGAATAAAAAATCATTTCATTTTTGAATTTGCCGATGATGGAGCACCAGAAAGTAAAGAGATGACAATGACTATTGGATCATTGACACTTTGGAACTTTGGATCAAGAACACGTAGCCGTGAATTCCATTATTCTCTTCACACTGCGAGCGTTGATGAAAAGGCCCAGATTTGCTCAGATTTATGGAAACAACACTGCGAAGAAATGATGTTGATTGAAAGCAACACACTCACTATAGATGGAGAGAAAGTGACCGTGCAGTTTCAACCATCAGCAGACCAGTGATGGCAAATTTGGGCCAATAATGTTCTGCCTGCCAGCTCAACGTATCCATCTCCTTTTGCCAATGTCCACAAAGGCGATCTTTCCAAAATTGGTGGTAAAGTCGGTCTGGACTCTACATGCATATGGAAAATCCCAACAGAAAATTCACGCGAATCTGAAATCAAGCAGTTAAATGACTTTCTTAAAACAGTTCCAGGGAATTGCAGTGATAAAGCAAGACATGACAAGCAATTGGAATTTATGGCTGCAAAAGGAATACGTCAATTGGGAGAGCCACGCATTGGTATTTACGCAAACAGACAACGACCGGATCCATTGCACCTTGAAATCAATAGCTGGCAGCATTTTCTCAATCTTGTGTATCTTGAATCTGTACGAAGGGATTTGTTTGACAAACTGGAAAATATCCTTACTTCACCAAAATCAAGCAATGGCTGTGGCCTTAAGCAGATTGCCAAGATTTTGAGGGAACATTACGATACTGTTTCTTCTCGCATGAAAAGAATACCCATCCGCCTCATCGGATCACAAGCAATCAGTCTTGCACGTTATGGCTACCGTCTTATAGATGTCCTGGAAAAAGAGAATGAAAATGAGGCTGAAATCATTACGCGAATGGCATTATCAAAGCTGAATCAACTTTTGAGAGACATTGGTTCTCAAATAAACAGAGTGAATGTAAGCGAGATAGATTACCCTGATCGGATAGAAAAACTATGCACACAATATTTCAATATTTATGCTTTGTTTTTTTCAAATCACTGTAACGTCACCGTTTGGACACTGGGATATATCATACCATATCACACTAAATCTCTGTTCAAGGATTATGAGGGATTCTTACCATGCAAGGTAAAGAATCCAAACACTCAGCTATAAAGCAGGAATTGAAGTCAAACTCAAATCGTTCAAACAATGAAGACAAAACAGGAAAATGGTATCAACTGATGCGATCCAGTTTCATCACAAATTTCTATGTGCCATATCATTTACCAAATCTTAAACCTGCATATCATTCACATTATCAATCACGTGTTCCAAATCTAGATGACGAATTCGACTACTGTACTTGTTCTCGAATGTTAGGTGCGAACGAAGATATTTGTAATGTTTGCAAGAAAGGCATGTTGGTGCTGGAGTGTGCAGAATTTGGAAAATTAACAGATAACGTAATCAATATTTACAAACCTATCACATGCACATTATGTAATTCACGATTTCCAGATTCAGTTTTTCTTAAATCACATATGGATAAGGAACATAAATCAAACAAAAACTGGAACCCTAAAAATGTTGTTCCAGCAAGATTGAATGTGAATCAGCTTCGAGAAGAATTAAAGAAACGAAACCTGTCAACAACAGGAAATAAGGAAATTTTAAGGAGACGCCTGGAAGGGCATCTTTCTTTTAACTAAACTAAAATGTAGGAAAGAATATAAATTCACATTGTAGATTTCAATAAATAGTTATAGTTCTCATATAGTTATCATACCGTAAGTACATTAATTTCCCTGAACATCGATTTTCGTGAAATCTTTCCAAATGGTAATTTTTAGAAAAGAAAAACAGTTTTGTTTCAATAGAAAAACTACCGTTTCAATATATACTTCTCGCTATCAGCAATTACAATGCTAGATGAGTAGAATTTACAGATAATAAATGTTCGCGAAAATTTTCATTTCAATTAATGCTTGCGAAATTTTCTGATCCATCAAACCGCAAAAATAAATGTTCGCAAAATTTTTTAAATTGGTCACTCACGAAAATTAATGTACTTTCTTTACAGAATAAAAATCTACTATTTTCAGAATGTCCCAGCCAGGATTCGAACCTGGATCGCAAAAGCATCATAACCATTAGACCACCAGGACTTCAAAAGTAATTCTGAAAAAGTAGCTAATGAAAAAAAAAAATTTTTTTTGTTTACATTTATTTCTGGAATGAATCTTTCTTTCTTTAAAAGAAATCAGTGGAAATAAATTCTTTCAGAAAACTATTTATTATATTATTTGACGTTCAGAAAATTTCTATGCTGTTTATAGTTCCAATTTAACAAAAAAAAAATTTTAGGTACATATATATATTATATATTATTTGCAAATTAGTTTTCATTCTATCTTCCATAATGTTTAGCCATATTACTATTTAGCTATTTACTCAGAGCAGTACTGTTTACTGAAGCTAAGAATGTATTCTACTAATAACTGTTAAAAATCTACTTAGCAATTTCACTTCAAAAATAGTCTAAAATTGATTTACTCATAAGATTACCCAATTTTGTTATTTTTTTTCAACTACGAAAAAGAGGAAACTCCAAACTCTGGATATGTCACTGTTACCTTAAAAAGGAAGAAATTTATCTGCAGAGAAATATATATCTTACTGAAATTTCTTCCTTAAGATATATATATATATAAACCTATTTCAGCTTTCAGGCGACAGTAAAAAAAAATATAACTTAGGGTGACACACTAGTTTTCTGACTCATGATAAGAAGTTAAGAATTCCCCTTTAGTAATTCTTAAAATGAATTGATTAAGCTGTATTATGAAGGGGATAAACTTTAAAAAAAGCATTAAATCCAATATATACAAAAAATGCTGTAGCCTTAACGTTTTTGTATATTTTTGGTGTCACCTTAAGGAAAATGGTATCACTAGATCTACCTTCGGATGACATCTTTTGTCACCTCAAAGCATATATAACAGACACGAATATAACCTACAGGCACCAATTCTAGATACATATTTCCTTATATGTTCGAGCTGCTGACAGATCATATTGGATTACTTTGTCTATCCTTTTATAAGTTGTGATAGTAACCCGGGTAAAATTTTTTTACCAGTTTTAATCAATGTTAGCTGAACTGCAGAGAAAGGCTAAGTATAATAAATTTCCCCTGGAAAGAACCAAACATCAACAAAATAAAAAAAATTGAAGCATCAAACGCTTAATATTAGCTCCCTTTAACCGAAAATATGTTGTCCTTTTTTACTGAGTAGATGAAAAGTAACTTTTACATAAAACAAATAGCAACATAATGCATAACTCCATATCCAGCAAGCACACAAAAGCCAGAAACATCCCAATTTATAAATGGTTATAAATGTGAAGGCACATAATATCACTGGAAAAAACTTTTTACAGATTCAATCAATAATGGACAGAATGGAAGAAAAGTTTTCCAAAAAATAACTGAAACACAACCAAACCTCAAAATGATAAAGAAACTGAATTATCGAAACGCTTAAAATATCCTACTATTGACCGAAGACCATATTTTTCACACACAGGAAATGAAAAGTAACTTTTACGAAAAACAAATCATAACAAAAATAATGTAAAGTTATACACCCAAGAACACAACAATCCGACTATATAATGGGTAAAGAGTACAAATTATGAATTAAAAAGAAATCAATACCTTTAACTCTGTTTCTTTCATTCCAAAGTTACATTAAACAGCAATCATGAATGAATTGATGAAATGAATGTATAATCTGTTCTTCCCCAAAACACCAACATCATGATTTAAAACCATGAATTTGATTTCCTTAATGATTGATATCCTTTTTATTATTTATATATCTTACCTAAAAGAAAAAGATTTCAATTGCATATAATGAAGCAGAAATCCTAAACATACTATGACAATATTGAAACAAATCAAACAAAGCAAACAAAAAGAAAATCCAAGTATACGCATTATCCCCTAAAAGTAATAATAATTAAAAGCACAAATTTAATAAAAGAACTTGTATAGCTAAAGATTGAAAAGTTTATAACATATACCTATGCGGTGAGTTAATACGGGTTCACTGAATACTGGAGCTGTACAATTGGATTAAGAAAAAAAACATCATAGTGTACTAGTTGATCTTTCTCTGAAGCATTTAGTAGTGTTAAATGAATACAATCAAATTTCTTTTGTGGAGAAATAGATATAAGAAGATAAAAAAAGAAATGAAAATAATTAAACAAATAAAATACCTAATGAGAAGAAATTTCCGCGGGCATTTAATTTCGCGAAGCGATTAAGTCAAGATATTTTGCGAGATGATAATGCTAATAACAGGAGCATCACAGAAAATCTCTTTATTTTTAAGCGAATGCCTTTCTCCTTATAATACACATAAACAAATATCAGTTCTAAATAGAATAGAAATTAAGTGTTTACTAATAGGAAATCATTTTCAATTGCGAGCATTCCAAATCCTAAAGCTCCATTACAAATTCACCAATTGGTTTCGTGAACTCCTTAGATTCCAACACTTAAAAGTCAAAAGATAAATCAATTAAAAGTAAACAAATGCATAATGCCATTTATTATAAACTTTCTAAAAACATAATCATGAATATAGCTCAATCAGTAACAAAACAATACCCTTTCATCATGCTAATTTTCACACATTCACTCTTGACATAAATTTTTCTTCAAATACATTTGAGAAAAACGGTTCTTGCACAAAAGTTCTAACATGCACAAATTTACACTGTAATAGTGCCATATGAAGTAAATTTGCGTGAAAATTATTAGGAGTAAGGTAGTCTATTATGTACATGTGCAAGAATGAAAAAAAACAAAAAAAACAAAAAAACAAATGCAGCAAAAAAAAATATGAGTGTGTCACAGAGGTATTTTAAGTGTACAGCTGATGGGGCATGAAGGCAGTTTTTTTGTACTATAATTTAAATGGAGAGACTCTTCAATTTGAGGAACATTAGTAGATTTTTCACAAAGACAATCTACACTATAACTATAACATAAATATCATATAACAAAATACTTCCTAAAATCAGAATTTGAACGAAAAAATTTACAATTCACTAATGAAAGAATGAATCGTGCTTAGGTATTTTAGAGGATTTTTTTCTTGCACAATTTCAATCTACAAAACACCAACTAAACCCATATCTTTGGCCATTTTTTTTGATTTCGATTGACGTAACCTACGACAATTCACAATTCTGGTTCTTATATTTTTATATGTCAAACCATGCAACTTTGCAAATGTTTCCATCTCTGTTCGGCCTAAAACAGTATGCAATTTCAGTTAGGTAAGAAACAGCAATACAGAGCTAGTTTTAGTGCAATATCATCTGGTCAGAGAGGCTTAAATAATTTCAACACATAAACTCATAAATACAATCGCAACAGTTAAATAAACAATGCAGTGCTAGTAAGAAACGATGTACGCTAACTACTATTTTCAGTTCAAGCAAAAATAATTCCTACTCATCGTTAACTTAGCAGTTAAACTTTCTGCAGGACCAGAATTAGAAAAAATAATAAAGGCAGCTTGCAAACAAACTTACTTGGGTATCCCCGATCACTTTTTAAGTGCTCATTAAACTGAACCTCGAATGCTTTCTTACTTTTTTCTGACCAAACACAGTAATTGCGACCTACATAAAACCAAAAAGTATTTTTGAACAAAAAAAGATAGTAAGATAGTAGACCATTCCATTCCATTATCTCAGATAAAGTCTATGCATACCAGACGCGGCTACTTTGGACATGGGTCTTTGTTTTACTCCTGTCTCACTGTCTGATGTTGTGTTTCTATCTGAAATGTCAATGTACATTAATATTTTCAACCAACATTACTCGATAAAATATTGAATTGAATATCTGTGTAGCCAACTCCAGGTAACAACAGACCTTCCAATGAGTCTGATTTTTTAATGTCACATACTATAAATAAAGAATAAATATAAAAACCACTTCCTGGAAATAACAATTTTATCTTTTACCTTCTGGCGGCTTGTAGGTAGCATCATTGTCATCACTCAGGTTTTCTTCATACATTTCATATTCTGAGGAATTAAAAATAGCAGTCTCTGTTAAAATCTAATGACGCATAAAGTAAATCTTATTTTTAACTGATTACTAAAAGAATTATTAATGGTTCCACTAGGATTACCATACTCACCAGATAACTCCTTCGCTGATTCCATTGTATCGTGAACTATTTAAGATAAAACATGAATCATAAAAAACATATCAATTTAGACAATTCATGCCTTCAAGGGAGATTTTTTCAAGGTTATAGTCATTCCAGTAGTTCAATTTGATTCAGTAAAATAAATATTGATGCTAAAAATCATTATAGAAGAATAAATTTAAAGATGCACAAACAAACCTGCTTCGATCCTCTTTCTTTTAGGATAATTTTTAACAGCTTGTTCTAAATTCAATATAATAATCTCACAATAAATGAAGTTATTTACAGACATATCACTTTCTTGCAATAGAGAACACACAGAAAGAATATCACAAAGTAAAAGAAACAAGATAATACCATTGTTGGTTTTTTTTGCTGCCTTGTTACTTCTTTCTAATGCCTCTTTCAATTTGACACTGTTATCCGTTTTACTTGGCTCTTTCCATTGGACACTGTTATCCATTTTAGTTGACTCTTTCAATTTGACACTGTTGTTCGTTTTGGCTGCCTGTTTCAATACGACACTTTGATCTACAACTTCTGAATATTCAATATCATAACACAAACATCGTTATAAATAGTTAAGTAAAATAGAAAGATTCTCTGTTACAAAAACATTTTTACAGGAAATCTGAAGATCTTTCCAGAATCAGTGAGGATGAGATAACGCCAAAACAGACATACAAGAAATAAAGCACAGAAACATACTACACTTTCTGCAATTTGGTAATGTTTTGTTACAATTTTGGATTTGAATAGGAGCTTTATGAAATAGGTTGTAGCAAGAATTATAGTAAATAGCTAAACTTTTACAACACAGATTCATCTTTGATTTTTTTTATCAATTATGCATCCACCTAAAACAATACAACATAAGATCGTACCTTGATTATTGATATTTTCATCCTGCAACTCCATAGCACTCTCAGGCTGCTGTTCTATCACTCTGGAATTAATAGCTAACAAATGTTGGCCAGTGGTTTTCAGCTGTAATGAGCCTGGCGGAGCTTGATAAACGTCTTTGTTTACATGCTCAGAATGGCCAAAATGCTGAAATACCAACTCCTGTTCCTTCCTGGACAGATCTAATTTTGCCAGGAGTGACGCAATTCTGTGTCTGTTTTTTGTTGCATTTAAGGCACCTTTTTTATTGAGTACAGTCAAAATATCATTGATACAATGCCAACCATTAGCATGAGATTGACTATTATGTGTGCTTGCAAATATGTAATTGTTATCCTTATGAACACCAGCCTCACTTCGAATTTTCTCATCTGTCAAATATTTCATTGCTTGAATTGATTCAGGTGGGAAGATAACTGGAACCAGATGGTCAGCACCCTTACCAGTTTGGTATGTTATTAACATAGACTTCTCATCAAATTCATCAGGGAGGTCTTCTTTGACAATCCACTCACCATTGATGGCTTCATCCCATTGATAAAGTTGTAGCCTCACTGGTTCACCTCCTCTTCTTGCACAAAAAATTATCAAACTTGTGGCAGTCGCAGATCTTATTTTGACAAATGCACTAGCTGGATGATCATATGCATCAATAGACATCATTATGCTCTTACATTCCTCAATTAGCAAAAGAACATCATTATCTTTTGGCAAGTTTATCGGTTTCCTCAGACTTCTGTTCCTCCTATAGTTCAAATCATAATACGCGTCACCGAAAATTTCATTTTCAAGAATTCAACAACTTTATCAGACCTTCTATCATCACACTCCACCAAAAAATGGCCAATTAGAATTTGTGCTGTTGCTTTAAGTAGATTCAATATGCAAATTTTAAGGCCACTTTTTTGCCCTGAAACTGACATTCCATCTGTGTCAGAACTTGGATTTTCACACAGTTTATTAATTGTTTCACCTAAAATAAGCATAGTTTCCCTTCTGTATAAATCTGCAGCATTCCCCATAAGATCATCTACTACAACTTCACTCTGTTTTTTATAGCTCAAACAAAAATCCAGATATATGCGAGCTACTAATCGCATTCGATTACGAACAGTCTTTCTCCCTTCAGTGATTTTATCCTTTTTTCTTCTCAAGGAATTAAATGATCACAAACCAATCATTAAGATAATTTTGTCGGTTTTGACATAGTTTCCCACATCATCCAGTTGGAGTGTTGACAACAGATCCATAAAATCACTTGGATAACCATGAAAAACAATTGGGGTATTGACAGAGACCATGGGAACCATAAGATTAGTTCCAGAAGCTGGACATTTAACTTGATGTCGTGCTTTGAAGCGCTTCGAGAAAAATCCTTTGCATCCTGAACACATAACTGGCACATCTTCTGAATTGAAATTTCTGCGCTGCCTCATAAATTCATTTTTCCCTGTTTTAAGCATGTCAATGTTATGGTCTCGTATTCCTTGTCTTCTCATTATATCTATTTGTCTATCTTACTCTTTGATATTCATTTCTAGTAATGGTTTGACCATAGGATGTTCTTTGTGTTTACTTAAAATATGTCTTTTCAGTCGTGTCTGTTCCTTTCTGCAAAACATGCAGGGCCTTTTAGGTTTCCTTTGAGATTCATTCTTTCTCAATGTTTGTTTAGGGCTTACTCTCTGTTTCAATGTCAATTCTTTTTCTTCGTCTTCCTCATTCGCATTTAGTGGTTTTGAGATTGAATGACTTGACTGCAGTTGAGGAAAAGGATATTCTTCTTCCTCTTCATCTGTTTCAACAATGGTTAAGCCTTGGTCTAATACCAATCCAGAATCATTCCGTGGCATGTAAGGTTCAAGTGAATTGCTAAGAAACAGTCCCGGCAATGCTTCGATGTTTTGAATTCGGTTTGAAACTTTAGATTGCTCTTCTTCTCTATCATCTCCAACTTCATCATTTATTATATCAGCTAACGTTGAAGACAACAAATTCTGTTCTCCATCAGAGCCTTCATCTTCAAAATCCAGATTAAAAGTCCCTGCACAAGTCAATTCATCGAATGAATTCATTCCCTTTTCAGTCTCGACTGCAATTTGGAAATCAATATTTTTACCTGATGCTCTATTTCTTACGAACTCAGTACAAATGTTGTCACTTTCAAAAGACTGTGTCTTAATAACATTTCCAGACTCAGTTTTCACAATCTCCATTCTATTTTCATCATTTTCCATTTCAGGTCTACAGTTTTGTATAAACTCTGCAGCATTTTCGTCACTTTCAATAGACTGCCCATTCATAACATTTCCAGATTCAGTTTTCACCATCTCCATTCCATTCTCACCATTTTCCATTTCCAATGTGCTGGTTTTCACAAACTTTGCACCATTGTTGTCACTTTCAATAGATTGTCCCCTTATAGAATTTGCAGACTCTGTTTGCACAATTTCCATTCTATTTTCATCATTTTCCATTTCAGGTCTACAGTTTTGTATAAACTCTGCAGCATTTTCGTCACTTTCAATAGACTGCCCATTCATAACAATTCCAGATTCAGTTTTCACCATCTCCATACCATTCTCATCATTTTCCATTTCCAATGTGCTGGTTTTCACAAACTCTGCACCATTGTTGTCACTTTCAATAGACTGCCCTTTCATAACATTTCCAGATTCAGTTTTCACCATCTCCATACCATTCTCATCATTTTCCATTTCCAATGTGCTGGTTTTCACAAACTCTGCACCATTGTTGTCACTTTCAATAGACTGCCCTTTCATAACATTTCCAGATTCAGTTTTCACCATCTCCATACCATTCTCACCATTTTCCATTTCCAATGTGCTGGTTTTCACAAACTCTGCACCATTGTTGACACTTTCAATAGATTGTCCCCTTATAGAATTTGCAGACTCTGTTTGCACAATTTCCATTCTATTTTCATCATTTTCCATTTCAGGTCTACAGTTTTGTATAAACTCTGCAGCATTTTCGTCACTTTCAATAGACTGCCCATTCATAACATTTCCAGATTCAGTTTTCACTATCTCCATTCCATTCTCATCATTTTCCATTTCCAATGTGCTGGTTTTCACAAACTCTGCACCATTGTTGTCACTTTCAATAGACTGCCCTTTCATAACATTTCCAGATTCAGTTTTCACCATCTCCATACCATTCTCACCATTTTCCATTTCCAATGTGCTGGTTTTCACAAACTCTGCACCATTGTTGACACTTTCAATAGATTGTCCCCTTATAACATTTGCAGACTCTGTTTGCACAGTCTCCACTCTATTTTCATCATTTTCCATTTCAGGTCTACAGTTTTGTATAAACTCTGCAGCATTTTCGTCACTTTTAATAGACTGCCTTTTCATAACATTTCCAGATTCAGTTTTCACTATCTCCATTCCATTCTCATCATTTTTAGTTTCTAATGAACTGTTGTTCTGTTCTGTGTTGTTCAACTCTGTGCCATTTTCGTCACTTTCTATAGACTGCTCCCTTATAATATTTCCAACATTCTGACTATGTTTCATGCCTTCAGCTTTTAAAACATTTCCAGACTCCATGCACTGTGGATACCAATATTTTTCCTACAGGAGACAACACAACATGCTGCTTTATATTAGTGCACACATGACAGCAATATAAGCACAGGATATTTCCATCAATCAAATGAAACAACAAGGTTAAGAATATTAGACAAATGACAGGTTGTGCGGTGACTTACATATGTACTGGCCCGTGTGATTTTTTGTAATTATTTGTAGTTATATTCTATGTTTCCGTGTAAAACTTGAAGTTATAAAAGTGTAGCATTGTAAAAAAAATTGTTCATGCGTCCGTAGTGGTGACACAAAATATCCATATTAAAAGCATCAACAGTCCAATTTCTTGCTGTTGTATTCTGTATCAAATATTCAAATTATGATTAATATTTAACATACCATTTTCCTCCAAAGCATTGATGACACATCCTCTCCATAATCATATCTATACAGGTAATAGTTCTATCATTATCTCAAAAACTTCAAAAAAGTCTAACTGATTAATTCAATTTTTGAGTGTAAACACTTTCTATTTATTTCATCATATTCACCATTTAATTTGCTTCTGTAAATTCAAATTACTTTGGGTAAGGGATTGTCTCCAGCATGTGGCAAAGAAACGTCTAATTTCAAATGTCTAAATTCATTTGCTACATCCAAATGGCATTAATTCGACACTAAGATAGTTTAAAAACATCAAAACATTTTTTTAGCAAAGAAATATCTTAAAAATACAACACATCTGATACATGTTTTGCTTTTTATAAGCATAATGTTTATATACCCAGCCTCAGTTTTGTCAAAAAAATAAGCATATACTAAGCATATTCACGGGCCTGTGTTGCTCCTGCTAAGCATATCTAAGCTAATGTGGCCTATATACACTTAAAACATTATTTCTCTCTTCGTGTTTCCCTTTATAGTTTACACTAGGTTGCTACAAAATTTAAAAATTTGTTCGTAAAAAAGAAGCATGCATATTTAAACTTCAATAAGTTATGTTAACAATACATTATTTGTATCGTAAAATACCAAAGTATGTGAAAAATAGGCTTTTAAGGAGCCCACAAGAGTAATATAGCACGATAATGCTAATTTTTATTTCATTTTTGAGAATACTGGATTTTATTGCAATAAGCAATACCGAACCTCATCTGAAATTTTAATATGCTTATAAAAAGACATGTAGCAGGTCTCTTTTAAAAAAATTAAATTATAAATTTTTGCTTTCAATACTTTTTATATATGTACAGCTATATGTACATATTTGAAACACAAAATTTTTTAAATCACAATATTAAGTACAGCATAAAAAAGCTAACTTGATAAATTTATCATTCTCAGAAATAATATTATGATATTGAGAGATAAGCTCTCCTATTTTCAATTTTTCAGTTATAGACATTGAGAAAAAGGTGAGCTTAGTATATAGGCTATATGGACATTTGCAAATGGCTAAAAACATTCAAAGTTGTGGCCACAATTTGGAGATAATCCCTAAAAAATGTTTGAAAGTTATTATCTTTCTCTCATTCCAGCATTGTGAAATACCGTATTTCTTCTTTTTAGCGCCCCCCTCTATTTAGCGCTCCCCTCTAATAAGTGTAATATGTAAGGGATTTTTATAATTTATTTTATAAGCGCCCCCTTAATTTTCGAAAAAATTTAATAAGCACCCGAGCGCTTAAAAGAGGAAATACGGTATATGTTTTTCAAACTAAATCTATAAAACAGACTTCTTCACTTTTGAAACTTTTAATACTGTACCTAATTTCAGTTCCTTTTTCAATTCTTTTTGATGCAAATAAACATAAATGAACAATATTCATAACAACAATCCTCTTCATGGTGGCATTGGCATGAAGTGATGGTGCATCATTGACCATACGAGCTAGAGACTGGGAATCTGTTGCATCAATACTACAATAAAGATTCAATGTTTATACAATGTCATAGAAGTTTGAGAGGTTTATACTTTTCAATCAATAGGCAAACTCAAAACGTAATGTACTACAAATTGTAGTACCAAAAAAATTTCCCATAAACATCTTTAACACCATGATAGATAAAGCTTCCACAGTTATTCTCCTGATAACACCAATGACGAGTGTCAGCTTCAGTTTCAGATATCCGTTCTCCTGAGATAAGGAGAAAGAAAAATTATCATTCATAGAGTCTTTCTCAAAGGTCTTGCTAGGAACAACTATACTGACAAAATGGATTTGGTAACATAGGCAACTAAAATTGCAACTAAAATTGCAACAGAAAATCCCCTTTCTCAAATTCAGTTTTTACAAAAACTCCATAACCTGCCAGAAAAAGTTAAAAATAAGCATGAAACATAGAAAAATAAAATACTATTCAGAATCAGAATATAAAAAGCAGCCATCAAGGATGAATAAGAAGTTGCACTGTCTGATTTAGAAAAGAATGAGCACAAATTGAAAATGTCTATTTACCTATTACATCATCAATTTTCAACAAACAAAATTTGTCTGGGTCTTTCCCTTCAAGAATAAAATGTTCAGCCACTTCTTGTTGACTTCGTTTGTTGCGCCTTGAAGAAAACCCTACAAAAAAGGAGATGTATCAATCTTGCTGCTCAAAAAATACATTCTTTCTTTAGAGAGTAATTACATTTTCTAATGTAAATAATTTGGCTTTTTGAAAATACAAAGCCATGAGGCATTACCTATGATATGGTGAAATAAATTCATCAGACATATCTACCTTAAGGAACATAAATCAACCAACAATTTACTGAAGATGACATGTCATGTAGAAAAAAATGTGATACACAAGTGTACCAAAAATATATACACTAGGGTGACATTGATCTGCCAAAATTATTGACCTTGGGGTGACATATGTAGGGGCATATTCGCAAAATATATACGTTAAGGTGACAGTCACCTTAACGTATAAATGTTTAGTACACTTATATTTCACCTTATTACTGGCAAACAAAAGTGTGACATAAGTGTACCAAAATATATACATTAGGGTGACGAAAAAATACCAAAATCATTTGCTTCAGGATGACACACAAGTGTACATACCATCTATATACCAAAAACATATACCTTAGGGTGACCAAAAATATTTATCATCTCCAAAATTTAAAAATAACAACTCATTTTAAGTCTGATGCAAGCATCCAATCCTTTTAAAGGGGAATCAAACCTTCAGATAAAATTTTGTAAATTCACTCAAAAATCAAAGTAATAAAAATTAAACTTGTTTGAGATAAGTAAATAAAAATAATCTTCCTTCTCTTCGTAATACGTCATAATTGAACCTCAAAACATTAGCGCTGAGGACCAAGGTCCAGAAGCCGTAGTCGTATGATATGACGTGTATTACGCTCAAGTTACGTTCAATCATAGAGAAGTGATAAGGATGGCAAACAATTGAAATAGAACATCTCCAAATATATCTGGTACTACTGACGAGGAAGATGAAGTAATTAAGAGTTCAGGGTGCTATCTAAACAAAACCGATTATAGCCAAGATGAATAATCGAATAATAAGACTTAATGAACGTCTAGTCGATAAAAAGCAAGGTAAAAGCAGTGAAGACCTTGATGCAAGTACGCTTGAGAACTCACATTGGTGCAGATGTTAGAACTGTGTGATCTATAACAGTTTGAAGTTGATTGAATGTAAATGCTGCCAGGAGAATGCAATTCTTTTAAATGATACACTGAATGTTATCCTGTTTATCACTTCACATCCAGACAATCTTAGAAAAAGAAAACGTAAAGCAAACTATTTGTTTAGTATATATAAAATAATTACACGCTGTTGTTTTTCGATCAGTAAGTAACTTAGATATCAATAATATGTGCCACCTGTTTTTGTTGTAATAAATCTAAAACACAAAAAAATCCATTCTTCGACACAAGGAAACTCAAATCATAATGACGGAGCACAGAAAAATATATTGAGCATAATCTACATCACGAAATCTCCTCTGTAAACTTTTTTCAATGAAGTTACAGGAACTTATCATAAGAGAAAAAAATAGAAAAAAAGCACTTTCAATCAATTTTTTTGTTTTCCCCAATAAAATTATGGCTTAACACAAGAGGATTCAATGAAAAAAATTTCTTGGGTTGGATTCCCCTTTAATTTGCGGCAGCTTATGAATGCCGTCATAAGTTGCTAATAATCACATCGCGACAGCTTCTTTTTGTTCTTTGTCGTTACACAGTTGTCATGGAATAAAGAAAAAGGAAATCATTGTTTTTGGATGTGTCACTAGGATGAAGTGTCTTCAAAATATACATACGTTACAATGCAGGGTTATCTTGTTGTTGGACAACAAGATGTGTTAGAGCTTTGTTTTGTTTACGTTATCAATGTAGTTACATAGGGCTAAAAAGTGTACCTGAAGAGTTCAAACAGTCCTTTAATCATAGCCCTGACTGTGGTGCCAAAGCCACACAGACATTTCAGATTTAGATATTATTATTATTACGAATATTTTTACAGGATAAACCAATTCAAAAATGCTATATTTTTGTGCTTTCCTTGGGTCCTGTTTGGGAAGGGAATAAAAAAATATTATAATAAATACATTAGTTAAAATAGAAGCAAAAGTCACGATGATTCATCTCCTTTTTCAACTAATGAGTAATCCATGGTGAACGCTTTCCATTCACACCTGGTGGAGAGATCTGCATTCACCTTCGTATGGCCGTAACTTGAATAATCTCTACACTTTGTAGTTTCCTGGATCTTTATATTAACTTTACGTTTACAACTTATGATGTCATGGTCGCTCAGGGATGATTCAATCACGGTCATGTTGCAAAGATTTTCAGGTCCATTGGTTAGGATTATGTTGATTAGTGTTTGTGCTTCAGTTGTTACTCTAGGGTTCCTTGACGATTTGTTGAAGATCTTTTCCTTCAAATGAATACCCCTGATACTGAGATGCAAGATGGTAAAATCACTGTGTTTCCAAGTATTCCACGGTGGTCCGGGGCAATATCACCAGCAAGGAGGATAATCAATGGAATATATGAAAGTTTTTTGATGCAATTATTCTTTAACACTCTAGTTAACCAAAAACTGAGAAAACCATAACCTCGACAGCAACGAAACTCGGAATATGTCTTTTACTCAGGTTTTGAAATACCTGCATGGAAAAGTTCTTGGTTTTCGAATACATAAATCAGAAATATTATAACAATTAACGGAAGAATACAATCCACGTCTTGCCACCATTATTACTATGATCTGTTATTTTGATATCTCATTTCATTAAGTGCTTGACTGCCTTTGCTTATATTCTTCGTCATTTCAGTTATGTAACATAGCAGGTTAGTCCTTTATTTACTAGCTGACAGGTTAACTTCATGTTTACTTTGCAGTGTGTTGAAATTGATTGTAGTATTGCAAGCAACTTTAGTAAAATCTTTGTTTTGCTTTATTTTGAGTAGTCAATCAAATTATTCTTATTCATGGGGTATCTTGTATTTCATTTTGCCATGTTTTGCATTGCAAATATGAATTTTAGCTAATACTGTATTTTGAATTCAGGGGTCTGGGTGCTAAAGTTTGAGGAATTGATGTTCATCCTGACAGCCTGTGCAAAGTTTTTTGATTTGAAAAAAAAGGTTGATAACTTTGCTACATCAGTGTGCCCTATTGTATATATTTTTTCTTATTGTTAAAGACAAAAATGTGACATATAAGTGTACCAAAAATAGATAAATTAGGGTGACATTGATGCACCAAAATTATTGACCTTGGGGTGACATATGCAGGGGCATATTCGAAAAATATATACGTTAAGGCGACAGTCATCTTAACGTATATGTCTTTGGTACACTTATATTTCACATTTTTGAATGTCACATTTCCATCAAACAGAAATGTGACATAAGTGTACCAAAAATATATGCGTTAGGGTGACAGAAATGTACCAAACATATATACATTAGGGTGACACTGATGTAGCAAAGTTATCAACCTTTCATTCATGTGTATACACCACATGTGTATACACATTCATGTGTATACACCAAAAACATATGTATATGTTATTATAATTTGCAAAGAAAAATAAAAAACTACTATTTGTTTAGTACTGACAGTTTCATGTTATTGACACTAAACGTATATGAAAAACTTTTTACAATAACTGTATAAAAAATTAGCTTACCATAATTCCTCAAATTAGCGCCACTATCACTATCATGATCCTCATCAATCAGATGGAATGGCTCGCATGCATCTTCCACATCTGAGTCAGAAATCTGTTCAAAAGGGTTCTTTTAACCTGGTGTCTCCGTTTAGACAAGCTCCTTCCTTTTTGAAGCAGTGAATTAGTTTGTCTTCACTGATTGATCTCTAAGTTTAGGGTGCAAGTTTTGAAAGATTTAATAATTAGCTCTTTGGACAATTTGTTCCATGCTTCAAGGACCCATTCAACAATTTTTCTTCTTGGAGGGGCTTTCATATTTCCCGCCTTGGTATACTGGTGAATTCCAGAGCTCAGCCACGTATCGTATTCAGATGTCATATGAGCTTCAAACAGTTTGTTCTAAGATACGTTGGGAGTTTGAATGTAGGGAGTGCAGCCACCTGGAACAATTACAGAATCAACATTGCAATTTTTCAATAACTCTTTAGTAGACTGCATCATGTGGCATTCAAAGGAGTCCCATGCTAGAAAGTTGAATGAAAACCTTGTGTGATGTCAATTCTTCATTCATCCATGCGGTAGGTGATGAGGCGACTATACACTTGGATTTGAATTCATCGTTTAATGCTTTGCATTCCCGCTTGGCCCCAGTGAAGACAATGGAAGGCTTCAAGCATGTTCCATCAGCTTTTGCAGTTAGACAAACAGAAACCCTTACTTTTTCATGTCCACTTGTTTTTAAAGGGATGTCCTTTTTTCCTACTGAATATTCCAGAAATCATATCCAACCAAATGGCAGTTTCGTCCATAGCAATAATAGAGCTGGGCTGATATTTGAACTTTCGTTGCATTCTTCTGTTTTGTACTACATACATCACAAGTTTATCGATCATAGAACTTGGATTTTTTTTATTGATTGTTGTGCTTCTCCAAAGAGAAAGTCCATTTCTCTTCATAAATTTTTCAAGCCACCCGCGACTTGCAACAAACTTCTCTTTTTCTGTAGGATCATCACCTTTCATCATGAAGGATTTTGGCCTTTTTGATTATCAAGTTCCCAGGCTTTGTGATATGAAAAACGAAGGCGTGTGCTACCGCACGCCAAGATGTCAATTTTAGCGAGTGATTCTTAGCTCGCGCAAACTGTACCAGGAGAGCGAATTGAAAACGGTGGTTCAAACGATCTATTCTAATTTGCCATACCAGGATGAAATATGTTGATACAGGTGTTTTATAAGATCGTTGAACCAAATGTAAATGTAGTTACGTCAAGTATTTTCTTTTTTCACTGCACGAAGAAAAGCAGCTCATTTTGAGAAGGTTTTTTATTTAAATCCGTTTTCAGGGAGTCTGGATACGAAGTTTTATACTTTCAAAACCAAAAAGATACAGTATCGGTGACATGAATTTTCTTTTCTAAAGGAAAACACTTGTTATGGCACAACAAAAAAGATCAATTAAGTGTTAAAAACTGTTAAGTATAATATAATGTTTAGTGAGCATTTAAATATGCGAGCGAAATGTGGACTTGAGGGTAACAAGACGAGTGAAATATGGCTCTCGCTACATAAATCAGGGGTGTGATTTTTCGCTCCTCTCAAGTAGTTATAGCGTGTAGTGGCGCGAGCGCGAGCGATCGCTCGCCTCATATCACAAAGCCTGAGTTCCGGTAAACTCTTAGCATAGCAGCCTTTATTCATGAATCCATTCAACATGTTCATCCTCAAGGTCGGCGCTCATAATCTTTCTACCCGCTCCTGCAAGTCTTTTCTGTTTCGAGCATTTTTTCTCCATGCGCTTTGTAGTTGTTTCTTTAAATTTTGTGCGCCACTCGCGAACTCTTCTCTCGTTGACATCGTGTTTACTTGCAGCCTCTCAATTTGAATTGCTCATGGCATGTTCAGCAACTCAATTTTTAAAATCCAAGGAAAAAGATCTTATCTTTCCCCCATTGTGTGAAATTTTGGTC
Organism: Turritopsis rubra; assembly: GCA_039566895.2. Classification (NCBI taxonomy): domain Eukaryota; kingdom Metazoa; phylum Cnidaria; class Hydrozoa; order Anthoathecata; family Oceaniidae; genus Turritopsis; species Turritopsis rubra. Next base: position 12,158,936 of record CM077630.1, read on the forward strand.
GAATAATACATTTTATTTTACATTATAAAGTTTGAAAATTATGAAAGCACTCTAAAATTCAAATAAAAGATGAATTTTATATATATTTTTTTCAAAAATTAAAATTTTTAGAAAAGTTAGATTAAAGTCAAACTATTTTGTTTTATTATCCCCTGAATCGCTACACACACATGTCAATTTCATCATAACAAAAACACAATATAAGGAGACATTCGATTACTTAGTACATAACAACATAACAAAATCTTTTTTTATTGTTTTTTGTTCTCTGGTCTAATAATGTCAACCATTGAGAGGGTGTTTAATGCTGCTATACAAGGTTACCATCACTACAAGAAATATTGGAATCCGAAACAAAGCAAAAATTTGATTTGTAGTCACGAGACAGATAATCCATTTAATGTTCAAAACATGTGACACCGAAGGTAAAACAGTTGGTCATCTACCATGTGAGCTGTTACCGCTGTTCTTACACAAACTTGTTACAGGAGATCTCCGCTAGTACAAGGACGGCTTGAAATCCCTTGTTTGGTAAAAATAGTAATGCGCCCATCTTTGATAAACATTCATTTATTGGATCGATATATAGATCTAGTTGAAACTATATATTCTGAGCCTGAAAATCCAGAATTTCTTGGCCCTTCAGTGTGGTGCCAGTGGCGAAACATATTAAAACGGCAACACCCAAAGTCAACAAAGTGCCCAGTAAAAGAAAAGTCAAGGAAAACAGCAAAACACAGGATATCCGAAAAATGTTTCGCCAAACATCCAACAGATCTTCGAACAGTAAAAACCTGTGTTCGTCAGAGAAAATTGTTGTAGTTGTAGATTAGAACACATAAAATACATAGAATACATAAGTCCAATAGATTGTAATAATTTACTCCATTCTCAATTTTTTTACAAAATTTTCGAATGCAGGGTACAGTCTTCTCAATATGTGAATCAGTAGCAGCATGATAGATCGCGCTCCTTAATTATCCCAAGGTGCACAATGTCACACACCTACTTTTTTCAACCTTTCACTCGAATTTGTGTATTAAAATATTTTTTGAACAGTTGTTTTAACTTACGCAAGTTTCTTTTTATAGAAATCGCAGTTAAGCTTCCATTTCACTGTGCTATTGTAAAGGGAGCCGGAAACTAAGATGCTTTTTAATTTCACTGAATAACGCGAAAACAAGTCCTACTGGTACCACTTAAAACGAGTCCTACTGGTACCACTTAAGTTTTCATATTCTTTCGTTAGGTGAAGAAATGAATTCGTATAACGAAAGAAATTTCAAAATTACCTTAGCAACGATGGTTGTTCTCCCTAGCAACATCAATTTGGTGTGGTTATCAATTGAGCACAAAAACTAATATAATAGGTTGAGCATGTTTTTTACATGCAAATAACCGCTCACTTCATTTTCACATAAAATTGCTACAAAATCATTCGGAAGTATTCGCTATGCGTTCAAAACAAAAGAAACATCTGGTTTATCTCCATGCTTTAGAATATTTTCATCAGTTTAACTGAAAATGATGAACACTTTCATCTTTTAAAAAAACTGATCAGTTTAAAAGGATCATGAAAAATTCGTCAGCTTTTTCTGTTTACACGATCAGTTTTTTCTACCATCAGTTTAAACTAATCATGTATTTCAGCCTTTTCCAGCTGAAATGATTTTTCTTTTCCCAGTTTGAATCTAGTTTATCTTGACCCGTTTTAAGGCAAACCCGTTAAATTAACAAACCGTGTGTTTTGAAACAAAGTTTGTGTCATTGATAAATGTCTCTGCGGCAGCTTTCGAAGCACCTTTGATTGAAGGGTGTTCAATGACGTATCCAGAGTTTTTTTGGGGATACCGGTACATACATCGGAGTGCAGTGGCCCACGAAGGCGGCACCATGGTTGGCGCTGAGCTGGAAAAATTTGGAAATTTGAACCTCCGGATGCTCTGAAAATGCACTCTCCGGACATACAATGATATTAAAATTTAGCATATGATGTCATATTTTTGGTATTTAGTCCTTGTTACAGCAAAACATCAATATTCTCCCACAAAAGTTCGAACCCTGGATCACGATGCACAAACATGCGGCGAACAATTTCTGCCAATGCTTTTTAAATCTGATGCACTTGTGCTACAAAGTTTACGGCATCCGAAATTTTGTGTTATTGCAACTTTCGTTTACATTTTTCAGGTTAATGCTGTTGAAAGAACAGTTCAGAACGCTCTAAGAAATTTTTCCTTAGGTGATATTCATAAAAAAAATAGCATAAAACGACTTATATGTGAAGATTTGTAAGAAATAAGATTAAAAAATTGTTAAAAGATTGTTTTTACGTAAAATATTCAAAGTTGAAAATTCCCGAAATTTTGTTTTTTGGGCGCCTATACCGGTCTATCGGTATCAAATCCTCCCTGGATACGTCAATGGTGTTTTAAAATACATGCTTTATTCTTGGCGCACAGTTTGCACCAAACGAAATTAATGTAATTTGTGTCATTTAATTCAACAGTTTTGTTTCCAATAATATGATTTAATGACCATTTGTTGAACGTTGTTAACGTAACTTTGTTTCCTGCCATGTTGAATCAAAACGAATCAAAATCAAAGAAGCTGTTGTAGAATCAAAGAATCAAAACTTATTTTTCGTACAAAATAAAAAAGAACTCATTGTATTGAAATCTTCCATCGGAAATTGCATTGGAAAGTCCCATTGTTTCTCCATTGTTGATGCTTCAAGCAGTTCATTCATTTAAACATGATTATGCAATACCATGTGCACTCTTCAAACTGGAAACATGCAGTTCATTATTTTTTTACACATTATTAGACTCTCATTTTAAACGGAGATGAAAGGAACAAAAAAATATTCAGTGATAAAGGCTTTTTTTACAAAGTTTTAAAAGTTCTAACAATGAGTATCTACGTGCGCAATTAAAAGCGTGTCTGAACTAACTGTAGGAGCACTATAGCAAGTGAAATCCCCGTTCTACAACAGCTTCCGATTGAGGGATCTAAACAAGCTGTTCTATGAAAAAAATGGATGAACAGACAAACCCAAATTCATGGGACCTGGAAAAAGGGCAAATCGTGCCATTTTGGAATTTTTTCTAAAATTCCAGCTCTGTCGCTCCACCCTATCCATAAAGTCCCATAACCATATACAAAATCAGAAAAAGAGCTGTTCTATGAAAAAATTGGACGAACCCGAATTCATGGGACCTGCCGACAGTCTAAAATTTCATCCTTCTTATTGTATTTTATTCAGGTCTTAACAGGGGCTGCTAGCAGGGGCAAAATTTCTTCTGTTACCAAGAGAACTAAGCTAAAAAGTTTCTCTGCTGAGATAGTAAACACAATGTATGTATTTAAAACAATGTATGCTGGCTAGATAGTCAAACTGTTAGATGCTGTTCAAAATAAACTGTCAAAACATTTCTCAAGTCGTTCTTTACAATGAAAACATAATATAACGACTTACTAGACTGACTGCGCATCATCATCGGTTCCAAGTTGCTGTCACCGATGGACGGAGTTTGAAATTCGGCCGCCAAAAAATGTATATCTCTTTAGTGAGACAATTCCTCCTTATTCTTCTGTCCAAAATAGTCGAGCTCCTGGTACAGAAAAGCCTGGTATCTAATGCTACGACTGAAATTACTTCCTCACACATATACACCTCATGGAGTACAGGAGAACGATGCAAAAGTCAATGTCGCCTGATGGTCAAAAACTACGGCAATCATAAATATGGCAGATATATGACCCAAATATTTCTGCAGTAATTACAATCGCAATATAAGCATAGAAACTTGGGGAATCAAAGTATACATCACTGGAGGAACTTAGTAAGCAGAGAAGCACAACGTTGTAGCAATGTCATCAGGATAACAGAGTACAAATGATCAAGATTCGCTAAGGCGACAGAAAATTGTCACCTTAGAGACGCTGTCGCCATAAGATTGGTATTTTGAGAAAATAAAGTCGCCATTAAGTCGATCCATAAATATATATATATATATATATATATATACTTCAAGCATTAACCTTTACATACAACTAAAACTTACGAAGCTCAATAAGTCTACATATCCTGACATTATACTTTGCTTTCTTTTGCTTGTTCTCCTCCCTCTTCTTCAGGCACAAGCTCTTGGTTCATTTGTGCCTGCAACGATTTATCAATAGGTATATCTTCACTATTGTATCTCTGCACAAAGAACAACGAAGTCAACCTTTTAGTTGCCATAACATATTCAAATTTAATAGGTGTGTATAACGAAACCACAATTTTCGCACAACCAGCATAAACAGAAACTTGGGTATTGTTCTCCAACTTCTTCTCATATTTCCGCTTACATAGAAAATAAGTGCCATCAAACCTCTTTGGGTGAAAGAGTTTGCGAGCACCTTCTTCTTTATCAAGGAACAAGACAATTTTTTGACTAGTGCAGTGTATCTCAGCACTATACCCAACACAGATTGTGCTAAACAAGTTAAAAACTTGTGTTGGCATAAACAATGTGACAGGTGGCACAAGACCTGTCAAATGGCTTCTTCTGAGTTTTTCATAAAAGGCCTTCCCAATCTCCCATAGGTAAGAGTCGACTAACGGCCCTCCGAGGAGAACACGATTCCCCACAACCTTTTCGAGCCCCCCATCTAAATCCCCATCCATCGAATAATCTTTCTGATCCTCCTCTCTAGCTTGTCAAGATCTTTCTCTCTACCGCACCAAAAGGAATCATTTCTTTCTGCCATAATAATATACCCAAAAGAATAGCTTTCTCCTCAAATTAAGGAAGCGTTCACGGTGGTTAGCTCACCAATTCATTACACGGCAACCGAAAATCAAATATACAAACAATTTTGTTAAGATTCTACATAATCGATACCGTAAGTAAAAACAGGAGTTTTGCGAAAAAAATAACGGCAAGTGGGAGAAATCAGTAGCAAAATTTCCGCCGTGTAGTTAACCATTTTGATAATTATTTATTTTCCTAAAAAATATAAAAAAACATAAACATTAACACCAAAACAATGTACGCATGTGTAAAAAAATCAAACACATAGAATTAATATCTTGTATACATATATTTCCTTTTTCAAATTTAAAAATTACAGAACATGTTATAGATATACTTTCAATCAGATCTTAATGTGTTTTTTAAAAAAAATAATCATAAGTCTATTTCAAAAAGCATTTCGAAATTATCTTCTTAACATGTGCTTTCACAAACATAATCATAAAAGGATCCATCATGTGTGTGACAGAGGGATTGCCCTTTAACAACATGTCACATCCATAAGAGAGTGATGGTTCTGAATACAAATGCTGTGAAGAACGCCACGATACCAAATCCACGTCTAAGTCAGCATACTCATTACCTTTTTGATAAACAGAGATTTCATTTTCTTGAATCGTTGACATGTCAACATCATCGTCAACATACTCGACTCCAATCTGATCACCTTCAAGCGCTAATATGTGTGCAACATAACCGTTTCGTTTGAATTCACCACCGATGTCACCTTCTGATGTGTTGTTCTCGATCCACTCAGTCGGACATTTTTTAGCATACGACCTTAATGACCAATCGACATTGAATTTTGTTACACCATTCATACCAACACCAGTCTCCTTTTTGGCGGTGTGTATGACATGCTCATACTTACCAGTGCGACAGTTTTTATCCACGAAGCAGAGACAATTCTTGCAGTAAGGTAAAAATTCACACTCTTTCTTTTGAGACATGTCGTATTTTAGCCCAAGCTTAGAATAGTTATCAAACACGTCAGAATATTCCTTATATTTAGCATACTCGATTCGAAAGTACTTGTCAACAGCATCGTTCATATCAGAGATATGTAAAAAAAGAAAGATAAACAACTTCGTTGTTTCTCGCAAAAGCTATCCGTGTCCCTTTTACTGGTGTGAGTATTGTTTCGCGCGAATAATTTAAATATATAATTACTTGTAATTGTTAAAATTCTAAATTTTCATTCGTTGAAAATTAAAATTATGCGAATACTCATTGGATAATTTTTATAATTTTTTCTAGTTTCGCATATTTTAATTTTTCATATAAGTTCTCGTTCACCGAATGTCACTCGCTTTTTAAGATGGCTACAACAGCAACAACTACTTCTGTGATAGATGATATTGACTTTGAAATCAGTGAAACAGACGATGTTGACCGAGCAATCATGGAACATTTCAATGAATTTGAGAGTGTTGAGATACAATTTGAAGACGATTTAAATAAAGAGGATTTTCTTCTCCTCGAGAAGAAGAAGAACACTACCTTATTATTGGACTCAATACCACCTCTAATGTTCTGTGATGAAGCGAATGTACCAATGCGTCGTCAATGCTAACCAATCATCCTCGCCTCCAAAACAAATAAAGTATTTTTGTGATTATTGTTCCAAGCCATATAAAAGAGAGACTGCTTATGTAAAGCATATGTCAGCTTGTTCAATGGGTACGTATATAAGTTTTCTTTAATCAAATTCTCTCTTCATTCTATAGATCATATTACATCTTTTCATATCTTCATCTAAAAGTCTTGTTATTATACTGATTGAGACTTGAAAGGGATTGTTGCACAGTTACAAAAGTTTAGAGATTTTGTGTATAATAGTGTGTTGCTAGATCTAACTCTGCAGTAGTAAGATATATGAGTGTTTTTCGTGATAATAACTGGCTTGCACAGAGTGTCACACAGTGTATATTAATTACTCTTATCTTTGTAAAAATTCTATCCTATCCAGATCCTTTTGGCTAAACTTCAATATATACCTTTATTCTTTTTACATAGGTGGAAGTAAATCAGAGAATACAAAAAGCAAGCTGAATCAAAAGGAATCTGCAACTAAAACTGTTAATAAAGAAGCAGGTAATTTATATTTGGAGCTAACTAGCTGTCCTTGCCCTGATACTATGGTTTAAAAATTGTTTATTTGGAGATTTCTGGTTGTTTATTTATTTCAGGGTTTATCTGTGTGAAAGCTGATTTCAATTTTTCATTGGTTCGAAAAGCTTTGGACATGTTGGTAGCTGACAAAATTTATAACGTTAAAACAAAATTCGAAACTCCTGGACAGAAAGTGAAAAAAATTTGCACAAGAGCTTATTCGTGTTTTCACTGAGAATCCTGATCTTTTGAAAGAAACAGAACGTGAACTTTTATCAAGAATGATTAATGCAATGAAAGATACAAACTTAACGAAAGGTGCTATGAGAGAAAATATGTGGAATAAAATCCTTCAAATTCAACAGGATTCAAGGAATATTGAAAGATGGAACAATGTTTTGAGTCAATGCAAAGAATCGATTCCAACCTCAACCTTTTCGTCACTGTTTCATTACTTGACCACAAAAATGGTGTTTTTGATATTGGAGAATAACAATGTACAAAATCAAAAAGAAGCTCCTATGAGAGATATCAAGCTGTCAGATGATGAACAAAATGTATTGTATTATGTTTCTGGGTTCATCATATTTTACATGAAGCGAAAATTCCAGAAGATATTTTCCAAAAACAAGAATAACACAGCCGCCATAGCTGCTTTGCAATTTTTATCAAACCTTCATGCAAAATCCAATGAAGCTGTGAAAGGACATTCATTTCTGGATTTCACTAAAAAATGGGCTGACGTAAAAATAATGGAGGACTTGTCATGGTAAATGATGAGTTCTACCTTTTTATACGTCGAATAGAAAATGCTGTTCGACAAATTCTAACTATAGATTTAATTTGCAGTTATAAACAAGAAGACATTCGAGATGTTGTTAGAAGAGAAATTGAAAAAGCAGCATTAGTTAACCAGTATTGGGAAACACTTATTAGGTTTTTACCTAATAAAGATCTGAGTAATGTCCTAAAAGACCAAATTATAACCAAGTGGATAGATTTGAGATGTCATGCCTTTGTTAAAACGTATATACAGATTTTAAGAAGGAAATTTAATCAAGATGCAGCTACCAAAGCAAAGAGTACAATATCCAAATCTGCCGAGCCTGCTCTGCGGAAAACTTTAACATAAACTTTTATATTTTTAATCAAACCAACCGGCACATTGTATACTGTATGTGCATATGTAGTGTTTTCATTAATTTTGTAATTTTTCTTTTCTTTGTGATTGTTATATTAAATATATCTCCTTTTTCAAAACGCACCTAGTTCTAGTCCAAATAAATATCGAAAAGAAACGCTGGCTGCGTGTTTTTATCTAGTTATAGCATCGGTCCTTTACCACATTACTATAGCTAACTGGCCAATGAAAAAATGAGAAACTCTAGGAACGAGGAATGAAAAAACTACGTATAATTAAGGGAAGCAGAAAGCATCCAAACTCGTACCCAGTGCCTTTTCCCGCTTTTTAAAAGCCCAGGGTTTAAGAGAAAATCACACGGAAAAGTCGGCCAGACTAGACTGTAGTGGTACGTTTATAGAAATCGGATTATGAAAATGCGGTGAAACACCATGTTGCTATTATTAATACAGAATCGCACTTGAATTCTGTCGCGCCGTGGTTTCAATTATGTAGAAAGTAACATTGATTTAGAAATTAATATTTGTAAGCCGGAGAATAAAAAAGACATAATTGAAACCACGGTGCGGCATTTTCTAAGGGGGTGTTCACATGGAGAAAAATTAGCCCGGCAAAGAGGCCTGGCTCGATTCAAAAAACATCCTGACAAACCGGGCTGAAAAATGTCATATGATTATCATTGTTTACACGTTACAAAGAAAAACATGCACAAAATGTGAAAAACCATCCCGGTTAACCGGGCTAGAGTGTTCACATGGAAAAATTTCAGCTCGCCTTGCGAGATCTCGGTAAATAAAAGCGAGATTAATTTCTCATGTGAACACATGTTGAATTTTATGAGACTTTGATAAAAAAGGTGAGATCTCGGCAAATCGAGCCAGCCCGCTTTTCCGGCGTGATTTTATCCATGTGAACACCCCCTAGTGCGACATTATTTTCTATCAATGGACAGGGACAAACGTTTCAAATAATGAGATTTACAGTGGCCTGTAAATGCTGACGGGACCAAAGTTTTTGTTCTACATAACGAAAGTCAACTGTATTATTTATATTTTATTTCAGGTTAGTACAAACAGCAATAGTAACAATGACTAATAAACACAGACTAGGTGTAGAGTTTATCGGCTCTCCAAATGCACTCTACACTAGGTTGAAAATACTATAAAATTGTTAATGAAAATCTACTTCATAAAGATATGTTTAAGTCTTCAGAAGAAGTCCTGAAAAATAAATAAAAAACACAAATCTCAAATTCTTAAAACGTATACTTGCAAAATACAAACTACATAGTTCGAATAGTTTCAAAAGCAAAGAAATTCAACTTTGTTCCCAGGGCCTTCCTAGAAATTTTTATAAAAAGACAAATGACAAAATATGAAGTTTATGGTGATTTAATGATCAATAATTTTTTGTCTTTTTCTTGGCAAGCGAGTGTCTGTTATATCAATATCAGGTCTTGTATCAGGTCTTCCAGCCGTATTACCACGTAAATCACCAATCAATTCACTTTTTACAACATTAAGTGAAATTTCCTGCCGCTCGAATTGTTTCCAAAGAAGCCATTGTGGGGTTCCCTCTTGAAAAGAAGTTGATTCACTACACAAAACATCTTTTAAAAGAATATGGGTCCCACCATCAACAGTCACTCCATTAGATTTCACTAAATTATCAATTTTAGAAGCATATCTTGCAGCTTTATCAACAGCAGCCTTCTTTGCTGCTGAGACATTTCTCAATCTATCACGTAATTCTTCAATATTTAGATATCGAAGGTTTGTATGACTATCGTCAGATGTAGAAGCTTGTAACCTTGTATCATCAGAAACACGTCTTTTGAACTTGTGCAACGTATTTCTATACATACAACAAGGCTCACAAATAATGTTTCCACTAATTAGATAGCTGCAATCAGAAGACCTTATTATACGAAAGTTTTCTGCAATGAGTCGAGTGTGCCCCTCGCCAGCTGACTCAGCATATGCGGTACTTCCATTTTTGCCTGGAAAAGGGTCGTCAAACTTCACTCCATTATTTAAAACACTTTCAAAATTCCTATTACCCTGACAAACAGTAAGTTTTGAAATTTGTTCACAAAAAGAGTTCATGTTATCGTTGTTAACAAATTAAGGTAGATGTTGCAGTTTACAATGATTTTCACGTTGGATGATTTTCCCATGCACAAAGATTTTCCATTTATTTGTCATGGGTGTAATTATAAGCTGCATAGGTACATCAATTACATTAGTTGCTGTATCTTTTACGGGCTTGAAATATATCAGATCATTTTGATATCTAGTGAAACCAATCTCCCTCATAAGATAATCAAATCGACTGACATGAAAAGATTGATTACGGATTGAAGAGAAGCACGCACAGTCATCACTATGAGGATAAAAATTCACAATTTGTAGATCTTTTGTATCTCCTTGATGTAATTTTTCCAATTTTCTCTTGCATGTTATACAAAGATTAGCAGGATAGATCTAGATGATAGAAAATATTCCCATTAAAAAAAATCAAAACAAAATGGCTAGATTTGGAAGTAAGTCTTGTCTCAACAAATAATAGGATATCAAATTAGGAGAATTCATATCAAAAAGAGGTGGTGAAAGCCATAGGTTAGTAGAGACAGTAATGAACAAAATGTAACAAAACACTTTAAAACCTAAAAGCCATAACAAATTCAAGCTTCATTCATGTGAATAAAAATAAGACACAGGCAGATTTTACCTGAGGATCTTCCTGTTCCAAGACACCAAACTTTGTCAGCACATCCAAATATTGACAAGCTTTTTTTGGGTTTAAATAACCTTTACTAATCTTTATTATCTTCCCACATACTCTACACATTTTCTCCAGCATATTTATATGAACATCCATTCTATAGGGAAAACAAGAGAAAAGCGTGGTATGTGTTAGCCATCTTGAATCTAAATATCAACACTACCGACGAGTATATTAATTATGACAAATATTTCATTTATAATACCGAGTTTTAGATCTATTTTACCTCAAAATATCTCGTTTCAAAACGAATGTTGGAAAATCTTAATCAAATAATCTCGTCAATAAAATCATAACTTACGTGTTATTAGCCAGACTTACATCAGACTTCAGTAGTTTTCTTGAAAAATTGATTAGCATACAACTTATTCTTTACTTCTTTCTCTAAAATGTTGACATTTTCTACAAACTTTAAGAAAAATTTAAAGCATATGTGTGAGGTTAAGATTCGTCTGAAAAATATCGAAATCTCTCAGGAGATATTCAGGAAAGACAAATCAAAGACAACATAAATTGTCGGTAACACTCGTAAAGTTTGAATTTTTCCGAATTTAATACTCCTTTTCGGAAATTATACGGCATTACCAAGACAACATCTTCAAATTGAGGCTACAACTGTATAATTTTCCGACAAGTTTGACGAACTTTTTCTAAAAATGAGCACCAAACTTGGCACGCAAAGGATTATGGAGATAAAAATAATTTGTTGTTTTTAAGGCATACTCTCCGTAATAAATTTGACAAAATGCTATTACCTCCATAAGTTCATGTAACGTTTTATACATTTCTCTTCAACTTTACATCGATTTCATTTTTAAAGTGAATGTGGTATGATAAACAGATAATTTAGTAGCTAGCAAAAAGTTTTTCTCTTGCAATGGATGGATTTTTCTACTCGGAGAAGTATTTGTGTATGTTCTCAAATCGAGATATGGTGAGCTTTTACCCAGGAAGCAGGGCTATATGCATGAAACCAACGATCAAATCCCTCTACACAGAAAATGTAATTAAAGGTATATACTTGACTTGTTTAGCTTGAATCAAGCTTTGTTTTCAGTTTTCATGCAATTCAAATATGATTTCTTGTCTTTTGTTAATTATAAGACATTGATGAAAGCATTTGACTTCAGATATGCATAATTTTTTATGGTTTTTAGATGCTGAGAGTATTTTGTTATTGCAAGATGATATTGATGATCCTTGTGTTCATGTTGAGTTGCAAGAGCTGTCAAAGTATGATAGAGAACATCTTATAACGTGGTTGAAATACCGAGGGGATTCCCTGAGACATCTGGACAATATGAAGCAGATACGAAACAGGTTTGTACAATAATAACACTACACTATTACACTCTATATTATATCAGAATTAAATATATTTGAAATTTTATCATAGAGTGTTGCAGTATATTGAAAATGGCCAAGATAAGAGAGTGTTTGACTTCACTTCCGACTTGAGATGGATTAAAAAAAAAGGCTAATCTGTTGGGAATTCGAATTCGAAAACCAAATGTATCCATTTTGCCTGCAGTTCCAGATGTTTTAAAAAATGAATTGGGTGCCATCAAGTCAATGGTGGGATGGAATAAGTCACTTGTGAATAAGCCAATATTTACAACCAAGCATATACATAAATATTATGAAGTTGTCACCAAAGGTATTCAATCCAAATCCACTGTGGTGAAAAAGCATTTTGAACGTGGGACACAACTTCTTGAAGAAAATTTTTTGTCAACAAATTCCATATTTGCTCGAGAAACCGAAAACTTATTTTGTGTGAAAGGAGTTTGTGCTGCAAGTATGAAAAAAGAAAACAGATGGGTCACAATAGCACTTTGTAAAAAGACTGCTGATGTGCTGTTTGCTTACTGCCAGTGTGCCTCTGGTGTCACTGGGACTTGCTCGCATTCCTTTGCCTTAATGAAGCTATTTGCAAAATGGGTTCTTGATAATGAATTTACAATTCCTGAGGAAATTGCATGCACTTCCAAGAAATGTGTTTGGTCAGTACCACAGTCTCGTGACCGAATGTTTAAGTCCAAAGTTGCGGAACTTAATATTGTTTCTCCAGACTCAAGTCGTAAACGGAAACATGAAAGTGAAGAAGGGAATGCTAAAAAGGAAAAGAAAGGGATTGTATCCACCATGTATGAAGCACGTGCCTGGAATGACAGACAACAAAACATGACACAGTTGTTAAAGTTTGCTGATGAACTTGCGCAAACCAATCAACATTTACCATTTTTTAATGTATTCAATGCTGAGTTATCATCTATTTCTTCTGTTGAAACCCAATTTGGATTAGCTCCTGTAGGCTCAGTACTTAGTGTTCAGTTCCCAATGATTCCACCAGACTTTAAAGTATTTTCTACTTTCCAGAAGGTTCCTGAAAATGATGTGTCAATCTGTATTTACCCACAATTTCCTCTTCACTTGGATGAAAACTGTCAGTCAGAGTTTTTAGGATCATTATCTGAGCAGAGAAAAATGTTTGTGGAAGCATTGCAAATTTCAACTGGAGATGTCGATGTCATTGAAAAGAGCACAACTGACCAAGCTGGAAATCCAATGTGGTTTAAACATCGAAAGTTTAGATTTACAGCATCCTTGATAAACAAGATACGTGCCAAAAATCCAAAAACAGATAAGGGTTTTAGATCACTGGCAAAAAGCATTGTTCAGCCATCAGATGTCAGCAAGACTGTCCAATATAAGTTGGATTTTGGTCGCTTCTATGAACCTATTGCTATCCAAAGATATGAACAATATACGAAATCAATTGCCCATTATGTTCAAGTTGAAAAATGTGGTCTTGTGATTGACCCGGTGAATTATGTTTTGGGTGCCACCCCAGATGGAAAAGTCATCGATAAAAATGAAAAGGAAATGTTTGGTATCATGGAAGTGAAATGTTCCGAAGAGTACAAAGACTTCGACCCTAGAAGCTATTCTCGGATTCGGTTTGACGTCATATTAATGCGCCATTATTATTGTCACGGGTTACGAATTTTAGTGGGTGAAAACAACCGGGTATAATGGCAGATTTTACATATGTTGACAGTGGTGAAAGCCTTTTTGCAGTTTGAAAATTGGAAATGTCTTATTCGTATTTTGATTCGCTAGATAGTGAATCTCGTTCGCGATACCAGAAACTTTTGACTGCTTCAAAGTTAAAGGAATGTCCGTATCGTTTGCCAGCTGATGCTTGGGTTGATAACCCAACAAAGTGGCCAGATATAGAATATCCAGATATATATGATTACTTGATCAATACTCCAGGTTTGCATACTAAATCCTTCACATTTTGTGTTGAAGTGTTTTACCTGACAATGAACTGTATTTTCTCATATCTTTTAGGTGTATACACAAGAGAGTCTATGAAAAATCGAAAAAGTTTAGAGAGTCACAATCAGTTTCTTTCTGGATGGGTTGGTGATATCAAAATTTACCAAAACGATGGGGTATCAGTTTTAAAAGCCAATGTTCTCCATTCCCAGGCTTTAAACAAAGACCCATTGCATCCATGGATAGCAGCATCCAATGCGAATGGCTCAGTGATTTGTGCTCATTGTGATTGCATGGCTGGGTAAGGCAAATTTGTTGTGACTGCATCAAGTATGTATGTACATGATTGACAATTTTTTTGTTTTCTTTTGCAGGTTGGGTGAATCATGTTCCCATATTGGAGCTCTGCTGTTTAAGATCGAAGCTGCAAACAGACTTGGATATACGAAAATGGCATGTACAGACTTACCCTGTGCTTGGAACAATGACTTTGTCAAAAAGATAGTTGGGAAAGAAATAAAAAACATTAACTTCTACAAGAAAACTAAGGTGCCCAAACAGTCACTACGAAGGACATTTAAACCACCAACTGAGGACGAGAAAACATCATTCTTAGATAAACTGCAAACACTGAATAACACAAAACAGCCAGTGGTGCTGAGTTTGTTTAGCCAACATTCAAGCATGTTTCACCATCAGGCAGCAACACCTGTGAAACCAAAAATCCCTAAATGTTTGCGAGGGATGTTCAGATCAGACATCAGTGAACAGGACATTAAAGTTCAAGTTGAGGAGTTAATTCAATTGAAACTTCCGAAATGTGATATCGATTTTATTGAAAAATCTACACGCAAACAGAACGAATGTTTGGCATGGCAAGAAATTCGCATTGGGAGAATCACTGCTTCTGTGGCGTATGATGTTTTGCATACAGATCCGCTATGCCCATCCGTGTCACTTATATTTGTACCCCTGGCCGACATTTTGACACCCCTGCCCTTAAATGGGGGAGGGACCATGAAGCCACTGCTCTATTGAAGTTTATAGAAAAACTGAAACTGGAACACCAAGAATTGGAAATCAATAAATGCGGTTTACTTCTTGATAGTGACTATCCATTTCTTGGGGCCTCTCCTGATGCTGTTGGTGAATGTCACTGTCATGGGAAATTTTTGGTGGAAATAAAATGCCCATTTAGTCATAGGGACAGACAAAGTATAGAAGAATGTGTAGAGAATGATAAAAACTTTTGCCTTGATGAAAACCTTGTATTAAAAGAAAAACACCGGTACATGGCTCAAGTGCAAATGCAAATGTATATTTACAAAATAAATACATGTCATTTTGTGGTATGGACACCTCAATTTATAGCATCAACAACCGTACGCTTCAATGAAAACTTTGGAGAGGAGTGTGTACCAAAACTGGTCAGTTTTCATAAGAAGCACATTGCACTGGAGCTGATTACAAGATCAAATGAAAAAAACAAGAGCACCACAAAGAGAAGTACAACCGAGATATTTTGTTATTGCCAGCAGCCCAATAACGAGAATGAAGAAATGGTGGGTTGTGACAATCCAGATTGCATTTACAAGTGGATACATTATAAATGTGCAAAAATTAAGAATGCTCCCAAAGGCACCTGGTACTGCAAATTTTGTCGCAGGAAACGCAGAAAAGTTGATACCGATAAATAACTATTTGTATATATAATGTACAGTATTTATAGAGTATGATATAAAAACATATCGCGTTATATAAAAAAACTAGTAACTTTTTTCATTGTACACTATCCCAGGTGAAAGATTACATAATGCGGCAATAACTGTCACTAATTTGTCTATGGTTGGAACTGCATTTTCAATGTGTTCGTTTGAGGCAGAATTCACTAATGACACTGGAATGGGACCATCCAGTATGTGATACCTATTTTTCGTCAATCCAATTATGCGCTCAATGTGTATTCTCACAGAAGCAATTTTCCGGGTATTTTCAACTTCTCTTGCTAAAAGTTGCTGTTTTCCTTTTTTAAAAGCAGGTATAATCAGTTCTGCAGAACAACATGATGCGAAATCGTCCTGTAAGGTAAAGCCACGGTCGGCCAAAATTTGATCACCAGGGTGATGAAACTTTGAACTGATGAAACCAGAATTCCGAACTATATGCACGTCTGTTGCACGTCCTCCCCAGCCACTTGACAAAAAATTCACTGCACCCAATGGACTACAAGAAATGAGATACTTTACGGTACTGTGTTTTTTGTAATTGGAATACACTTCAGCTCTAGCCTTGAGGTTCTTTGGCCTGTCGATGAAAATTTCAAAACAGTCTATAATAGATGTCAGTCTAGGAAAATGTTGTTTGAATACTGGCGGGACTGTTTGCCGAATACAATCTCTATCTTGCCAACAAATGAAAACGTTCAGCTTTGTGTACATCAGATCAACGATTTTATGAAATGTACTGTGAACAGTACTCCTTGAAAGCCCTACTTGAAGGCTTATAAACTGAAGTGGCAAATTCATCCTCAATCGAACAAGTACCATCAGTATTTGATTTCGTAAAGGCAAATTAACACGAGGCCTTTTTAAATGTGGTTCCAAAAATTCACAAAGGAAATTAAATACATCATATGACAAGCCAGTCAGATAATGACAAGTTTCATCATTTCCAGCCATATATTTTGGATCATAGCGTGAAAACATCACCTGAAAAAGAAATACAATACTGAAAGAAAGTGGAAGAAAATTTCTGTAATGAAGAATCAACTTATTAAAAGCTAACCTGTTCCTCTAGTGCTTTGACTTTGCTCATCAAATTTAACTTTTCTGCTCTTAAAAAATTCATTTCAGTTAAGTTTATTGAACTAATAGGGTCACAATTATTTGAGTTTTCCTCAGATTCAGCAACCATATTATTGTCCAAAATAAAACGTTTTGGAGTAGAAGCAATTGCTTTGTTTTCTTCCAAAGAAAAATCCACAGATGATGGTGACAACAAAATATTATGACTGGCAGATTCATCTACAATAGATGTTGTTGGTGACATCAATAATGAATCATGATCAGATGATGGAGCCTGTAAAGCATCATTAAGCTGTCCACGTACCACAGCTGCCGGTGTTAAATTTGCCAGTTCTTTCTTAGCTAACATCACCTCACGATTTTTAGCACGTTGAGTTGCACTGTTAAATCGATTTAACTTTGCCTTGTCCCTTGTAGCATCAGTGTACTTAAAGACTGTGGGGACATAATCTGGATGACTTGGATTAGAATTAGCTTTCCCTGAAAAATAAATTTAGAAATATATATTGAAAAATCTAGAAGGAAGATAATTCAAAAAAGGTATAATCAAAACTAAGCATACCTTCTATAAAGTGTTCGGAACACAAATAAACATGTTTACTTTTAGGTTCCCATCTTGTTCCATCTGGGTTTACACGTTTACAAGCTTGGACCCATCTTTCGTATCTTTCTCGTTGTTTCAATTTATTAGGAAAAATACAAAACGATAAATTCTTTTCATGCATGTAGTTATGATTAGTGCATCCATAGGCAACACAGTGTTTAGGCATTTCGATCAATTCAATCTTCTTACTGCTTTGGCTCTATACATACAAGTGTTTTCAGCTGAATATTGCTCTTACATGGACGATTTGTTTTCACCCACAGTATTTTCAGTCACGTGGTTTACGGAGAAAAAATTACGGCAACCGGTACGAACTGAATCCGAGAATATCTATATATGCAAGTCCCCTTGTTTAGAGATCATAGATGGCAATCTTAGACTTAGACATGACCACCAATTTTACGACCAAATACAAATGCAGTTGGCATTAACTACAAGGATATGGTGTGACTTTATATTTTTTACACTAAAAGGAATGATAATCGATCGAATACCATTTAATTTGAACCATTGGCAGAAATTGCGTTCAGAAATTTTAAACTTTTATTTTGGATTCCTTATTAATGAGTAATGTTCAGATAAGGACATTTAAACTACTAATATTGTAATTTAAGCGAAGCAGTTTCAGAACTAATTGAAAATTATTGAGAAAATTTGTTTTAATTTCCTCCCACCTATGATTTGTTGGTTCTCTGAATGACATTGACATTGAATTGCTAGACATTTGGTACTTTAAGTGGTGTAAAAAAAGGGGAAGAAGGCTGTACAGTATTGTTTTTAGGACAGAATCAGAAGTGGATTTTTAGCGGATTTAGATTTTAAACTTCCGTGGACGGCGGGATTTGTGAACCATAAACGAAATATTTGGTCTATCATAAAAATGGCTTAAGGTTGATCGGGGTTTTCCTTGGTTCAGTTGAGAACGCTTAAGTAGATGCGTCCTTAATCCCGAAGAATTCTCACTGGAAGTGTCAACATGTACCACTTTATGGGGGAGAAAGTTTCGCGTTTTTGGCCATTTTCGCTTGCGGATTCGCGAAAGTTTATCCCTAAAATTCCGCGTTTGTTTTTCCTTGCGAATCTTTCTCCCCGCAAAGTATGTTAAAAATTATATTATCCGTGGAAAAATCTTTGAAAAAGGTAAACTTTCGAATGGCATATTTTAATACTTTTTCGCGGGAATAAACTTTCGCAAATTTAAGTAAGGTTTTGTATATTTTCATTTCTTTTCTCTATCTTGGATGAAAGTGAGCCCATAGGGTCATTCATGTTGAGAAAATTGGTAAAGTACTCATTTTTTGGACTACTTTTAAGGGGAAGAAAACTTTCGGAAATTTCGCAATAGTGGATTTCCTGATCACAGAAAGTAAACATGCTTATGATAAGAACATATCAGGACATTGGAAAGGAAATTAACTCTTCTTTTTCAATAACATTTACATCAACATTTTACAAGTGCTTTCTTGCAAAAATTTAAGTATAAGACCTCACAAATTACTTGGGTGCAAGAATAGGATCCTGGAAATTAGACAATAATGCACACACAGTAATAATCTGGTTGAGAGATCCCATCATAGTCAAAGGAATTACACGATCAAAAATATGGTAACATTTCAAACGCTGAATCATCCTTTCAACGTGTATGCGTTCACTAGCTATCTGTTGACTATTAATGACTTCTGAAGCATCTAATTGTTCTCTCCCTCGTAAAAAGTCTGGAATGATTAAATCTATACCAAGTGGTTGTGTATAATCACTTATCGTAAATCCACGATCTGCCATTAAACCATCACCAGCTTCCCATAATGCTTTATTCAACAACCCAGAACGAATAGTGATTTCTTTATCGGATATTGATCCATGAAAGACTGAAGAAATAAATGAAAATCCACCACCTGGAGCAATTCCAACTAAACATTTGACTGTGGTGTGGCTCTTATAGTCTGAATAAAATAACTTATGCATCACTAAATTAACAGGAACTTCAACTTTAAATTCCACACAATCAATAATGCACCTGACATTAGGGTACTTTTCTTTCATTGAATCTGGCATTGTTTGCTTAAGTGTGTTGTGTGATGGCCAAATACTAATCATGCCAAGTTTTAAATATAAGAAATTCAACCAAGTGGTAATCGTTACACTCACTGTTGACTCTGAAACTTGGAATAAAAAGGATAAATGCATAACACTAAAATCCCTTCGTAGTCTTATCAAAGTCAATGTTAGTCCTTCCAAGGGCGATAATGCACGTTTTCTCCCACCTCTATTATAAAAGTCATCTTTTAAGTGTTGGTTATGATACAATACAATATTTTGTCCTTCAAGACCTGGATTCAAGAAGTCAAAAAAACACAAAAATCTTTCCCAACTTGGAAATCCTGTGTAATGGTTACAGTTCTTATCACTTGATTTCAAGTTAGTGAGAATAGGAAGCTCTGTTGATGAAACTTTCAAATTCAGCAACTTATATTTTTCATCACAAAGTTTTAATTTCTTTTCCAATTCAGCATTTTTTCCCCTTAACAGTTGATTTTCACTAAATAGACGGATTTCATGTGACGTTTCATTATTGTTGTTTCCAGACCCCCGCGCAGTATTGGAGGCAAAAACCATAACAAATAATATGAACAGAAACATGAAAATGTGTAAACTCGATCATTTATCATTTTCTTTCTTATTTATCAAAATATATAATCCATGTTTTGAATTTTATGTCAGTTTTTGTTCTCCAATAATATTCTTGTGAATGTATTTTTTTTATTCTCAAACATTCAAACAGTACGCGTTTAATAATATTAATTAAATAAGAATCTAGTCAAATGATTGACAATTTGTTCGTCTGAGCGAATCAGATCATCGCTTTTGCACGTGCATTAGACATGATTAACAATGCACGCTTTTCGAGTAAGATTTTCGAATAAAATTTCTTCTTTCTTCTTTTGAACAGCTGGTCATAGAGTCGTGGAGTAAAACTAAACATTCATCGTATTTTGCCAAATTACAGGATATTGACAAAGATAACTATGTTCGAAAATTAACACTAAGCAATGGTAAATTATTACCAGATCCATATTCAATTCCAGAAAATGAATGGGTGTTTGACCCTTTACTGTTACCTGATGTTAGTTTTGGCGACTTATATGTTTATCTGATAGACACCCCTAGTGAGTACACGAAAGAAAAAATGAAAGTCTATAAATCCCTAGAAGCATATAACTTTTTCATATCAGGTCATGTTCACGACATTTTCATACACAAAATTAAAAACGAAAACTTCGTTTATCTAAAAACTTGTGTCTTACCGAGTCAAAGGCAAGGTCAAAAACAAGCTCCTTACGAAGTCTGGGTGGCTGTTCATAGCAAAGGATGGATTTTAACAGGCAATTGTACATGCATGGCAGGGTAATTATCAGACATTATTAGTTTTGTATCAAATTTCTTTTCCGTGATTTAATCAGGCATAATTTCCTCCTTTAGACTTGGCTCAGCATGTTCTCATATGGCTGCATTACTATTCAAGATTCAAGCAAGTACAACTCTTGAATTAAATAAGGTAGCATGCACAAGCAAACTTTGCGAATGGAAAAAAGCAAGGAAACAATGCTACCCAGCACCACTGAAGTACATTAGTTTCAAACGCCCACGTCAAGATGAAACACTTCCACGCATCGAAGGTCCTTTTACTGGCCAACTGACTGGTTTTTGTACGCCAGATCCAATAAAATTCTCCACCCCCAAGGATATTGAGCGACTTAAAAAACTCAAAAAAATTGATCCTAATGCGGCAGTTCTCAAAAATGTTAGTATATTTGAAGATGATTATGATGGAAGTGCCACTGACACAGCAGACGAAAATGAAGACACTGTCATTCCCGAACTTTTAACATCATTCTATAACCCGTCAGAGATAAACAACGAAGATAGCTATTTGCAAGAAGTAGGTGAAAAACTTTATAAAAATTATCTTGAAACATGTTCAGAGAAACAATTTGAAAATCTAACTAGAATTACAAGGTTACAAAGTGCAAACGAAAATTGGATGTTACATAGAGCAGGAAGAATAACAGCATCAGTATGTAAAAGAGCTTACATAATGGATCTTGAAAAGCCTGCTCTATCAACAATCAATTTGTTAATGCAATACCATAAAGAAGTAACAACAAAGGCGACTGCATATGGCAAACAATGTGAGGCTAAGGCTCAGAAAGCATACTTTGCTTTATCAAAAACAATTCATAAAGGATTCACTGTTACAAACACTGGATTACACATAAATGCACAGTTTCCGTTCCTTGGTGCAAGTCCTGATGGCTTGGTCAATTGTGAATGTCATGGGGAAGGAATATTAGAGATCAAATGTCCTTATAAATACCGAGATGGTCTTCAAAAAGGTTGGCTGGATGATAAAAAATGTCCTGTTGTCGATGGACAAATGAAAAAATCACATGAATACTTCTATCAAGTACAGTTGCAAATGCTTGTTTCGGGAAGAAACTACTGTGACTTTTTTGTTTGGTCGGATGGAGAACCAAAAGAAAATACATTCCTTATACGTGTTGAAAAAGATAACAGTTTTTGTGAAGATCTCAAGGGCAAATTAGAAAAAGTATTTCACAAGGTTCTTTTGCCAGAGCTAGTTTCCAGAAAATCAGATCCAAATAATGAAAAAAAAGGAATGCTCTATTGCATATGTAGAAGACCTTTTTTTCCACCAATGATTGCTTGTGATAAATTAAATTGCAAAATTGAGTGGTATCATTATTCATGTGTCAACTTATCCAGAGCACCACCAAAGAACAAAAACTGGTTTTGCCCCAACTGTCAAAAGCACTAGAAACATAATAATATAGTCACTTATAAAAAATCAACCTATTGTATATTGTACATTGTTATATAAAATTGTTTTATACTAATCGTGAAAGAAGTGTCTGTCTCCTCTGTGGTTTTACGTAAGAAGTTGACCGATTACTATAATAAGATTCAAACTATAACACTTCGATTTATGTTGACAAGTCCCGAAACACAAATCATAACATCATCCAATAAATCAGCTTGTGTTGTGGGTATGATGGTATTTAAAATCTGATATTTGCGTAATCGACCAATAACACGTTCAATATGAATTCGGACATTAGCCACCTGTCGGGATAAATGGACTTCCTTTGCAGTAAGTTGAGATTTCCCTTTTGTAAAACATGGAATTTCTAAAATACCACCACGGGTAGCTAACTCCTCTGCAATTGTAAAGCCCCTGTCAGCCAAAACCTGATCACCATGTTCTATCAAATCAAGAAAACCACTCTTCGTTGTTATTTCTTTATCTGATACACGTCCACCCCATCCTTCAGACAAAAAGCTAACTGCTCCACTTGGAGAACAAGCAATTAGATACTTTATTGTGTTATGGTTTTTATAATTTGACCATGTTTGTGCCCTGGAAGTCAAACTCAATGGACGCTCAATAAAAATTTCTGTACAGTCAATTATGCATGCACATTTTGAATATTTTCTTCGAAAACATTTTGGTAAATATTTTCTCAAAGCAATTTTTTCCGGCCAATTTATATACTTTATCAGCTCTTTAGCAAGGATGGGCAGCCAAGTACGGTACAATCTTGATACAGCACTGCAGCATACTCCAAAACGATAACCAAGGTCTTTATTACTTAAACCCATCTTCAGCTTGAGCAGTACAAGAAAAAGGTGATCAGATTTAGCAAGTTTGGTGGTTACAATTTTAGCATCCTCTAGACCATCCAACAGCCACTTAAATTTATCTTTGGACAAACCAGTATAATAGTAATGCATCTTTTCATCTTTTTTTACATACTTGTAGCAAAATTTTGTTTTCTTTAGCAAAGGGTTTCTTTCAGATTTACGTTCTCATTCAATCTTTTGATGCTATCATTTTGATATCTCAATACAATCTCATCCTTTTGTTTTATGCTCTCTTCTAATAATTTCATTTTATTTTTAAGAAATTCGTTTTCTTTTTCAAATCGCTCTATCTTTTCTTCATCTGTTTCTTTCTCAACATTGGAGCTCTCTAACAAAGGTTCATCATCGTATGTTGGTGTTGACTGAACAGGACCCTCTTTTTCTTTTGATTTTCGTCGCTCTGTTAATCGTTTGTGACGCTCGCCCTTTTGCTGCTTCACTCTTTCAGTTACTTTTATGTGAGGAAAAACTGATGGTACAAAATCAGGATTTTCTGGATCATCAGATTTTTTTCCTAGAAGAAAAAAAGCATTTATACAGTGTGAGTGTTAACAGACTATTGCAATACAGCAGAGAAAATTAAAGGGCAAACTCAAAAGCCACCCCCATGCTCCCTCACACACAGACAGGAGCGCCAGGCAAGAACAGCAACAACACAATGAATGATATAACAATAAACAAAAATAAGTGATATAATCAAAAAGTTTTTATCATAAAATATATTAGGACTCACCAGAAATGAAATGTGCACTGCAAAGTCTAGCATGTTTAATAGATTCTTCAGACCATTTTGTTCTTTTAATGGCAGCTAACCAAGAGTTCCTTCTTGACAAATTTTTAGCTGGAATGCGATAAAAAATAAGCTGCTGTTCCTTTGATTTTCGATTGGTACAACCAACAGCACAGCACGCATTAGGCATGGCTTTAGTTTTTAAAAAAACTGTTCTAATAATTTTAAATAATTCGCTGATTAACCACAAACTTTCCTTTCGGTTCGCCTGTTTTCTCTGTTAAAATGATAGCGCGATGATTTGTTTTGCCTCCAGTTTTACACGCATGCGCAAATCACTGCGAAAAATGTAAACATTGAAATCCGTCTATAGGTCACAACCAGGACCAACATCAAAATCCACTGATTCAGGATTGTTCAAATCCTCATTTTGACTCGTATCTTTTTCAGCATCATTGTCGTCACTTATAAATGATGATGATGATGCCACTCTGACTTTTTTTCTTGGAGACCTTCTTCTTGGAGGATCTCTTTCAACATGACCAGCTGTAAAATTGTTCCATGTATGTAGAATAGGCTTTGCACCTTCTAGTAAACGTGTTCTTGTCCCTCCAGGAGGACGATACATAAAGTTATCCTCAAAATGTTTTTCACACAGTCTTGAATGGGATGTCACTGAAAAACCATCACGTTTGTTCTGTCGTTTTATCAAGGTGCACCAAATAGAAAGCATTGCTTTGTTCTTAAGTGGAAACGAAAAAAACTTTATTCCTGTTGGTATCCTTTCACCGTTTACTATCTGATATTCTCGTGAAAAACAGTCGATTGCAGCACATTGTTTACCTTGACTCTTCAGCGTTTTAGCCATTTTGGAAAAAGATACAGTTGTAGCCTCGTTTTCATGTGATGTGCGTATTTATTGATTAATTTCCGAAAAGGAGTATTATTCGCGAAAAAAAAAAGAGTCTGGATCTGGGGAATAGCGTTGAATAGAGGCGCGAAACAAAAGGATTAACAATAAGCTGTCAATCAAGTTCAAACGAGTTGTTTATCTTTCTTTTTTTACATATCTCTGTTCATATCCAACTGCAGCAACTTAATGGACGTGTCCATCATCTTTCTTTTTTTCGTAGCAATAGTCAATGCACCTACATAATTTTCATTATTGTCAACCATTACTATTCTTGTTCTAAAAAATTAATATATTTTTGAAATACGTAAAAATGATCTGACTCAATCAACTCGTAGTGACGATTGGAAATCAACACCTTTCTAATTTGTTCTTTCAAATCGGAAAATACTTTACGGCAATACGGTGACTGGTCCCAATATTTTATAGCACGATAAACATTCAAATTCATCGATTTACCAAATTCCTTTTGCAAAAACAATTGTAAACAATGAGTATACAGTCTGTACACAGAACAACCATCCAAAGTACTCATCAACATAATATATTATATTTTTTCTGAAAAAAATCAAAAATTCATCAAAAGTACAACACCTAAATTACATAATAATACATAATAATAAAATCAATAAGCAGAAATCTTGTTATCAATAAACAAATGACATTTCATATATTCAAAATTGTGAAATTTAAACGAATATCCTTTTTCGTTATCGTCACTCAACACACGTCTGTTAATGTCATGTGCCATTTGTTGATGTATAAACAACCAGAAAGTTTGATTATACACCATGCTCGAAAAGTTACGAACAGGGGAAAAAATAAGGTTTCTGACTAACGTTTCCTCATCGTCTTTTTCTAACTTTTTGTTCACTATTCCAACTTCGGTTTGCACTTTGAATTGAATAATAGGATATATTGCACCACGAAGTGGCAAAAATAAGATCTCTTTGGCATAAACTTTCATACACAACAAGAGAAACACGTCCACCAGATTTTTCTCTTTCCAATCAAAATAATCATCGTTGACAACACTCTCCTTCAATTCAAAATCACTTTTTCTAAAAATCACGTTGAATATATTCGATGTGGACAAATTTATAAATCGCATTTTGACCAGACCGGTATCGTCGTTATTCGCAAAATAAATTTGAAAATGAAAATACATGGTGTGAAGAATAAGGTTGTGAGTCGAACGTAAAATAAGACCGCAAATAAAACAAGAATGTCTTTCGTTCACAAACCAGGGGCCCCGCTATGTATTTGAAAGTGGAGGGGCCACATAGGTTAGTATCTAAGGAGGCCCCACACACACACACATATATATATATATGTGTGTGTGTGTGTGTGTGTATAAAAGAACAAGTAAATGTAAAATACAAAACATATAAAGTTTTTTAATGGTGAAAAAGTTTAGAAAAAGTTCTTAAAATGATGAATTGTTTTCCATCGACAAGTCTTCATCGTTTATCGCCTGATCAGCAAGCTGACTAAGCCAGCTGGAACGATTTACTGGTAAATTTGAGATATTACGCCGTTCAATTAAAGGTGGTGATAAAAATTTAGGGCTGCTGATACTGTTATTACTTTGCTTTTTCTGCAAAAATGCATATTTGTGCTTAAAGATCGTTTGCTGCAATTCCTGCTGAGCAAGACATCTTTCCATTGGTGGTAACATCTTTAGGTCAGCAGCAAGTTGCTTGCAAAATAAATCTTCTGACGTGTCTTCAGAGCTTTCATTCTTGCGCTTAGCAGCTAAACTTAACTGTAAACTTTTCATAACTGCCAATTCCGCAGATTGTAACTCTGAATTGAAATTTTTATCTATCTTCCTTTTCTTCTTTTCTGGAAGCAGCTGCACACTAGCAGCTGCACACTTTCAGCTACACTTTCCGTATCACTTTCGTTCAACGAATTTGGAAGGGAACTCTCGATATCAAATTCACTCTCTTGTAATTCGTCTTCAAAAGCTGCTGTCACGTTGGTTCTTCCTTCCCTAATCTGTATGAAATTATCAAGCCAAGAGAGGAAGAGGTATGGCTGGAAGTTTTTCTCAGCTTTAGCTACAGCTTCTGCCGAAGTACCGGATTTCTTTGACTGTTTAAGTTCGCTTCTTTTTTTTAAATATCTTTTCTTTAAAATTTGGAAGAACTTTTGTGCTTTCTCACCTATAACCAAAGAAATGCATTTTAATAATCAATAAGAATAATCATAGCAATTAATTATTATAGATTTAATGCAATGTGTTTGTAAGTTTACACTGTACAATTTTTATACTTACTACTTTCGATAAAATCAAATTTTTCTGCTATTTCTCTCCAAGCATTTCTATTTACATCACGTTCTTTGAAGGTTTTGTCTTTTTTGTCATATAAACATGGATATACTCTGACTTCTTCCGCGAGTAATTCTTCTTCTTGAAGTGATAAACTTTTTTTGTCCACCATATTTGAAAAAAATATTACTCAACTTTCTTATAATGATGAGAAAAAAGATCAGATTTTGATTGTGAGCATAGTAAAATCTAATATGAATGTCGGTTTTCTTTGATACAACAGGTGGGAACGCGCTAATTCGAGTTAAAATATCAAAATTTTTTGATATTTTAATTCCGAGGCTCGGAAAACCCGAGTTAAAAACTCGAGTTATAAAGTCGAGTTATGGGTTATGACGTCATAATCCGAGTTATTAACTCGAAATTTTTAATTTTTGATATTTTTTCGAGTTAATAACTCGAAAATATTTTTGTCGTTGAGTTATTAACTCGAATTTAAAAAAGTCAAATTTTAAATTCGAGTTAATAACTCGAAATTACTTTTTCAAATAAATCAAGTTGAGTTACTAACTCGATAGTATTATATTGCTTTAAAAGATTCGAGTTACTTAAGTTTTCAAGAATTACTCACGATTTATCGTGTCTGCTTAATTTTCAAAATATTTCAGATAGCAAAAACAGTTGAAGAAGGGAAAAGTAGGCCAAATTTGGGGCAAATTTTGAAAATCGTTCAATTCTAATGAAAATTTACTAGTGGAACAACTTTGAACGGTTGATGTTGAATTTGAAGGTCAAATTGTGTATCAGTTCAAATTAGGCCAAATTGGGACCAACTTTTGAAAATCGTTCGATTCTAATGAAAATTTACTAGTGGAGAAATTGTATACTGCTAATTTTAATTTGAAGGTCAAGTTGTGTATAAGGTCAAATTAGGCCAAATTGGGACCAAATTTTGAAAATCGTTCGATTCTAATGAAAATTTACTAGTGGAACACTTTGTATTGCTGATTCTAAATTTAGAGGTAAAGTTTTGTAATTTCGTCGAAAAGGGGAAATTGAGTACCTAATGTAGTTATCCTATAAATGACTTCATTGGCTAATCTTAATCGATAGATAACGACTTATTTATGAATTCGATGACTTTCCAAAAGCATTTATACAATGAGTTTTCTTCAAAAAAAATAACAATAGAAGTATTGATATACTTTGTAAAAAAGGAAAACTTGCTTTATCAACTTATATAAAGTGTTACATCAGTAGTTTTTAAAAGCGCTATAATGATATGAACCTGAAGAGCTGTCAATGGAATGAATACAACAACCAAAAAGATAATAAACAAAAGAAGTGAAACTTTTACACCTTCATGTTGAATTACGGCTTTGAAAAGTCATATCAAACAGTAATACCGACATTAATTTGCTAGAAACTTTTTTTGTAGTTAACATTGCTATATGATGAACCCCCATAAATTGTCTTTCCATTTTGTAAGCCATTATTCAATATGGTACCATCAAATAAGTTACAAAATAAACTAATGTAGTAAACCAACTAAAGAAAATAAAACACTACGTAACTATGGAATAGAAAAAAACTATTTAATGGTAAAACCACGTTGACGAATAATGTTTATATCTTCACTAGACAAAACAGCAGAAGTTGATATTTTGATGCTTTCTGGAGGAACGTTTAGGTTGCTCATGAACGGCTTTCGTGATACACACTTTGGCAATGCACAAAAGTAATACGTACGTTCGGTTGCAAAGTTTTGATTTTGTGGAATATACAATGCCTTCACATAAATATAGACTTTTCCTGCCGGCATTGTGCTGCGACATGTGCAACATTTAGCGTCTTTTCGTATTTGCAGTTTGTCTACGAACCATTGTTGATGTTCTGCCTCTTTGCCTTTTGCCTCAAAAATTCCCTGTTGTTCAGTCTCCGTCAAAATGGTTTGAGTAGGCTCATCACATGGCTGGTCTTTCCCTTCAAAAACAAATGCAAGTTCGTGTTTCGTAAATGAAACTTGCGCAAGAATCGAATTGCCCTCTTTGATGTTGAATTTATTAAGCAGTACCCATATAATGTGATAACAATTTTGTTTCGTTTTTCGCGGATTTACAAAGTAGTCACATGTGCAAGTTGGGTTCATAGAAATTACTACATTGTAACTTTTGCCAGTGGTGGAGGTTAGTGTCAACTTAATCTTCTGATCTTTAATGGTCATATCACTAACACATTTAAACTTCATAGATTTGGACCTGGTGAGTGTTTCTTTGAATGTTTTTGTGGCGTTTGATCTTCTTCTTTCCTTCCGTTTCTTGTTCGGGACCTCCTCATCAGACGATTCATCAGTTGAACCATAGCATTTATTGGTAGGTCTGTGTTTACAGTTTTCATCAACAAAAGCACCGGCAGAACCAGGATACTCATTCATTCCAAATAATAACTCGTCTGCGTATGACTGGACCTTAAAAAAATTAACCGTCACTTTTTTTCAGATCATGACGTTCATTGAGCTCATTCAAAACTTTCTACACATTTTTCTTAAATTCTAATTTAAAAAATCATGACATTCGGAAGTTTTTTATACATGCTATTTCGCACATTTATTGAAGTGAGAGAACAAACAACTAAACACAATATAGTTTTATAACGGTAGAGAAAATTATCAGTACTTTTATTTAATACACGAGCCGGATACCACAAAACGGTAGATTTTTAAGCTATCTATGTAAATAAATCCGCACAAAAAACCTCAACTTTTCAAATCCAAAGCTATCTTGCAATAGAAAAAAAGAAATTACGAAAACAAACTTTCTAAACATTTTCATACAATGAATACACCTTTTCATTAATTACGTCACTTTCGATCTTTACAAACATCGCCTCGTTTCTAATCAGCAAGACGTTTCTTTGCATGATAAAAAGATGTAATGTCTTGAGGCTTACAAACTGTTATCATCACTATTATTATGAAAAAGAACGTCATAATTATAATGACTAGAAACGAGGCCATTTTTATTGGTCTATTCTTCTAAATTCACGAATAACGTTTTAATAGTTTACCTTGCTTTTTTGTTGCTTATAGCTACGTTTCCTTCGTTCACTCGTTGTTGGTCCACATCCTTGACATTTGAACCCTTCCCCAAACATCTTTAAGGATTGTTTTAATTTGATATTCCCAGCGACGTCTCTATATGCTGCTTCCAAGAGTGTCAGGTTGTTTGTTTTGCCTGTGGCATACGAAGAATGATATGCCTCACTTAAGTTGACCTTTGGTGCTTCAGAATTCTTAAATGATCGACTAAAATGGTGGCGACGAGGATGCCAAAAGTCGAAGAACCCTTTCAGAAATTGCCTTTTAGATGGCTTTTTCTCGATATACTTTAAGAGTTCGTGGACAGCATTGTCGTATTCAGATGGAGTGTTTGCAGCCATTAGACTCATTGCTGCAGCTTTAAATCGGTCAGCAGATTTAGTCGTTTTTCTCAAAGCAGCTGTAAAGGTGTCGACAGACCATGCAAAATGTTTTTCGCAGCTAACAGTTCTTTGCTTTATCGTTTCTTCGCCAAATACATCCTTAATTAAAGAGTTATGATTTTGAAACTACTAAATATGTGATAATCACAACAGAGTCACATGTTCAACTCACAAAGTGATACTTTTAATGAAGCGCAAGGACATTTGTAACTATCAAATTTACGCTACAACAAACTTCAGTCTTATTTTACCTTTAATGCCTTCCATTGGCCTCCAGCTTCATCCACACACCATCCAATGGGGTTAAATTTTATGTCCTTGCCTTTATGTTCAGTTAAAACTTGGTTGAAAAGATTCCAAAATATCGACCAATTTTCAGCACTTTCAGATTCAGCCTCCATTGTGCAAAGTTTTATAATTTTCCTCAATAGACCAACATAAACAAAGGCTGACAGTGTAACAAACCCTGGACATCTTTTAAAGGTGCCATCGGCGAAACAATATTCACCGTTCAAAAAGCCTTCGCCGTCACTATCCATTGCTAATGCCAGATCAGCCTGGGAAGCACTCATCTTGAACACAAAAGTGGGTTTCCCATTCATGAATCTATCATTGAGACGAAAAATAAAAAATGGATCTTTTTCTAGTAATTTCGATCGCAATGAAGCAACAGCTTCAAGACTTTGCCCATGTGGAAAGTTTGAGGCCCTAGCTTTCTTCTTAGCATAGTATAACTTTTCCCTTTCAAGAGATGAGTTGGCAATTCTTTCCACATCATCCCAGCATGGACTTTCTTCTTTTAAGCAGTCGATGATAGCGTCTTCTGTTGCTTTAGTAGCGGTGCCTTCCTCAGTGAAAATCTTTTCAGATAATTCCTCAGATAATTTGAAGAGTTTCCTGGCCTCACAGGTGTGTTGACCGCTGTGAAATACTTTGACAGTACTCGAATCGTCGTTAAATTCCCAAACTTTCACTGCATCACAAGAAATAAATTCACCTGTTTGTCCACAAACATTGCAGGTTTTGTCGGTCTTATTGAATTGAATGCGGTTCACCTTGTGGTAGTATTTCATAAACGGGCATTCTTGATTTAAGCAAGTGAAGCTACCACCACAACAGGCTTTTCTTCGAACACCAATGAAACCTTTTCTTGATGATGTTGTCCATTGCTTCCATGGCCTGTATAGTCCCGCATGTATATAGAGCCTTATTATATCTCCATCATATCATAGTTTATATCTAGGGTAGTGTGACACTGGAAAATATATCATTAGCATACAACTTATACATGGTGTCGGAAGTGGGATAAAACTAGAAGAATTTAATCTGAAAATACACAAGCTGTAAGAAGAAAACACTACCCATCCAATCCACACACAAGCCTGGTGAGCCCAGCATCCAGTACGTGAGTGAATTCAAACGTTTCATTCACTGTTCAACAAGAATTTTGGTTTTGCTGTTGTCGCACACAAAACATCACCACATCACAACAACATTCGAGAGAAGTGTTTGCTCCACCGTAATAAACATTCTAATACGTATTTTATGATTTAAAAGTAAACACAAACTCACTTGCAGAACGTTAGACTTGCTCGCCTCAAAAGAAATTTCGATAAACATTACTAACCGTTATTGTAATCACTTCAATCTTCCTTCATTCATCCGTGGACGAACCGCCATTGTTCACGAAGATAAAAAATGTCAACAAACCCGAACAAAGCCACGCCGCCAGCCGCTCCCCAACCCATTAATATTACGGAGATAATGGCACAGCAAATTCAAATCCAACAACAACTCGCGAATCTCATGACGCAATTCGCTAACCCGCAACCACAAAATGGACCACAACATCGTAGCTCGAAACCAACCCGACCAACGATAGAAGCAGACAGCTCAGATAACGGATGGATTATTTTCGAAGATTCATGGTCACGATACAAAGAAATGGCCAAACTCACCAACCAAGCTGAGGTCCGAAACGAGCTACGATCCACATGCTCGTCGAAGGTAAATGAGATGCTGTTTAATTTTGTGGGACCAGAAGTCCTCAATACCGCTAGCGAGGCCGACCTCCTCAAGTTTATCAAATCCGTAGCCGTCAAGACTGTCCATCCAGAGGTGTACAGACAGCAATTTTTCAACCTCCGACAAAGTGACTGTGAGAATGTGACATCTTTCATCTCGCGTCTCAAAGCACAAGCAATGCTATGCGATTTTAAAACGAACGGAAGTTGCGAATCCGATGATTGCTCTCCATCTTACGCCTCCGATATGATCCGCTCGCAATTGATCGCTGGCATACGCAACCCAACCCACCAATCCAAAGTGTTAACAGAAATCGCGTCGCTACAAACACTTGAGGATCTGACCAGCCGTCTCCTTGCCCTTGAAGCCACCGATCACGCATCAACCCAATTCAGGTCACCATTCGGGAACGCCCCGTCCGACGTCGCGTCTGTCAAGTCACCACCATTCAAGCCGAGAAGACCAACCGACCTAAAGAGGCAATGCTCTGGATGTGGTAAATCGATACACCCAAACGGACGCTCTACATGCCCCGCCTGGCAGAAAGTTTGTCATAAATGTAAGAAACCAAACCATTTTGCGAATGTCTGTCGCAGCCCCCAATCAACATCCGTCGCGTCGATTGGTGAAGATCCAGAACCAACTGTCTCCCACCTGTCATCGATCAACGCTATCCCCATCTGACTATATGATATCCCACACGGAAATTTGACAAACGGACATTTACAAGAACAGCCACCTGAACCCTCGCCAAGATTAGACATTGAAATAAATATTAATATTCCAGCATACCGCCAGATACGTAAATCCGAGACGAAATTACCGGAACATCCACGAACATTTACTACAAACGCTATCGCAGACACCGGCGCACAGACTTGTACAACCGGACTGCATATTCTTCAAACCATTCCCGAGGAGTGGTTGATACCAACAAAACACAAACTAAGAGGTGTTGATAATAATCCCCTACCAATCAAAGGGGTGTTATTTGTCGATATCTCAACGAAAACGAGACAAACAACTCAACTACTTTACGTATGTGAAAACGTAACTGGCACGTACCTCTCCCAATCTGCCCTAAAGGATTTAGACATTATACAAAAGACGTTCCCGAATTCCACAATCGCAGCCACAGAAACAGATACTAATGACTCATTGAAAAACCAAACGACCGTACAACTCGCTCCGTGTGGTTGCCCACTGAGAACTGATTGCCCACCAACCCCAACCAAATTGCCATACCCCGCTACCGAAGAACATCGTCATGATTTAGAACAATGGTTATTACAATACTACTCATCCAGCGCTTTCAACGTATGCCCACACCAGAAACTGCAGATGATGACTGGAGAAAAATTCAATATAACTTTTAAACCAGACGTCACACCACGTGCGATACACAAACCTATACCAGTCCCACATCACTGGAAGGAGAAAGTTAAGACCCAACTCGACGCTGACGTCGCTCTAGGCATCATCGAACCTGTGCCACAGGGTGTCCCGACGCATTGGTGCTCCCGCATGGTAGTCGTATCCAAGAAGGATGGCTCGCCACGCCGAACAGTCGACCTACAAGCCCTCAACAAAGCCACACTTCGAGAAACGCACCATACCCCAACACCCTTCCACATCGTCAGTTCCATTCCCCCAAGAACGAAAAAGACTGTTATTGACGCTTGGAATGGCTATCATAGCGTTCCACTAACACCAGGGTCATGCGAAGCCACCACCTTCATCACAGAGTGGGGACGCTATCGCTACAAGCGTGCCCCACAAGGCTTCCATGGTTCAAACGATGGTTATACAAAGAGATTTGATGATATAACTGTTGATTTTCCACGCACCGTAAGATGTATTGATGATTCACTACTGTATGATAGTGACATTGCGAATTCTTTTTGGCACATTATATCCTACATCGAATTCTGTGCACGCAACGGGATCGTATTTAACCCCGAAAAGTTCAAATTTGCACGCGACACCACTGAGTTTGCCGGATTCGATATCACACCCGAAGGTTTCAGACCCACCGAGAGAATTATGAAAGCCATTCTCGAATTTCCTACTCCAAAAAACATCTCGGACATCCGATCATGGTTCGGTCTGGTTGCACAAGTATCCTACGCATTTGCCCAAGCCCCCGTGATGGCGCCATTCCGAGAGCTCCTAAGTAAAAAGACCCCGTTTTACTGGGATGAGACACTTCAATCGCTATTCGACAAAACCAAACTCGTGATTATTGATTCGATCAAGGAAGGGGTGCAGTCGTTCTCTACAAACAAGACGACTTGCCTCGCTACCGATTGGAGTAAAACCGGATTAGGTTTCACATTAACCCAGAAACACTGCCAATGTATTGGTAAAGACCCACTGTGCGGCCCTGGGCACTGGCGTATGATATACGCCGGTTCTAGATTCACCAATGAAGCAGAAAGCAATTACGCCTCAATCGAAGGCGAAGCCCTTGCCCTATTATTCGGACTCGAAAGTTGTCGCATGTTTGAACTAGGGTGTCCAGACCTCCTAATCGCAGTTGACCACGAACCACTCGTGCCGATTTTTAACGACAGAGACCTCGAGAAAATTAAAAACATTAGACTCTTGAAAATCCGAGAAAAAACACTCCACTATCAATTCGTCGTGAAAGCAATCCCCGGGGCGAAAAACATCGGACCGAACACAGCATCAAGGATCCCACCCGTTGTCAACTCAAAGGTTGGCTCAATCGAAGAGTCACTTCCGACCACAACCCAAGACGACGCTATCGTGTCATCAATCAGCTTTGATACCATTGTCGATCATGCGAGTAAAGATGAACAGTACAATCAGTTAGTCTCGCTAATCGAGAAAGGCTTCCCCGAGGACAAAACCGCAACCCCTAAAGCCCTACACGACTTCTGGCCACTTTGCAAAGAACTCTGTACTTTACAGAACATAGTTTTCATTGCAAACAAACCATTGATACCAAAATCCCTCAGACGAAACATCCTACACGAACTACACCTCGGTCATCAAGGTGTATCGATGATGAAGTCGAACGCTCGTCAACGATTCTTTTGGCCGCACATGAATGCAGACATCAACAGCACCCGTTTGAACTGTCAACCCTGCAACCAAATTGCACCTTCCCAACCAAACACACCACTTCAACTGAGCGACGATCCCGAATATCCATTCCAGCAGACAGTGACCGACCTCCTCCACATGGTTGGACACAACTTTATCATTTACGCTGACCGTTTTTCCGGATGGACTGAAGTTGCGGACGCTAAACAATCCAATGCCACCGCCATATGCAACACCTTGCGCCGATACTTTGAGACGTTTGGTGTACCTGAGGAGATGTCATCGGACGGAGGCCCACCATTCAATTCCAACGATTACGCCACTTTCCTTAAAGACTGGAACGTGACCCACCGTCTTTCATCCGCATATTACGCACAAAGCAATGGAAGAGCCGAGGCAGCCGTTAAGACCATCAAACGTATCCTCACCACCAATGTCAGTAGCACTGGATCACTCGACACCGACGCCGTTGCCAAAGCATTACTCCTACACAGAAACACGCCATCACCCGACATCGGTGCATCCCCCGCAGAGCTCCTTTTTGGTAGACCAATCAACGACCACCTACCAAAACCCGTCCCCCCACGAAAGATTTGGTCAGAATTAGCAGACGCACGCGAAGTTGCCTTCGAAAAACGCCGTGCCCAAGCATTAAAACCACCAGGAGATCTGCCCCCGCACACACCTTTAAATGTGGGGAACTCAGTTGCCATCCAGAATCAAAACGGTCAACATCCTCTTCGTTGGGATCGCACAGGTATTATATCAGAAAAACTCCCTCATGATCAATACCGTGTGCTGGTCGACGGTAGCAGACGAACAACCCTCAGAAATCGTCGCTTTCTTCGTCCTATTTCTGAACGAACTCGAAACGTTATAGACGAAGAACCAGAAACTGTTACTATCACACCAAGGACTGTAAAACCCACAGATCAGCAAAACAAACAAACTGATCATGCGTTACCTCCAGAATCAGTTATTATTCAAGATACTGTCGTACCACCGAACGTCACTGAAACAAACACTGACGATCAATCTGCTTTAAGACGATCCACTAGAACAAGAAAGCTACCTTCTAAATTTAAAGACTTCGTTATGTCATGAACACTTTGACGTTCATCGTTATTTTACTATTTTGTTATTTTGTTTAAAAAAAAAAAACTAGGGAAAGGGCGTGTATAGTCCCGCATGTATATAGAGCCTTATTATATCTCCATCATATCATAGTTTATATCTAGGGTAGTGTGACACTGGAAAATATATCATTAGCATACAACTTATACATGGCCTACCGTCTTTACTAGACTTCATTCTTTCCGTTTTATCAAATGAAAGAACATAAACACAATTACCATTTATGTTGTATGGAAGTTCATTCTCTTCTTGTGGCAAGATTCCAAACCAAGTACTTTCATTTAGCTTGGAGGACCTTTTATTCTTGTTTTGATTTCCCCAAGATTTTTTTTGATATTCTGTGTTGTTTTGTTTTGATTCGTTCTTCCTGTGATTCTTTTTTTCAAATATTGCTTCTACCAAATCTCCCTTTTCTATGCACATCGATATATCTATTTCAAGTTGTGTTGCTTCGTATTTAAGTTCTTTTATCGAACGTGTTTTCAGCGAGGATCGAAAGTCTTGGTCTAGAAATATTTTATAAAACATTGTTTTACATTTGAATTACAGCGAATACATAAAACAAAAAAATCGACGCAGTCAAATGTGTTATGATTTAGGCTTCAACTTAAATTCAAATGACTCTATATTTCATACCTCGATTCTGGATGCCATCATCCACAATATAACACTCATTATTTTCATCAGAATTGTCATCACTTGAAATATTAATACATTGCTTTTGACCATATGTTTTTCTTCGTGGTGTCTAGAAACGAGGAAAGAAAATAATCTGAGAAATATATTATTAAGATTTTTAACAGTCTATTAGCTTCATATGCAATAGCCCTTAGCACGCCATCCTCATTTGATGTTAATGTTTGGAAGTGTTAACCCAGGTAGCAGGTTAGAGGATAATGCTTTGCCTCGCTTTTCCAAACTTTTGTGTAAGAGTTTCATCTTGGTACTTGGTTCAACTTGGTGATCAGACATGACACAGAAACAAACTCCTATCACTGACAGGCATTTCTGCGGAAATTGTTAAAGCCTATATATAGGCTTCTAGTCAGTTTTGGAAAAACACTTAAAATAAAAAAATAAAAAAATAATGAAACAGTGTAGAACATGTTTACCTAGTGCAGAATCCGTTCTCCATTAAATATTTTCTTGTCGTAGCGAAGTCCACAAATTTCTGGATTGTATGCCATGTGTCTACGACGGTATTTGAAAAGCGATCCAGACAATCTTTATCTTCAGCCATTACATTGATGTCGTTAATTCTGGTTAATATATCTCCAACTTTTTCCGAAAGATCTTTTAATTCATCACAACATAATTGAGGAATAGCAAATATAGCTTCACATATGTCACTCCATTCAATTATACAGAGCCATCTTTTATCATCCTAACGAAGATTAAGACATCATATCAAATTTGGTTCGATGGGAGGTTAAAAGACAATGACATAACGTGTCAACCTTTACTTACATCTTTTGAAAGAAACACGTTTCCGAATTCTTTTATTATGAACATATCTGCCTCATTTACCTCATTTGTTTTATCTGGGTGGTGCCTTAAAAGCCATTTTCTAAAAAACAGATAATGTAAAGACAAAATCCATGGTTGTTCGTTTTTTCGCGGCATTGAATTTATCTCAAACTTCGGATATCCAAACCGATATATTCACGGGGTAATCGTCTTGAAGGTTAGCTTACTTCGTGAACAGAAATTATTATGCCTCTTAAAAATAAATGACATTAATTTTGGCATTAAAATGTGACAACTTACTTGTAAACAAAACTAAATCTTTTTTTGTCTTGATCTTCTTTGGGAAGTGATGTTTTTTCCGTAACTGAAAATATCGGAAATACTTTACGGAACTGATTTTCCTTCAAACTAGTAAAGGTGCTTTCAAATTGTGCATCCATCTTTACTAATACTTAAACACATATAGTTGATAATTCAACAAAAAAACCTTTTTAGTCAGCGACCGTTTACTGTATTAGTTTCCATTTTGTCGGGTTTTTTTCGTCCAAAGATTTTCTTTGTTACGTAACTCTTTTGTTAAGAAAAAAGATTATAAATTGCACGTGCGAAACACCAGTCTTAACAGCTAAAGTAATTTGACTATAGAAATATACTTCTCACTTCGGCAACTCTTTATCATTGTCATCAATAGTAAAATCAACAGAAAATGTTAGCGTAGGTGCCATAGTGCAGCTGTCGTTAAAAATGACTAACCGAAGATTAATGGACTGCTGATCATTATAGTAATGCCTATTTACCATCTTCTTGCAAGTTATTCCGTGTCCAAATTTCATTAGTGTTTGGTCTCTTGTTCGAATTTGGCGTACTTCCCCCTTTTCGACGAAATTAAGGATAATCGATACCCTCCGAGGTGAATTGTTTTGAAAAAAATGTTTTTTCAATATTTCCTTTCAATTTTTTAATTAAAATCAGATTCTGCAATCAGAATTTTAAAGTTCCAAATAATTGTGGAGATTAGCAAAAACTAAAAGGCATAAAACTATTTGTTTACACAAGTAATTGATCTTTCGGTGAAATAAAAGAAATTTCTCTCAATCAATCATTTTATGGATGTTTAGCAATATACGCACATGCCAACCTCGATCCCAGGGCTTCTTCTAAAGAAAGAAGGCCCTGGCATCGGCTGGTCAATTTCTGGATTCTGATTGGTTCCCGAAAAATCAGATGTTTTTGAGGGCCGCTTCAAATCTGGCGAGTATAGCGCGAGTGCAAAAGCGAGTGCGAATATAAACAAAAAATGGTAACAACGAAGTGACGAAGAGCAAGTATTTGAAAATTTATCAACAACAATAAAGAGAAAAGATGCTTACAATACATATCTGTTTAAAAGATATTATCTCGGCTACTATGTACTAACTTAAACTTATATATAGATATTACCATACATAGAAATAATATGATCGATTGGGAAATATCGATTGAAATTAGTTATACTCCCCACCACACCACGTGGTGCGCACCACACACACTATCCACTAGTTAGTATAGGGAAAAAGGAAGAAAGTATAGCTAATTATATAGAAATGTTTTATTGTAAATATAAATGTTGATGAGTAAAAATGAACACAGAGGGAATAAATAGAAAGGTAATGAAAAATTATTTGTGATTTCTATTCTTCTTGATCTATCTGTAAGCTAAAAATAGCTATTGTAATTACATTTTTTTGAAATAAGTTTAATTTTGCTTTTAGAAAAGGAGAATCCAACAAATTCGACTCCTAAGAAGGTATATTTGAAAAATCTTGGGGTTTATCAACATTGTAGATTATGCAGTGAGTTGAAAGAGCTAAAACGCCTTAGTAATATTTTTAACAAAAAAGGAAAAGAAAAGCACCTATCTGAGAAAATTTCTCATTGCTGTGGTTTGCAAGTGGAAGAAGATGACCCTTTACCAAATGTTATTTGCCTACCTTGTGAAACCTTTTTGAACAAGATGTACATATTTCAACATACATCTCAACAAACACAAATAAAGCTACGACAAATGGTTTCAGTAAAACGACTTCATACATCCCCAAACAATAAATCAAGAAAACTCCATAAAAATAATGAGTCAAATGAAAATATGCTAACACCTCGTAAAAAATTGTTTGAACAACAGAAATCTGCTATGGAAGTAAACAAGAAATTAATATTGAAAGAACTGAATGAGTCATGTGGAAATCTATGCAAAAGAAAAGGTGACAAATCACTACTCCTTGATAACTCATATGATGCATTATCTCAGTTTTCTTATGAAAAACTTTGGAAGGAACTTTATGAAAGACATCCATTTTTTGTGGATGTTTTAAATGCTGCTTGTGGAAAAAAATATGATTCAAAAGAGACACCTAAAGATCTGCAAATCAAATACTGCTTCATATATTCTGTTCTAATGAACACTCGTTGGCATGAGCTGAGTTTGGTACAGCGTCTTAATACAGTGCAGTTGATTGAAAGTGGATGTAGTAAGCAGGTATACATTATTATAATATATGTAATACAATGGTATAATATAATAATATAATCATTAGAAAATTCACTGTTCTGGAACTTAATATTTCATGTGATCAAAAAAGGACACAAAAAAGTTGGCTAGATCAAAGAAAAGATGGCAATAAGTTTTATTGGCCAGACTAGGACATTTTCTAATGACTGAAAACACAAACATAATTTATAAACATAATAGCATATATTGAGTGAAGATGTAAAAGTAAAGCACTAGGTTGGTATGACACAATGATTTAATGTACTTTACATATCTAAAGGATAGTATAAATAGTAGCTCCATTAAACAGATTTTTGTATTTTACTACTTCACTAGCTGATGCAAGAATTTCCAATTCTTTTTTTAGGTCATTAATATTAATATCTTCAGCAAATGGTCTCACATTTCTTTGTTTGTTCATCTGATCACTTTTTTCTTCAGCTGATGTACAGTTAGAACAGCAAACCAATTGAACTTCATTAAAAAATCCAAAGTAGTTTAACAAATATTTTCTTAAACACCCAGTCTCTACACAATACCTTTTCATGCTCTCATGAATCTTTTCTCGATTTACTCCAATATCTGAGTTGTTAAAATATAATGTTGCAAAGGATGGCATACCATTTCTACCAGCTCTTCCAATTTCCTGTACATAGCTTTCTAAGTTTCCAGGAGGCCCAATATGTATTACGTTTGTTATATTAGGTGCATTGACACCCATACCAAGGGCAGCAGTTGCAAATATTACTCTAATTTTGGAATTTGGTTTCTTAATCTCACCATAGTTAATAGAAGAGAGATGGTTCGGCATGTCGGCAAAATCAAAGCCTTTCTATATCGGATGTTGAAAGTGCTTGTCACGTGACGCGAACCTGCACAAGTGTTTTTCCAATATGGAAGCACAGGCTGAAAACACTGATTTTG
The DNA here is from genome assembly GCA_039566895.2 of Turritopsis rubra. Taxonomy (NCBI): domain Eukaryota; kingdom Metazoa; phylum Cnidaria; class Hydrozoa; order Anthoathecata; family Oceaniidae; genus Turritopsis; species Turritopsis rubra. Next base: position 12,200,730 of record CM077630.1, read on the forward strand.
ACAATGAATTCGACGAAATTTTACGAGTATTTGATATTGATTTTGATGAAGAGAATAATTCTTTTTCAAATGATGTAAGTATTACTTGTTTTTTAATCAATGTTAACCCCTCCGTTGTTAAAAGTCGTAAATATCTTGATGTTTTGTTGGTGTTTTGTATTTATCTCTCTCGTCAGCCTGAAGAGGCTCTTCATTGATATCATACCTTCCACTATACAAATTAACTGATTCTTTAAGATGCAAATTGGTGATTTCCAGTGTGACTTGTGTACCAAGAAATGCAAAAGTAAAGTTGGACTTGCTAGACATGCCCAAAAACGCCATGTGAGTGGCTGTGAAGAGAAAAATAATTTGTTGCAGTTTTCTGTAGTTGACATGAAGGGCATGATGGAGGAAACAATAAAAAGTTTAGCCAAAAGCAACTTGTACCCAGAGAATGTGACTTGTCAGTTCCAAAACTTAAACATAAGCAATGACGTTCTTGCAAAAATAACCAACAAAGTCAACATGTATAAAAAGGATGACAATGAAAAGTTTTATTCATTATTTTATAGTGACATAGTTTTTCATAAAGATGATTTCCTTCATGGCCAGAATATAGCTCCACATGCTGCTACTCTTCTCCTAATGAAATTATGTGACATGATATTGATGAAGGGCAACATAAAACAATCTGCTGATACTGATTTTCACATTAAAAATCTTAGTGATAGAGAGTTGTATGGGCTGCAATACCTTGGTGGCTATGTTTTGAAAACTTTATTTAACAAAGTAAAATACAGTAATCATGTTAGGTCATCTGAAAGTCAGCAGGTTTTGTCAATACTGTCAGCTTGCAGATCAGAAAATAACCCTGAACAGAAGTTAGTTTCTGCTCTAAATCGTGGTGGACTTTGGGTAATAACAACTGAAATCCAAAGAATCTTTGCAATCGTAGAGAGATATTTTTGTTCTGAAGTAGAGAAAGGACCAAATACTGAAATACAAACAAAGAGAATGTCCATTAAATTATGTAACTTCAAGCACGTGAAAGAATTTTTCCATCAAATCACTGAAAAATGTGACTCAGAAATAAGTTTAACTGTAGAAAAAGACATTCTATTTTCTATTGTGACACTGTATATAAGAGTCAGGGCTTTTTCATATGCACGTGACCTTGTACAAAAACACAAAATTACAAAAACCGATATTCATTCTAAAGCACTACGAACAGATTTAAAAAGACACACAGGTCATATCTGATATATATATATGTTATGAATTATACATGTAATTATGCATTTGTTTCTATCTTCATTTTATCACTTGAGTAGTATATATATGTAAAAGAAATGAACATTTGCAATGCAAAATAGTAAGGAACTATTGTATGTGTCAATATAGTTGTTATTTTCTTTTTGGAACTGGTTGATCTGTTACTTGTACCCATGTCCTTTTTTTGTCATATCTACCACGTGTATTGCCAGATGAAGCTGACACATTCTTTTGTATTCTGATTGCATTGTCATTATAACCAAATTGATTTAAGTCAGGGTTGTCACATCTTCTTCCAATTTTTCTCTGCTCACTGAAGTATTCTTCCACTGGATCTTGGCACAACCTCTCAGTTAAAACATACTCAAATCCTTCATTTAGTAGAAATTTCACAATTTCAATTGTAGAATAAGTGGTTATTTGTAATCCTTCATATGTTTGATTGGAAATAAACATTCTTGCTCTGGCATTTTTTGTGAAATCCCCTGGCCTGGCATCAATGTTGTTTTTCCACTGCCGAAAATATCCAAGGAAATTCCTTTCAAGCCATTCAAATCTCTCATCATCAACATCCTGGTATGGTTTCAAATATGGTTTACGCTTTCTTTCATGTTCATTTAAGCTTCGAACATTTAAACAATCGAAAAACATATCCATCAATTTGCAAAATTTTGATGTTTCTTTTGCATCAGGTGGGCCAAACTCTTGTAGAACTGTTCCCATTGTATTTCTTAACACTTGTGCTGCAAACTTCACAGTCATAACTGAATACGATGTTAGTTGAATATGCTCTGCAGTTATCTTTGGGAGGAGTTTTAGACCATTTTCCATGTCTTCATGAAATATTTGTTGTATGTGCTGCCATAGAATGTATTTGTCTGCATTCCACATGTACCTGGTAGCTCTTCCTGACCCAGAATGTAATAAGCAGTTTCTGGCAGTCTTAATTAAATGTGGTGTGTCTGCAATGAAGTAAATAAACCTCTGGGGTGCAAATAAATTTGTTGTTTTGTACGTAATATCTTTGGTATTTGTAGGATCCAAACCCTCATGTAATCGAAAAAACCTTCTGTTTGGGGATGCACCATCTGCAGTTGTTGCAATAACCCATAGGTTGCAGGTCAATTCTAGTATTGAAACAGCTTCCCAGAATATTGGCATTAGTTGAGAGGATGTGATACCATTTGTTGCAAAATATGCAAAGCTGTATTTAAGATTAGTTGCAAGACCTCGTAGGAAGAAAACCAGAGCATGAGTTGCAAGTTGGCTATCTTTTTCCAGAGTAGCATAATTAACATTTGGATCCCCTAAATCTACAAACCCTATCAACTTGTCAGTGTGCTTGTCAAAAACAAGATTGGACTTGATTCTCATTTCATCAAATAGGAGGACAATGTACCTCTGCACATCGAAGTAATTACTTGTAGTTTGTTTTAAGTCATCAATTACTTTCTTTCTAAATCCTGGCTCTGGTTTTATGAAGTTTTTGTAGTCTCTGAGAGTTCTAAGACTTGGTAATCTTAATACATTACTATTTCTCAACTCTTCATAGGTTGATGGTGATTTTACTGCTAATGATAAACAATATCGAATAATCATTGGGTGGTAACGAGCACCGTTTGCTGAGCGTTGAAAGAGTTTCTGTTGTTGTTGCCAAAATAACTTCATAAATGGGGTTATCGTTGAAGAGTTGTTTGACATGATATTGGCGAAATCATCACTCAGTTCATGGTCAATAACTATACTGGATCTTTGTAATTCCTGCCTCATCTCCTGAAGTTGTTGCTGAAGCTGATTACATTTGAGTCGCTGTTGTTGCAAAGTTAATTTGATGCGTGCTGGTGAAGTGAAAGATACTGGGGCCTTGGGTTTAGCAGGTTGTAGATTCTTCTTGGACTTACGATCAAGGACTTTGGTTTTGCAGTTGTCATACATGATGCATTCATTACACTGTGTTACAGCTTGGCTATCTAATTGGATGAAAACGTCACAACCACGTGTACGTGTGGTTAAGTTACACTCAAACGGTGTTAATGGTTGGTTTTCATTTGCTTCAGTGTAGCATGATGTGTGTTTTGGGATAGCATGCTGCAACAGTTTAGAATCAAACTCAGCAATTTTGACACCTGTGCAAATTTTGAAACTTTCAATCGAATCAATTAAACACTCAATGGAAATGTTTCTTAAAGATCGTTTGGCCAACTTATAAATAACGTGATTTTCAGGCAGAAACCATTCATAGACTTGGATTGTATATGCTAAACTATCATCTATGATTAATTTGTATTTTGGTATTGGTGTGTCCTGGCTTAATTTAGTTAATATGGTTTTGTCTATATCCAACCAAATTTTCCAGTTAGACAAGCATTCTAAGCTAGAGATTTTTTTATTTACATCATGAATGCTGCCATAGCATACACTCGTTTCGATTGTATTTGGGATTCTTTTCCTTTCCTGTCTAGGCGCTTTAGTTGTGGTGAATGACTTTTTGGGCATGTTGAGTGTTGGAAGGGCATTTGGCTTCAACTTCTTTCTAACATATGATTTTCCTGGAACTAAACAAAGCCATTAAATCCAAAAAAATTAAATTATAAATAATTAAATAAGTCAGTGAATAGAGACTAAATTAACTTACACTTTTCAATATCGTCAGGATGAAAATGATTTTCACAGGTAAATACTGCATCTTTTTTTATTTGTTCCCGGAAATGTTTATCTAATTCCCTGTGCTTCGTAATTTCGTTTAAAAATCTAGATCGCCATTCTTTTTCTATCGGTAGTTTAAAGATACCTATGCCTTTATGTCGACGACTTGTGCCACAGTTGACCACACAACAGTTTTCCCCAGGCATGTTTAAATATCCATATTCATATGTTGTGAACACTTGAACAGCTTTGGAAGTTTCAACTAACAGTATTGTTACTTTTTTATTCGATATAATTTTGAAGAATATTATTTTTTCCTCTTTCACAACTATTGTTTTTAAAGTTTCTGTTTCGTCTTATTATGTATGTACGAAAACAAAAAACATTACATATTTGTAGTATTCTATGTTCCTTTGTAGTATAGTTCCTGACCTATTTTTTTCACCTGTTACGCGCGTAGGCGATAGTAGTGCTTAATGAAAAAAAATTTTTATTTAAAAGAATTCCATGATAAGGAGAAAATGATTTTTTTTATCAGTTAGATTGTATTTTCATACTTTTCCTTTGCTAGAAAATATCTTTCAACTTTGCGTGTGCAGGTTCACGATTAATTCTATTCAAATAAATCATACAAAAAGATATTTCAATAGGCTTTTGTTAAATTAAATAAAGTCTCCTAACCATCTCTCTTCTATTAACTATGATCTCACCTATAAATTAATAATAATAAAAAAAGTATTGTTAAGACAAATCACTTAGCCATTTTTATTTGAGCATTATAATGTATCTCACCTAATATTTGTTCTTTCTCTCTGTTTATAGTTGGAGCATGAAACTGTGTAAAGAGACGTGAGGCAGCATTGTATTTTGGTCCAACAAAATGACTTTCAATTATCATGCTGAAAAGCTGAAAAGCATATCCACAATATTTAAGCCCCATATATATAATTGTCATAGGGTATGTTTCTCTTAAAATATTTAGTTCCTCTGCTATAGGTCTTAAAATGTTTTCGTAACTGTCAATACCATAACAACTAGCCATTCTTTTCTTTACACACAGAAATACATTTCTTCTATTTGGAGAAGCTGTAACTATTTGAGGTGATTTCATACACAAATCTTGCATAATTTGTTTTATTGATGACTTTGCAGCAGTTGCAGTAAGAGCCAGCCCAGTGGGCACAGTATGTTCTAAGGACGTCCGTTTGAGGTCCTATTTTAGTCCGTCCGTCCCGGACCAATGCAAGACGTCCTTAGGACAAAATTTTAAGTCCTAGACAGGACCGCCAAAGGTAGGTCAACCTCAGGACAACCTGAAGTCGACGGCAATAAGACGACCAATAGCAGACGTCCAGAGGACAACTTTTCAAGCCTTATACAGGACGACCAAAAGGAGGTCAACCTAAGGACAACCTGAAGTAGACGCCAATAGGACGACCAATAACAGACGTCCAGAGGACACCTTTTTAAGCCTTATACAGGACGACCAAAAAGAGGTCAACCTAAGGACAACCTGAAATAGACGCCAATAGGACGACCAATAACAGACGTCCAGAGGACAACTTTCCAAGCCTTAGACAGGACGACCAAAAAGAGGTCAACCTAAGGACAACCTGCAGTAGACGTCAGTAGGACAGCCAATAGCGGACGATCAGCGGACAAATAATCGGGCTGAAGCACGAACACTTTTACACTTTTGAAAATCGCTTTATGTTAACTATTGCGTGCACTAAATTGGGCGAATTACCAATTCTATCGTTTCTAAAACATGGGAAAGTTCGCGAAAGTTTATCCACTGAAAATAACATAAGAAACACCCATTCAATGTTTATTTTCGCTAATTTTTACTAGTAGTTGTTCTCACTTTTCCAGTTAAAAGCGAAAGTTTATTTTGCGCAACATTGATTTAATCTCTCATTCGAGAAATCACAACAAATTTGCCTTTTATTTTCCTCACGATACTTTTCCCCTCCCCGTAGAGTATCACTTTTCGTAAAGTAAAGCTAAACAGGGAACAATGTCTCGTATTTTGCGACTTTCTTTACGTAGAAATTTATACTGAACTTTTAGAAAGTATTTCAGTAAAATACTCAGATACAAAATGAAACGTACATCAACCATGGTTAAATACAACATACACCAGATTGAGTGATCAGCTTTTAATGAAGTTTGTAGAAATAGTTCCTTAGCTACTAACTCAAGTAAGAAACACTTGAAAACAATTTAGCCTGTAAAATGAAGATACAAAAAAATTTACATAATGGAAATAAATACATACATAAATTAAATACATAGTCTATAGAAAGCCTTTCTTTTATATCCCAATGTTTTTTGCAAGTTCATATGGTAAAGTGGCACCAGCATGTTTGATTAACTATCCAAAAGCATTAGCGTCAAAAATTGGCATTTAGCATAGAAATAGAGTTCCTGTGCCATGTGTCTATGTTGGGTATTGTATCTTTGTTAGTTGAAGTGCTGGCTGGAGCAATGTTGTTAAATTGATGGGTGTTTTGATAACGTTGCTTTCCCAAAATCAATAATCTTAACAGACTTGCTTACATGAAAAACATTATCTGATTTCAAATCATTGCGGAGAATCCATCTACATCTAATTTTGCTGCTCATAAATTTGAGTTGGATGTTGGATTAGCTTTAGTGATCTCATTTACAACTGTTCCAAAGTATTAAATCAATAGCCATTCTTTATTGCAGCTTTCACTTTTCATGAAGATTCTTTGTGATTTTGTTATATTTTATCTTTGCATTTGATGAGCAGGTGTGTTTCCTAAAGAAATGTAAGAAATTAATCAGGAAGCATACAAATAAACGAAAATTATGCAGATGCAAAATCAACACAAAAATCTTTTTTAAAGACATCAAAGCAGTAATTCAATTGGAGTACACAAAAATTGAGAACAGAAGATTTTCCCAGCTAAAGATACCATACATTCGCCTGGAGTTGAAACAGTACCTCAAGTTGAAACGAAAGTAAACAAAAGAATTTCTGGTCTCCATTTTACAGCAAGTAAATGAATGTGACAAATGGTGTGAAAAATGGAAGCAACTGTTGCGAAAATGCAATATGTTTAAATACGTTAAACGATCACTTACGACGATTGCACAGACAGCAGTTTTTTAGTTCAGACATTTGTTATTGATATTTATTCCCCGTATCATTTGCACATTATGTGAAAGCTTTCTTCTTCTTTTTCAAACAACAGACATAACATGATGAATAATTAATGACTACCTGTTAAGCCTGGTTGCATAATAATGATGTTCAGAGAAAAAAGTTCTAATTTTATGCTTCACATTTTTATGAAAAACTATCATATATATACTTCGCATTTTCTCGCAAATTGTAAAATGCAAAGCGCTAATTCGAACTCTGCAGATTTTTATTACATCAATCATTTTACTTGTGATTGATCCAATAGCTAACAGAACATTCATCATGGCCAATGCTAAAGCACTAGAAGAAAACTTTATGCAAAGCGCATACAAAGAAAAGTGAAAAAGATGGCGATTTACTTTCATTTCAAGTCGAGGTGCAGTTTCAACTCCAGGCAAATCCACGGTAATATATAAGTTTGAAATAAACAAGTTTAAAGCACATCCAGCCACTTGCCTAGTTCAAACAACGAAGGCAGTAAACACTTTTGTATGAGTGCTGCACTTCACACTCAACTGAACTTCTTAGTACTAAATGAGTTTCTAAGTGACATAATGCTTATAGACATTAGTATTTTTTGCTCACTAATTTTATCATAAATGTTATATATGTTGTATGTTACTTTCTACACTTTTTCTGGGGGTAAAGATTTTGTCGGTTAAACTGGTTCTCGGGTGGCTTTAGACATTTAAGTAACAAAAATTAATACTCACTTGAAATCTATTTTTGTGGAGTTTGTGAAATTTTTAGTTTAAGTAGAACTTTAACTGGTAATTAACATCAGACTCATCTTTACAAAAGTAAGAACAAAATACCTTTTACATTTCTACTTTTGTTCACCAACAGTGATTCCAAAATTTTCTTCGTCGTGATTCTTTACATGTTCCATCGTAATTATGGCCGATTATCTTTTTCTCGTAACTCACTACGCTTTTTTTCTCTCCTTTTCTATAATAGACTTTTTTAGCAGACATTTTTTACCTTCACTTTTTCAATTTTAACTTTCTCTTCGCGCTATCATCAAATAAGTGATTCGTGTTCGAACTGATAAAAATGTTAGATAAGATAAATTTATTAAGAAGTCATTGAAATAGTGTGGCCACAGCCGACAAACTTTCGCTTTGCTTCATTCCACTCTTAGTCACGGCCTCAACTATACCAGGGGGTCAATATATTAGTAAAGGGTGAAAGTGGAGACACGTTTATTAAGTTTTTGAAAACATTTTTTTCATTTAACATTAAAATTAAATATTGAAAGTCAATACATTTTGTAAAAGCTCTTTTGATGCGTAATATTTGTAAGTTATTCTGTTACAATTACTTTTCTCTCTCCCCCTGAATCAAACCTCGTGGCCAGTTGAACAACATTTTGCCTTATCTTCGCGAAGACGAGTACAGAACGCAAATATGTAAGTGTGTTTATCTTTCTTTTTCATTTCATATCCAACTAAATTTCATTTCAGTGCAACCACAAAGACATTGCCTGAATTGTTCTCCTTTCCTAGTTTTCATATCAGTTATTGAATTTCAAAAATTTGGAGAGATTTTTCCCAAAACTTATTTTTTATTTTCGATTGTATTTCTGCAAGGTACATAGTTTTTCAAATTTACTATAAATAACTGAAGAATCATTATATTATTCCTTTTAGGAGCTATGTTAGTCGGAAGGAATATATGAAGAAATATAGACGAAGAAGGGCTCAGGCATCTGCTTTGGCTGAAGATGAGTACGTTGATGAAGAAACTGTTGCAGATCTAGTATGTTTGGAAAATGACGTCGAATCTGTGGAAGACCCTACTGCAGCTTGTGTTGCAGCTGTCAATGAAGAAGTATATATAGAACCTTTTGAAACTGACATTAGTGACAGTGAAGAAAGTGGTTGTGAGAACTCATTAACTGAGGATTTAGCATCTTGGGCAGCTGAAAGTAATTGCACAAGGGCAAACGTAAATAATTTGTTGTGTATCTTAAGAAATCATGGGTTGAATTTGCCAAGGGATTCACGAACATTATTGCAAACACCAAGAAATTTTAATGTTGTGGAGAAATGTGGTGGCCAGTATATTTACCTTGGCCTGGTAACAGGCTTAAAGAAAGAGCTGCATAAATTAACTACAGGGAATTCCATCCAATTGGCAGTTAATGTTGATGGGCTACCCTTATTCAAGTCCAGTTCACACCAACTTTGGCCAATACTTTGCCAGTTTCAGAACTCAGCGGTGATTCCAGTCGGTTTCTTTTGTGGAAAATCTAAGCCAACACCTGTTAATGAATTTCTGAAAGATTTTGTGGATGAATATGTAACCTTGCATGAAAATGGGTTTTCACATAATGGGGTGAATTATTCAGTAAATATTTATTGTTTTACTTGTGATGCACCGGCTCGAGCATATTTGAAGGGTACTGTAAGTCATACAGGGTATTTTGCATGTGAGAGATGTACTGTGAAGGGTTCTTGGGAAGGTCGAGTTGTGTATAATGACAAAAATTTAGCTCCATCTAGAACAGAGGAAGAATTTCAAAAAAATGCATATATAAATCATCAGAAAGTACCATCGCCTCTTCTAAATACAGGAATCTCGTTGGTTAAAGGATTTGCCCTTGACTATATGCATTTAGTTTGTCTTGGTGTAATGAGAAGGCTTATAAATGTCTGGAGAAAGGGCCCAGTTGGTAAATTATCTAATCTGATGCTTAATCAGATTTCAGAGAGTTTAACATCTTTCAATGGTTTTTTGCCATCAGAATTTGCTCGACAGCCACGTACACTTTTTGAAGTTGATCGGTGGAAGGCAACGGAATTTAGACAGTTCCTCTTGTATACTGGACCTGTTGTGGTGAAGGGTGTCATTTCATCTGAAATGTATTCACATTTTTTGACACTTAGTTTGGGAATTTCCATTTTGTTAAATGTAAAAATGTTTCAGAGGCCTGATTATCTGCAACTTGCGAAAGATTTGTTGTTGTATTTTGTACACAATGCAAGTTGTTTATACGGTTCAACTTTCACAGTGTATAACGTTCATAATCTTATCCATTTGCATGAAGATGTTGTTAGTTTTGGTTCCTCTTTGGATTCAGTTTCTTGTTTTCCATTTGAAAATTATCTCCATTCACTGAAGAAGAAAGTTAGAAATAATAATAACCCTATTTCTCAGATTTGCCGAAGGTTATCTGAGATCGAGCTATGTGGTGCATCCAAGGATAACTTAAATATAAAAAAAATGAGAGTATCAGTTGGAAAGAAAGACAATTGCTTTTTCATTAGTGATAATGAAGTCGCTTTCATTAAAGATAAAATGCATGATGGTCAACTTTTGTGTGATGTTGTTAATTTGAAGTATACAACAAACTATTTTTCAGAGCCAATAGCATCAAAGTATTTGAACATTCATTTCTTAAATAACAATCGTCACACTGTACGGAAACTTATAAAACTCAATGACACAGTTGTTAAAGGTGTTAGCTTAAAAATTGCTGGTGGAATGATTGTGCAACCTTTAATTCATTTGCGGTAATACGTAGCTAATGTAATTTATGTATAATGTAACTAGTGTTGACAAAGAAAGCTGCTTGTCTTAATTTCTTGATGTTTTTTTCTATCTCCCTCCTTTTATTTTACTTAATGCACAAAACATGAAATAATACAATAATGTTTTTTCTTTAGATCTAAAATAATTATTAAATAATATTGAACATGGCCTGGATCCGTGCTATATGGAAAGAAGCTGGAGAGGAAACAGAAGGTGTGGTTCAGGAAAGTTGGGTTGACGAAGCAGCTGGTGTTGTTTATTGGCCAGTGGGAGTTTCTCAATATAGGGCTGTCAAAATGAAGTTGAAGCCTTCTGAAAAATGGCTAAGATATGAATTAGTCAGAGTAAAGTTTAGAAGCAGTAAGATTTTTTTATTGACTGTTTAGTTTCGAAATTTGTATTGAATATTAAGGTATCATTCTGGTTTCCCCTTTATATTTTAGATGATAAACAGTTATGTGAAGATTACAATTTTACTGAAAATTCATTAGGTATATAATTTTTTTATACTAAAACTACAGTGGAGCTTTTCAGTGGATGTAGAAAGTATTTTCAACCAAGTCAAGGATGTGGTTCTTAAAGTAAGTAATAGTAAGGTAGTAATTTATCTGTTTTTTTAGCTGAAAGTTGCAGTGAAAATTTAAATGATAAAGAAAAACAGTCGGGGACAAAGAATAAAAGAAGAGGTAGATATTGTTTTCAATTGATAACATAAGTGACTGACATTAAGAAAGTTTTGAAGAATAAATGTTTCTCTGGCAGATTTTGAAAGTGAATCTTCTGACGATGCGGAGATGGAAGAAATAATTGGGAAACGGAAGAGGGTGAAAAAGACAAAGCATCTGCGAAAGGGTAGGTATTTTCTATTTGACTTAATACGTAGTATAAATAAAACATTAACAGCATTTGTCAGTGAATTGATCTTCAGGCATTAACATAATTTCAGTTCATTTTTTCACAGATTTTGATAGTGCATCATTTGAAAGTGATGATGAGGCACCACCTGATAACAATATCAAAGGAAAACAAAAGAATACACCAAAAAGTAAGATTTCTGTTTTCACACCATTAAACCATGTGTAATAAATCAAATAATATGACAAACCTTCATTTGTTTTTTATTTAATTTTAGTTGCGCTATTTCCAAAACCGTCTTTAGTTACTCCAGCCACGCAGATGTTTGATACTTCCATTAATTTTTCATCAAGCACACCATCCAGACAAGCTGCTAGTGCATCAAATGATAGTGGAAATGGGACCTGTTCGAGTTCTGAAGGCCACATGGGAAAAATAAAACGGAATCAACATTCAAACTGCAATTTATATCCGATGTCTGCTGAAAGTTAGTCCTGATATCCTTTGTTTTATTACTAACAATTTTTTTTGTTGGTGGTAGTCATGCTCTTTTTCCATTTGTTTTTGTCATAGAATTTCAAAGGAAAGTTATTCAAGGCTTAAGTGATATTTTGGATGCCATTAATAGCCTTGGGAACAGAGTGGAGCCTGAAGATAGTCATTTCAGAATTGAGCGGCTGACATCTATTCGGAATTTTGAGGAGAATGAAGAAAGTTTAAAAAATAATGAATCTAGGATGGTTGCGGTAAGACTTTCCAAGTTTGTGAAGTGTGATGTGAATGCAATATTTATCATTATTTTGACTGCAATTGTTCAGAACAATCCATGTTATGTTATTTTAAATCATGTTATAGGTTAGACAAATATCAAGAATAGGTGGTGCTGATCTAAAGGACAACGTTCGAAAAGTTATGCGAAGGTGAGTTTTTAAATCTGTATTTGTTGACATGTGGAAAGGTATTTGTATTTGTTGACATGTGAAAAGGTATTATTTTTGACATCTCATCTTTTTCTTTTGCTTTAAGATTAATGGACAATGTTCTGATGTCAGAATTCAACTTGAATGGTAACAGAGGAAAACGGTCCTTTAAAAACACCAACCTTTTCCAAGTAGTTGTTGGTATGTCGTTCCTTTACCAATTTATCTTTTAAGGCTGATTTTACCCCAAAAAATTATTCTATCTTAACATTTTGAAATGTTTTTTATAGCTGGCATAATGAAATCCCAGAACACGACCGAAACTGCTGTGGCTCTATGTGTGGCTGACACATTAAAACGTGCCCCTGAACGACATCGAATGTCTAAAGCTGTTGAAGCTCAGTAGTCATATATTTTAATGACTTAGTTTTAACATGTTGGTTCAATTTCAAGTCATCTAATTTTGGAAGATTGAATACTTTCTCTTACTGGCCTAATTACGTTTAATAAGGGTAACGCCAAAACTTTAGATGGTTTGTAATTGTTAGATGAATTGTATTTGAGGTGCACAATTGTGAATTTTGCAGTCTGTGTTTTGTGGAATAAAGAAATCCTGTTCTTCCCCACTAGGCAAATTCTTTGAAAAATCTCTGTGGAGGGGTACATTTCTATGAAAAGTCGCACCTGTTTACACCTGATTTCCATACAATTGCACTTCTCCGCTGTGAATTTTAACATTTTGCCCACTGGGGTCATGTGAAGTGCTGGCCAAATTTGTGTTCCTAACTTTTTATTGCCAATGAGGCTCTTCTGTTACTTAGTAACGGTTTGGTGTGTTTAAACTGTAACTTGTATTTATTATTTATTAAACTCTATGTATTTATAATATTTTATAATATTAATATTAATTTATTAGAAGAAAATTTAACCTATTAGAAGAAAAAATTTTTATACATGAAATATAGCTTTGTTTGAAATAAATGTTGCTGTTATTGCTTTCCATTTTGTAAAATATTTCAAATGAAAATGCTTTCTTGCTCCATACCATGAGATACGTTTCCGTGTAATAAGGTGTAAAATACAATAGGAAACCAATGTCCTGTAGGACGTCCGAATACATTAATTTGGTGTCATCCTTAGGACGTACATCTAAAACGGCTACCGGACGTCTTACTTGAATGTCCGTAGAACGTCCTTAAGCGACGTCCAGTGGATGGAAAATGAGGACGACCTCCGGGGTTACATATGTGATCAAGACAGGTCGTCCAATGGGACATGGAAAAAGTCGTTCAGAGGACGTTCTCCGGACAAAAAATTGCCCATTGGGAGTGTAACAGAGGAAGGGAAAAAGGCCTTCAGAGAAGCAAGTTCCTTGTAGGCTATCCTGAATTCTTCACCCCTAAAAATGTATGATTTATATTATAAGTATGACAATGCCTGAGTTAATGATTATTATATATATTCTATACATATACTACATGACAGACCGATCTTGCCAAGAGAAATAGCCGTTCATATATATTTATCATATATTTTCTTCCAAGGTTTTCAACATCCCAATATACCTTGAAAGAAGCAACAAACATTCACATATTTCTCGTGACAAGGTGAAAGATCAGCTTAAACTTTTCAGAGTAGTGTTTAGTTTTCATTTAGTATTTACAGATGATACAACAGTTGGTTTAATATGTAATGTGTAAAAATATACCATAAAAATACAATCTCATATTATAAAAAGCCTATTTTGAGTTACATGTAGTTAAAAATACATACCACATTTCCATGCAATGGGCTTCATCTATTACACAAGCAACAACACTTGTTTGATACACATCAGATTTTAATAATTTTCTTCCCCGACTACTCAGCAAAGCTTCTGGGTGTGAAAATAAAATGTCAAGATCTGCATTAGTAATTTGATCAGGAATTTTAACATCCGCTACTAATTTCTCTGACTCAATGAATAGCTGTTCCACTGTATGCCCAGGTTTAACTTCACACTGCAACATTGCAGTTGATATACCCCTGTATTCTAAAACTTTCATTTGATCTTCTATGATCGAGTTCAGTGGTGAAACTACAATTACTATATTTTTTTCGGTTTTGGTGGGCAACAAGTATGGTAGTAGCTGGTAAATTAAAGATTTTCCAAAACCAGTTGGTAGGACAGCAAGAACATCATCGCCATTTAACAAACTTTCAAAGCACTGGACTTGCTTGGGCTTTAACGTAATAGCATAACTAACGTTTCCTTTGTCAATCGCATGCTGTATCCTCTTGAACAACTTCACTACAGATTCCATTATATATAATTTCAAAAAACGAACTTGAATTACTATCGCTTTCAATCAAAACTAAAAAACTGTAAAGAATCACTGAAAATGCCAAAAGTAATATTTTCCAGAAAGCTATAGCTAGCTGCGCTATGCTTTGCTTTCTTTCTTTCTTCACATTTGTTTTGAAAATGTTACTCGCCGCTTATGAACAAACTTTGCTACTCTGTCTCGATTAGTTTCGCTAGAGCTTTCACTAAAGTAAAACTATCGAGGTAAGACCGCTTGTCGGGCCGATTTTAAAATCCCCTCATTTTTGAGGGATTTTAAGCAGCCGATGCCAGGGCCTTCTTTCTTTAGAAGAAGCCCTGGGATCGAGGTTGACGCACATGCAATTTCTCCACTAGTAAATTTTCATTAGAATCGAACGATTTTCAAAATTTGGTCCCAATTTGGCCTAATTTGACCTTATACACAACTTGACCTTCAAATTAAAATTAGCAGTATACAATTTCTCCACTAGTAAATTTTCATTAGAATCGAACGATTTTCAAAAGTTGGTCCCAATTTGGCCTAATTTGAACTGATACACAATTTGACCTTCAAATTCAACATCAACCGTTCAAAGTTGTTCCACTAGTAAATTTTCATTAGAATTGAACGATTTTCAAAATTTGCCCCAAATTTGGCCTACTTTTCCCTTCTTCGACTGTTTTTGCTATCTGAAATATTTTGAAAATTAAGCAGACACGATAAATCGTGAGTAATTCTTGAAAACTTAAGTAACTCGAATCTTTTAAAGCAATATAATACTATCGAGTTAGTAACTCAACTTGATTTATTTGAAAAAGTAATTTCGAGTTATTAACTCGAATTTAAAATTTGACTTTTTTAAATTCGAGTTAATAACTCAACGACAAAAATATTTTCGAGTTATTAACTCGAAAAAATATCAAAAATTAAAAATTTCGAGTTAATAACTCGGATTATGACGTCATAACCCATAACTCGACTTTATAACTCGGGTTTTCCGAGCCTCTTTAATTCCGGGTTAATCGGCGTTAATTCGAGATAAAATTGAAGCGCTAATGACTCATCATCGTTTCCATTACGCGTCAAAATTTATCTCGATTTAGCCCACCTGCTTAACGCGATTTAGCGCGCAATGGAAACCAAGCTTAAGTGTCTAAAGTGGCTAAAAATGAACTGTTTTTTCAAAATAAAGAGGTTTTCTTTTCAATAAAATGTAACAAATTCCAACAAAAAATAAGGAAAATGAATAGAAAAATGTAAATTTTTATAAATCACTTTCTTCAAATTTTCCAAATATGTTTTTCCTTGAAGGCTTTGATTCTACAAACTCATTAGCAATATCCAATAAGGAGATATTGTCTGTGAGCTCTTTGTGAAATGTGAGGATTGCTAATGAGTTGAATCGCTTTTGTTTCATGGTAGATCGTAACCATGTTTTTAATCTGCGAGCCATAAAAAAAGATCTTTCGGGAGTAGCACTTGTAGCAGCTCCAACAAGGACTAACTTCATCAGCTTGACAGTGTTCCTTATAAGGCTTCGTTCAGCAGGACTTCTTGCTACGACTTTTTTCTTTATTTCTTCGAAATAAGTAACACTTTCTTTGGCACAAATTGTGCGAAGGACTTGAAGCTCTGCGGGTAAAGCCGTAATATCGATGTCATCTCGGTATCTTTCCAGGGAGTCTAACTCTTTTTGATATGGTTTTAAATTGATGGCCTTTATTAAGAGTTGTTCAACGGTACAGAAGAATTCGAAGCTTGGTTGGGTAAAACGGTCTTTTATGGCTCTAATGATTGTTTCAAGGGCGTCATAATAAATAGTGACAAAGAAATCAGCTGGAGTTTCAGGATGAAATGCCTCAGTGGCTCTTGACGTTTGCTCATGACCATCAATGATATGTAACCTTGCGTAGTTTGGCCGTCGCCGTTTCCTTGGTAGAGTTGGCTCTTCCACATCTAAAGGTTCTGCCTTCTTTTTAACTGTTTCATAAAAAAGTTTAAAGTTTTCCTCGTTTCTCATACCCTCTAATGTTTTGACGGTTAGATCAGTAAGTCTTTTGCCTTCTAGAGCACTCATCTTTTCTTTCTGTAGGGTTTTTGATAAGTTATCCGTCTGACTATACAACCTATGACTCAAATGCAGTCCAAAGAAAAAGGGAAATGATTTCATCTGTGATTGACAACCGATGATACGAGAACGAATATCTGATTCCAAACTCTCACTCAAGCATACATCCCACAATTTTTGCAATGCATCATATCTTTCAAAAATCTTTTCAAAACAAGCCGCTCTGACTGTCCATCTAGTAGCGCTTAACTTGTCCAATGAGACTGGTCTGTCTTTTTCCTCGAACTCGGTATCAATGTTTCCATCCAATGTTCCCAGAATTTTCTCCCTTTTAGGCGAGTATTTCACCAATACACATATTTCTCCAACGGTACCCATAGTGTTTGACAGCACATCACAAGTTGATGTTAGATCCTTGATTGCTAGGTTGAGTGAATGCCCATGACAATGAGTAGGAATTGCTTTTGGCTGCTCTTGCTGAATCTGTGTAGCAACGCCAGATTTTTTGCCCATCATATTGCTGGCTCCATCATAAGTCTGACCACGGCAATTGAGGAGAGAGAGGTTTGACCGAAGTAAAATATCTTTTATGGCGTGCACGATTGTGTCACTCTTTATGTCATTCAGTTCGTATAAGCCGAGAAAGTTTTCTTCAACTTTTAAATCGTTGGAAACAGTTCTTAAACACATCGACAACTGCTCAAGATTTTTGATGTCCGTGTATTCGTCAGCCATTATTGCAAAGAAGTCGTATTCTCGAATTTCCTTCAATTTTTCTCTGAGAACTTGCTGTGCCATTAAATCTAAAAGTTCGTTTTGAATGTCACTGTGTGTGTATTTCAATCTTGCTCTTTCTAGTATGGAAATGATGGAATCATCTTTTGTTCCGAGGAGCAGAAGTAGTTGATGGAAATTGTCTTCTCCTCGATCCCCTTGAACAGCTATTCCTTGCCTAGCCAAAAATCTCAGACAACGGATGACGTTGATCAAATGATTTCTTTCCTTTTTACGAGTTTCAGCGATGGTTTTATTCGTCAACTCTCCAACGTCAGCACACCTTGATACAACAGTCTCCATTGCGGATGCTGCTTTGTGACAGTTGGTTTCTTGATGCTTCTCGAAACACTTTGGGGCTTTTTTCCACGAATTAAAACCAACACTGATGTATGCTTGCTCCTTGTTTCGCTCACTAAGCAAATCTTCATTGTGTTTCATACAATATGCGCAGAAAACACAATCTGACCTGAAAAGAAGAAGGAATTTTTTAACATACACGTTTTTTATATAAGGCAACCGAGTTGCTCAGTCTGAGTAAGGGGTCAGTTTTTTGTTATCTTCTGAAAGCTTTGGTATTTTCTCAAGTTTTTATTTGTTGGTTTGATTCTAATCTTTCTAAAATGAAATGAACATATAATCCTTGTTTTTTTCGATTTTATGTGGCTCATAGCAACTCAAGGCTGAAGTTAAAATCATAACAAGAATCGTTTGGAGTTCTCTTTATCCTATTTTATCTGGCCAATTATACAATTATTATTACTTATTACTTACATCGTATCGTAATGCAACCAGGGAAATTGTTCAAACCAAATGTGTTGACACGAGCGGTTTCTTTCTCCGACTTTAGTTTTAGGGAAACTGAACAATTTAGATGGATGATGAGGAATTTCTGTTGTAGTATGCGTTTGAGTCTGAGGAACATTATCTGTAGTTGACGTTGTAGAATGGCTTCTTGTTGAAGTTGAAGTCTGGCTACTTGTTGGCGTTGAAGTCTGGCTACTTGTTAAATTTGAAGGATCCGATGACGGCGAAGAAGATTTCTTTTTCACAGCAGAAAGCATATCTGTTATTTTACGATTTTTAGACATTTTGTTAAGTTGATACTGATAACAGCTTACTAGCAGTACTAGCGCTCGATGTTGTGTTATATGTTTTGTTGTTATCAGGAATGCACGTGGGACGAAGAGACGAAGAAAACGAAAATCATGCGCACTGCAATGGCTTCATAATTGAATCATAGCTAAAATGAGTAGCTTTATTCAAGGGACACATGTCACGTTTTAAAACTTCGAGAATTTCTCTCAATGCTTAAAAAAATTTTTTTTTGCTCTGCAAAAAGGTGGGGGGGGCCATGGCCCCCCTGGCCCTCCCGGTAGCGGGGGCCCTGCAAACTTTCTCTTATACAACCGTCTGATTTTCTTGTAATACTCGCTATCGATTGACTTGTCACCATGCTCGATTTTAAAATGATATAACAAATCAGTGAAATTCTTAAAATCATATTTTCTATTACACACTCCACAATAAGTTTCCAAAAAAATATTTTTAGTCATTATTATTTTTTAGTAACCTGCACCAAATACAAATAAATATTATAATTACATATTTAATTTGTTTACGTTTTCAATCATAAGTTTGTTCCAAACACTCAAAAGCTTAACGAACTGCTCGACAAACAACGGGGACTTCTCCTTTTTCGCATCGTTTTCAATGATATTGACAAGCGCGAAATGATATTGAAAAGCTTACAAAGATATTGACAAGCGCAAAATGAAACAGTAGACACGATTCCCGAAGGGGAAAACAAAATCGTTCGAATAATGGAGAGTTCCAGTTATAGAGAGTGATATTGCTAAGTTTTAGCTTGAAGGGACCCACTGCTGCAGTTTGAATTGTGGAGAGTTCGAAAATAAAAATTTAACTTTTGCTGAAATAGTTTATTAACAGTTCTTTCATGTTTTCTGTACAAATCAATAAGTATGTGTCCATACAGGAGAACAAAAAAATACAAACAGAAAAGTATGGATAATAAAATAATAACAATATAATGTATTTTACCAAAAAAAAACATCATCAACACCATTGTATAAAAGTATATAGAGGAGTGAAATTCCAAATTGATCAGTACATCACAGGAGGAAAACCCATAAATTGAAATGTTATTTCACGCCAAATATTATACATTGTATATTTGAAATAATAATGCGATCATTAGTTCATTGTATTTGTTAATAATTAATACAAGCTTATACTAATACAATTGACAATATTCTTTAAGTAAGCCAATGAATGTCAATCAAATATGTTCGGAGTTAAAAGATTATGGCAACTCAACACACATCGTTATAGTTCAGTTACTTACATAAAATATAAAATATCAGTAGCTAGTAAATTGCTTAAATGCAGTCCTGAAGATGTATATATATTAGATGAATATAATATGATTAACAAATTCTGAGCATAGCATTTCAGAGATATTAATTGAGTTGTAAAAATAAGAAGTATCAAAACCATTGATGTATATACAGAAACACAACAGTATTGTATAAATAATCCCACTCCGAATCACACCATCAACCTTCAGTATTTTCATGCAAAATCCAAAAGTGAAATTATAGTATTATGGGTACATGGTTTTCTGATTATTTTGTCAGCACATAAATGGCCATGCTTCTGTAAAGTAATAGTAATACTAAAGCATATCTCAGTTGTATATATAAAAACTACAAGCTTGTGTCTCGATAAAAATATTTCTGAGTTCATTTTCAATGTTTCAACAAACAATTTCTCTTGTGGTATCTTACAGCATCCAAATTTTTAAAACTTAAAGCACAATAGGCACATGTATGAACTTGTTCAGATACATTGTGAGTGTTTCTAATATGGGCTTTGACATAACGTGCTTTAGCGAATCTTTTTGGGCAAAGACTGCAAACAAAAAGTTTGCTATTTTCTTTCTCCGGTAAGCATGAACTTTTACTATGTCGGACCAAATTACTCTGATACGTAAACTCCATAGAACAATCCTTGCAGCTCAATTTTGGTGCATCATGCATAACTCTTAAATGGTCTTCATAAGTGTTTTTATACATAAACTTTTTACCACCACAGTCACTGCAAAAATATTTCATTTTAAATCCAGCAGTGTCCTTTTGATGAGAAGTGAGATTATGGGATATCAGACCATTTCGACTTTTGAAATTTCTACCACAACCAGTAATTTCACAAGTATACATCTTTCCACTGTGTTGAATTTCTTCATGCATCTTTAATTCGTATTTGGTTTTGTACTCTTTACCACACAAATTACAAGATTCATTTGGATTATGATAAATTTGTACGTGCTGTCTTACATTCTCTATTACCATCTTACAAATCTTACAGTACATTTTAAGTTTTTATCTTCAACTTTTTATCTTCAATTTACTTGTGTATACTTTGGTTACAAGCTCGAAAGGTTAAATTTAAATAAAGAAGGAGTGTGCAATTATTAAACTCGTAAGGAGAAGAGCCGTAAACTTTGTACCAATCAGATCGCTTTGTTTTGATGAGTGCGCCAATTTTGAACGTTCGTTTGAATACTCGACACACCATTTTTGAATTTCATAAAGTCAACACTATCTGCGATTATCGATACTTTCTCTATATTTTTACACGTTTAATATTTCAAACAGTTCTTTTCAGAGCTTTTATAATAATCAATAATTTCTTCAGTCCTCAACATGAGTAAACGTTCAAGAAGTGCTGCTGCTGCTGCTGCTGAAAGTAATGAAAGGTATGACCATAATAAGTTTGCTGTATTCATTCTCAGATTTTGTTCATTCACTTAAAAAAGCTGTTGCATATAGCTAGCTAGCTATTATTATATACTGTTTCTTTCTTTCAATGTTTTACTAGATACATTTTTGTAAATAAATTTAAATAATGTAATTAATTCATACCAGATTAATCAACAAGTATATAATAAGAGAGGTAGCTATTGAGTGAGGCTTTTATTTGAGATGCTTATATGATTTACTTTATATTCTCAGTTCTATCAAAGTTCTGGTATTCTATATATTACAAAATCTGATGCCTAATATCTGATAATCTAGACCTGCAAGTTTGTTTATTCTTTCATCATGTGATTTTAGTTATGTTGTGTCCATCCCTAGTAAATATCGAAATAAAGATTTGTTTATATTTCTTTAAGACTGAAACGTTGGAGGAAGCGACGTAAAGATGTTTTATCGCAATCAATTGTTAAAGATCTAAGTGAGGAGGAGCCAGTCATTATCAGTGATGAGGACACATCTATATTACAAAATGTTTCACTTTCTTCAGATGATAGTTTTGACAATCATTCAATATTTAATAGCTTACCTAATAACAATCCTAATGTAGCAGATGCCATAAGTTCGTATTCTGATTTAGACAGTGATGATTCAGAACTTAACTCAACCAAGCTAAGACAGGATTTAAGAGAGTGGGCTATCAAGCATGGTTGTACTAGGAATTGCATAAATGATATCGTGAAAATATTTATTGATAATGGACATAATGTACCAAAAGACAGTAGAACACTTCTTGGAACTCCCCAAAATATATCTTTAAAAGTTATGGGAGTTGGACAATATATCTATTTTGGTGTTCAGAATAGCATTCAGAAAGTACTCTGTGATAAGGAATTTCCGCCATCGAATATTGAACTTAATGTAAACATCGATGGTTTACCATTGTTTAAGTCAAGCTCCATGCAGTTGTGGCCAATACTTATACAATTTGGTAACTTTGAGCCTGTTGCAGTGGCACTATATGGCGGTGAAAAAAAACCACCAGTTAGTGATTACCTGGAAGATTTTATTAATGAAATGAAGGCTCTGTTTGCTAATCCTGTGTTGATATGTGGTATTAGTTGCAGCATATCTATTTTGGCTGTCACCTGTGATGCACCAGCTAGAGCATTACTTAAAGGTATCATTCAGCACACTGGGTACTATGCCTGTGAAAGATGTACTAAAAAAGGTGTCAGTGTTGGAAACCGAATTGTTTATGGAAATCATGAAGTAGATGTTTTCAATCGGACAAATAATGATTTTATTGATAATGCATATGCTGTTCCTGATTCATCTAATAAGTGTCATCAGTTAGTTGTGTCAAGTTTATGCGAATTGGAAATTGATATGATACGCCAGTTCCCATTAGATTATATGCATCTTGTGTGTCTGGGTATCACTCGACGTATCTTATACCATTTCAAAGGCCATTTTAAAGGAATATTTAGTGGTAGGCTTTCATCAACACAGTTGAGTGAATTATCAAATAAGTTGGAGTCACTTCATGGACATTTCCCAAGCGAATTTGTGCGACAACCACGTTCATTGGTGGAGTTAGAGCGATGGAAGGCAACAGAATTCAGAAGCTTTTTATTGTATTCTGGCCAGTTGTATTGAAAGGAATAGTTGATCCAAAGTTATATAAACATTTTTTATCCTTGTCAATTGCCATAAGGCTGTTATGTGAAGAATGTGATATTGAAAGATCTTCTAAACTGACTTTTGCTCAGGAACTCTTGAGATATTTTGTTGGTAATTCTGATGAGCACTATGGTAAAACATTTTGTGTGTATAATGTTCACAGTGTTATACATATTGCTGACGATGAGGATTATTTTGGCTTGCCCTTGGATTCAATATCAGCCTTTCAATTTGAAAATTATTTACAGAAATTAAAAAGGTTTGTTCGGAGTAGAAATAATCCTGTGGCACAGTTGGCGAAAAGGTTGACTGAAATGGAAATTATACCAAAGAAAAATATTGAAATCACAAAGGTTGGGGTTTCTGTAAAGGACAGTTGTTTTTTACTACCGAATGGGATTGTCTTTGTAATTGACAAAAGAAGTGATGGCAGTTTAGCATGTCATTTCTACAGTAAATCAGTGTTGGAAAGTTTTTTTGAGTCCTTTGTTGACTCCTGTGATATGAACATTTTCTTTCTTAAGAAAAGTCAAAAACCAACTTCTAAATGCATCAAGAAACCAAATGATCTTTTAAGGAAATGTTGTTGTTTTCCTCATAAGAATGGATATGTTATTATATCATTATTGAGTAATGCAAAATGGCTTTAAATTTGGAAAATGTAACTGTAAATGGTAAGGAAATGTTATAGAGCATTATATAAATTTTATCAAATTTGTGAATTTGTTACACATTGAAAATATCATAATGGCGAGAATACTTACTTATATACTTTTACATTTTTGAAATGGTAAAATTAAGTACAAAATGTACTTATAATTATTATGTATAATACATTGTGACAACTTGGGCTATATTGTGAAATAGAATTGTAACAAATTATGAAACTGCTGTAATTTCTTTGTTTAGGTGTTGGTCATGTCAAGTAATTTTAGAGAAAGGCCGGGAAACAAGAACGTTAGTTCCCTGTCCATGGGTTGACTATGTCAATAAATGTGTGTATTGGCCAAGAAGTGGTAAAGCTATTGGTGACCTCATTGCTGCTTGGGCATCACCAGAAAAAGATTGGAGACAATTTAAAATCGTGGAAACAATATTGGAGGCTGGCACTAGGGACGAAGCAACACAGATGATGAACATGCCTACAACAACTGAAGAGTCTGAAGAAGATGATTGTGAAGAAGTGGGTAAGTGTTCGTTCCTTTCTAATGTATATTTTGTATTAATACTTTTAAACGCATTCTGTACTGATGGAGACTCTTTATTTTAATGTGTGCAAGAATAACATGTTATGGTCTTGGTTTGATAATAGTTTTGTATTTCATTTCAGCAACAGTTAATATAGCAAGTGGTCATGTTAAAAGCCCTGTTTTTAAAAAGAGGTATTTAAATGATAATACACCCCACTACAGTGCTGATGCATCATACTTAAATGACAGAAACAAATCAACACAACATTTTCAAAGGATTCTTGATCTGTCAGATACTGATGTGTATACTTCACATCAGTCAACTCCTGCATTATCCCGTAGTGTCATCAAACATAGCGATGGTGGTACTAAGTTTAAAGAGATGTCAAACAAACGTGAGTTACTATCTTTGATTGGCAGTTGCACTTGTATTGCACAATTGTTCTTGTTTGTGAATGTAATCATTACCAGTTTCATTAAATTTAGAATTTCAATATTCAATATTGATGGAATTAAAGGCCATCAAGGACAATCAAATGACGATTTTGGAACGTCTCAATGCATTGGAGTCCAGGGATGAGCAGCCGAGTTCATCAATAGATGAACTTCACAAGATGACAAAAATGGAAGAATTTGAAGAAGAAGAAGCACGGTTGCAGGATAAAGCCTATATGAGATGCAAGGTATTCTATTGACACTCATTCGCTCTAAGAGTCGCGGGGAGTTTTATTATCAAGATGAAAGTACATATTTGTATAACTGCCTTTATTTCATTGATCCGGTGATATATGAAGTATAATCGTAATGATGTTTTTTGTATCATTTTAGAAGTTGCAATTGAAAGGAATCGTTGGTAAAAATGCAAGAACATGCGTGCAACAATTCACAATATCCCTTGTGTTATAACTCACAAAACTTCTTGTGGAATTCAACTCAAATATCGTTTCATATGCGAAGTGGGTGTCATTTCAAAGTTAGTAAATGCATCAAGGATTAGTAGGTATCCAGGCGACAAAAATACTCGCATAAGTATAAGAGGAGCAGCCAGAAAGTTACTAAGCCCTCCTATTTCGTGTTCGTGCGTGAAGATGCCGTGTATCAAAAGTCAGTGTAAATGCTATGCATCCGGTAAAATTTGTTCTTCACGTTGTCATGAAGAAGATAACGGATTTTGTCAAAATAAGGATGGAAGGCTTACACACGGTTAGTATTTGCAAAATATTTAGAAATGTTTTCTTGCAAAATTAGTATTCTTATTTTGGCCTCTTTTTATACATTGTTAACTTTTTTTTGTAACTATACTGATCGGTGTTCTGTTAAGAAATCCTCCTTTCATGTTAGTTATATTGTAGTCAACCTTATTAACGTTCTACCGTTTATTGAATATTTTGTTCCGCAAAATTTATGAAACGCCGTAACGTTCTTCCCCACACTATAAAATGCAAGGGGCAATAAATTGCAAAAATTTCTTCTGCAAAAATTTCTTCCTCACAAAAAAATGGTAAACGGTAAATTACAATCACGTTTAGTACAAGAAACGACCGGTCAAGACTTAAAGACTAACTTGGAAGTGAACAATCAAGAAAATTCAGGTAAGCCTAAATACCATTCTGGAATTTCTTTTAATGCCGATATTTTGCGAAACTATCCAATCCTGCCTCGTTTTGATACGATATTTTCATGAAAATTATTGCAAATTGTCCCACAGCGATTTGCAGTGAAGGGAAATAGACCGAAATTTTCTTTAACACCATGTACTTGTATTTTATTGTTTTACGGATTTCATAATTTTATATAGTCACTTATTAGTCCTATTTTCCCGATGGATTAGTTAAAAGTAATTATGATAAGCGTTTATACGGAAAAATGGGAAACGTCTATTAATAATTAAAAAAGTTAAGATGAAAGTAAAAAACCTTAATGGTTGTTTTCTGTAGGTGATCAAGCAGTTAACACACAAGAGGAGGCACACATTGCCAATGCAAACGATTCTTTTATGGAAAGTACGTAGCTACAATACATCCAATATGATCGCAGATATGGGAACCCGAAAAGGCTCAACCATAAAAGATGTTGATCAATCATCAGACTGGGTTAACGGACATCTATGGATGAGAAAGAAATTGGAACTCATGCCGATCAAAAGAATTGAAGAAATCAATTTAAACAAAGATGATGTTTCAGCATTAAAGGTAGAAATGTCATGCAGTGTTCCAGAAATCGTGGTTCACGTTACTCAAATGTTGCAGAAAGATGAGATAGTCAAAAGATATGAGTATTCAAAGTATCTCATCAATCCGAACAAAATTCGATTCAGAATGGTTGTGCGAATAATGGCCATTGTGATAAAGTTCATCAAAGGTCTACGAAATAAAGTTAACAAGAAAGATACACAAGTACAAAGATCTTTCTTGTTAACTGATGATGAAGTTAGAGAAGGTGAGATGTATTTCTTCAAGAAGGGATCCGATGAACTGAAACATTTCAATCAATCAAAATCATACAATCAATTTTGTCAAGAGAAGAATGATGTTATGTGGTACACTTGGGAGAATTTTACCAGATGACAAAGTTACTGTTGCTGGTAAATACACTGAAGCCATGAAAGACTTATGTGATGCTTATGTGTACCAGTCATGGACAAGCACTCACCAATTGCCTACAGTATTGTTCAAGACATCCATTGGTATGGTATTGCAAAGCATTCTGGTGTAGAGACAGTTTGGCGGCAAGTCCTAAAAAAGGTATTCATCATTGAAGGCAGATCTATAGTCAAGAAATTCAGAAAGAATTGTGCAAGATGTCGATACTTGAATAAGAAGCATATCGAAGTAGTTATGGGTCCAATCTCCAAAAGTAACATCACAATTGCACCTGCTTTCTTCATCACTCAAGTGGATCTTGCTGGCCCATTTCTTTCATATTCACAGCACCATAAACGAACAACAGTAAAGGTTTGGTTAGCCATATTTTGCTGTAGTACCACATCAACAATTAACATCAAACTTATGGAGGATTACAGTTCAACATCTTTCATCTTGGCATTCATTAGATTTTCATGTGAGGTTGGCTATCCTAAAATGCTACTACCTGATGAAGGAAGTCAACTGATCAAAAGCTGCGAAGGAATGAAATTCAACTTTACCGATGTCAGAAATAAACTCAATCGTAATGCTCAAGTAGAATTTGATGTTTGCCCAGTAGGTGGGCATAACATGCATGGGAAAGTCGAAAGAAAAATTAAAGAAGTGAAATTGTCCATCGAGAAAAGTTTTCAAAAAGAAAGGCAATGAATCATAGAATGGGAAACAGTTTGTTCACAAATTGCAAACTGCATCAATGATATGCCACTTGCTCTTGGAAATATTGTATCCGATTATGAATTAATGGATTTGATTACTCCGGACAGATTGAGACTTGGACGCAACAATGACAGAAGCCCAGAAGGTGTGATGATGACATCCAGTGATCCAAAGAGAATCTTCAAATCAAATATGAAAATTTTCAATAGTTGGTTTGAAATCTGGTTAACGTGTCATCTCCCAAAGCTCATGTATCAACCCAAATGGTTTAAGACATCAAATGATTTGAAAGAAGGTCATGTTGTGCTATTTTTGAAACAAGAGTCCTCGTTGCAGGCCAAATATCAATATGGGATGGTTAAAACGGTTGAAACAGACAAAGATGGTAAAATACGAAAAGTCACGAAATCATAATGAAAATTTGGATCGTGAAACGTATCGAGCAGTACGAGATTTGGTAATGATTCACAGTATTGATGATTTGGATATTGCGGAAGAAATAGGTGAAATAGCCTCGAATGTTGATTTAAAATTGAAAGCTTTATTGAAGAAAGAACATTGATTTCATAATTTTTGTCACATGTGCGTGGAGTGTGATGTGTGTCCACATCCTCAATCAAAAATTATTTGAAATTCAAAACAAGTTGTGTGTGAACTGCTTGTATACCTTAGGGTTTATTAATGTTTGTTGTGTTTTATGACAGTTGTCAATGTTTCATTTTATAAAACATTCAAACTGATTTCTCATTTTAATTACATTATAAAAAGGGTGATTTCTAGTTTTTATATTATTCACATCTTATCCTTCAATGAGTTCACATCAAATTTATCCACTCAAGTATAAGTCATCAAGAAGTCAAGAATCAACTCAAGTCAGGCATCTTTGATTTATGAACTCAGGATAAGGGTGTCTCACTGAAAGCTAGAATCACAAGTTATACTAGTATATATCAAGTTATTTATACTATCTACATCAACAGCTACAGTCTGCACTTAGTGGCAAGCTGGTGAGTATACATACATTACATTTGCTATCAGCCATTTTGTTTTTCTGGCTTTTCATGTTTTCATGGCTAGGCAGCCATTTTGTTTTTTCATTGCTTGCCCTTTTACCCAGCCCATGTCTTCTTGCCCTGTCTGTCCAGCTGGCACCTTGCATTTCACTCATTATTTTCTTAGCTAACGTTTGGCAATATATTGTATATTTGGTTATCCTAAGCTAGTATAGTATAGATGTCCCTGGATGCTGCATAAGTATAGGTACATTTACACAACCTCAGTATGAATGGGTGCTGACACATGTATTTTATTCATAGTTTGAACGCTCGTGAAATATCACTGTTACAAACAACACTCTGTGTATGACTGGTCTCTTCTGCACTCACCTGGTTCTGGGAATTGGCCTTAAAACCCCACAACATGGTCCTGATAACCGTAAAATCCCGGTTTGTAGTCCGCACCACATCCCCCACCAATTTGCTTTAAGGTGTAAATAGATCAACACAATAGAAGATTGAGATTTAAGTTATGTTGTTGTAGCTTTCCAACGTTTTCTGTCACCATCATTTTTAATATGTTAAAGGAAAAGGTAAAGCAAAGAATTGACAATTTTTTGTTTTTTGAGTTTTTTGTAAGTGAAAAAGTTGGAAAATCAGGACTTGAAGAAATTATCAGTGGAATAAGAAAATTTAGCTAATTGGTATGATTAAAGATTTGACCAGGACTTAAGAACCATAAAAGTACCTCTGTTGTTGACATGGCAGGATGAGCATCATCCAAGAAACAGGATGAATGCTTTGGTAACATACCCAGCCGGCACAGATGTTTTTTAGACGTCTTTTTTATCTCTTAATTAAGTCTGGGGAATGACTTGAATAAGCTAGACGTCTAAAGGACATCTAAAAGATATCTTAGAAATGACCGGATAAACTAGGTTTTACACGAGATGTCTTTTAGACGGCTTTTCCCGTGCTTTTTAATTTTTCAATTTACAGAGATGGGGGAATAACTTTAAGTTTTATTCGTATCTTAAACATTGTTATTCAATAAGATGTACAATTAACAAATAGAACTAACTTTTATAAGTTTTATAATGAAGATATAATAACATATGCAACCTTTTTTGAAAAATGCTTGTTTTTCAAACGTAAAATAATTCCTTTTCTTTGGTCTTACAAGAATGAGCAGTTCGCATTTTTCAGAATTTAGCTGAAGCCCATTATTGGAAAACCATCTCATTATGCTTGCAATCTGCTCTTTATCGCGTATTAATTCATTACTTTCAACTAATACCTAACAGTATTCTTCGCACCCTTGTTAGAGAATATAGGTTTCACGGTTTTCCAAAACTTGTTATTTAAAACGTTATTCAACTTTAGTGCTGAGTAATAGCTTCTTTTCGCTTCTCAGATAACTTTTACACATTTGTTCATGTGTTTTCAAAATTTTTCCCATTTCTCGATGGGAGATAATTTTCGGTAAATATTTTTGCATCTCGAACGGATCATTATTTCTTTCCGTACGTGCTTTGTGATAAATGGAGAATTATTGTTTCTGACAAGTTTTGATTTCAAAGGGGCGTGTTTATTGACGAACTGACGGAAATTTGCATCGAAGGTGTTGTAATTCAAGTCAGAGTAAGCTGTTATAAGTGACTCAAGTTCTTGTTTAAATAGTTCCTCATTAAAATCTCTGTAACAACGATAGTTGAAAACTTTAGGATCTGGCAGTATGTTACTCAATCTGTCTGTAGATTACACATAGTGATCTCCCATTATCTACGAATAAATTTTCTTTCCACCTCAGTTTCAATGTCAAAATTGCCTCTAATCATTCTGGAAATTTATCTGGTAGTAATATCTTCGTAATAAATTTAAAACATTATAGAAACAATAGATTCCATAGAAATGAGGCTGAATGTACTGATTAGGTCACATGGTGTTTAAACAGAAATTCATTAAAATTTTATTTGGTTTTTATTTTTTCTGGTTGGTGTTGTATCAACCAACTTCATTGTCCGTATAATCTATAATTAAATAAATATAATATAATATAATAATATAAATGCAACCTAAAAATGTTTTTGTTATATTTTCCAACCATTAAGAGAAACCGTAAAATTATGTCTTTGCACAGGATACCTGAATCAAATGTGAATTTAAATGTGAATTGCGAAAAAAAAATTACAGACGAAGGGAAATCGAGGCTTGAAAAAACTTGCACCAAAGCAAGATAATGTCCAAAAAGTATATATTTTGTCTGCATATTCTCTTTAATCTTAACACACACTGCGTGAAAAGGCACATAATACGGTAAAATACGGAAACGTACACAAAAAGAGATTACGGTAGGAATACGGTGAACCGTGTGAAACGTATTTGAATACATCACGCTCAGGTAATGTTGTTCACGCGTACGGTTGAATACGTGACGGTTTGGACACAAAAACGGGTGAATACCGTTGGCGTAAATATTTGGATTCCTCGTATTCGCACCGGACACAAAAAACGTAAAATATTAATGAGGTGCGTAAAAGATTTCTGATGTGTTTTTTATATCCGGGACACTGTTACTTACCCGTGTTCAAAAGTAAAATATTAATGAGGTGCGTAAAAGATTAATGAGGTGCGTAAAAGATTAATGAGGTGCGTAAAATATTAATGAGGTGCGTAGAAGATTCCTGATGTGTTTCAAGGGGACACTGTTACTTACGCGATAACTCGTGCTTTGTGTTGAGTGTGAGTTTCGTCCTACAGAATGAAAACGGGAATCGTTAGACTTGAACGGAGCAAGTGATACACCTTAAAGCTTGGTTCCCACTTGGGTCTACAAATTCGTCGCCGATTCCTCGCTATAAATTCATCGCCTTAAGTTCTTCGCCTAATTTTGTGCCAGGTGTTTACACTAGTAGAAACGAGTTCGTCGCCGCTCAAATTCAAATCAAAACACAGATGAAAAAAAGAGAAAGATGGAGCACGAGAAAAGACGAAGAAAGCTTTTAGTATTTTTATTTTTTTTTATTAAAAAGATGTGAAGGAAGGACAAATTCCCAGTGAATTATCAATTTCTTTCCATGCATATTCGACCACTCTCTCTCCTTAAACACTGCATTTGATTTATCAAAAAGACAAGGGTATTTTCTAACCTCAATAGATTGGCTTTTCATCTTCCCTATTATCAAACGATTGTCTTGGCATGTTTACAGCTACATTTTTTTTCTCTTCTCTTTCCTTCGTATAGTAAATCAAACTTATCACCACGTGGTGTGTCTTCATTTAAATAAAAGAATTTTCAAATTTATTTTTAATATAATTTGATATTCAAAGCTTTGATCATAAGGTCATAAATGAAAGGCGACGAACCGGCGATAAATATCAAAACGTTTTGCTATTTCATCGCCGATTCATCGCCTTTCATTTTGGGCGACCAACATAAAGCGATGGACTTTTGGTGTTCCCACTAGAAGATTTTAGGCGATGAATGGTGGCGATGAAGCGGCGACGAATTTATAGACCTACGTGGGAACCAAGCTTAAGGGAAGAAATTAATGCGGAATAAAAGATTGCGAATTTCGGTAAAACTCGCAATCTTTTCTTCCGCAATTTCAATTAATGGGTAGCAGATCGCAATCTTTTCTTCCGCAATTCATGGAAAAAGTTACCAATTCGCAAGCGTCTATTCGGAACCTAAGAATAATCTCGTGAAGAAGTGCGATAGCAGGAAAAGGCAAAATAAAAACCACAATAAATACACTTTGACTTAGGAAATCATTGGATATCGTTACTCTAAACATTGTTTACAATTTTTTTTAAATGATATTGCAAACCAGAACGATGATTAAATTTGCTTCCGCATATTTGGCAGCAGTAACCTTTTTTCTTCAAGCAACTTTTTTGATGCTCCTTTAAGTACGAGTTTTTAGCAAAACGCTTTCTGCATTTGCCGCAAAGCCATACCATGCCAGTTCCAGGTTTTGCTTTGCAGGTTTGGGAATGTTTTCGAAAAACAGAAGTATATACAGAATAACTGTTGCAATATGGGCATTGCAGTCGGTTCTCATCATGGCATTTACGTTTGTGTGTTTCGAGCGATGACTTATCAGCAAACCCTTCTTCACAAAAACCACAAGTCTTGAGCAGTATAGATTCTTTGTTATGTATTTTCCACAAATGCAAGTTGTAACCGCTTTTACTTCTGAAAGTCTTTTCACACCCTTCTTCTTCACAGACTATGCGCAATCCTTGATGTTCAATTTCGATGTGTCTTTTTAATTCATAAGCACCACGAAAAGTCTTTGTACAGTTTTGACATATAGTTTTGCCTGAGCCTCAATGGATTTCTAGATGACTTTGTCTTTCTTCTTCGTTTAACATCTTATTGCAAGGAAAGCAGTAAAACATTTTTTTTTATATCTGAAAAATATAATTCAATAACGTGATCAATAATATAATCAAGATATACCTTATCAACATATGTTCTTTACACTGATTTTGCATAATAAAGCTCAATATCAATGATCAAAAGCGACGTATAAGTATTGCAAGGGTCTACAACACATCATGTCATTCCCTACCAAGATGCCCTAATGTAATTGCTACAGTCATCTCAAAAGATTACATCATCTTAAATGTGTTTAACTGTTAACTTTCATTATACATTGCAGTTGTTGGATAAGAAATAAAATAGAAGCAGTTAGCACCAGACAGCAAACAAGTCAGTGACAACACAGATCTTTCAATAAATTGCAAAATTGTTTCACCTAACAGCTTATACAAACACAACTTCATATTTACAAGTACTGTTGATATAGTTCTATAACATACTTATCTATAAGTACATAGCTGACACATAATAATTATCATGACAATATCGATCTAGTTGGTAAAGGTATAACTATATATACTAAGTCAGAAAGTCTAATGTTAGTATTAGGTTTCGTAAAATCAACCAGTTCTTTCACATATACACATCTGGAATAAATAAACTTTAAAGGAATAAAAGAATTTTTCGAATATGGTTCAAATTCAGTACTCCAAAGCTTGATAGGGCAATTAAAACCAAAAAAATTTGCATGGTCATGTGGTTTCAACCAAGAACATTCAGCTACCCAATGTTGAACCATCTCCTCTTGACCATCTCTATCAAAAACCAGTTGCATTAAAAACAAAGAATTGATTACCATGGGTCTTAACCAAATCTCATTTGGATTACCAGGCCATCTTGCCATGCCATTACAGTAACTAGAATTACCACCTCGATACAAATTGGTTGCATACACTTCATTGCCAATAGCCACTCGAGAAACTTTCTTCACTAACAGAGAAACCCTTTTAAGTTTCTTATACGGATACAACAACTGGAACTGTGCTCTTAAATTAAACTGATCTGCATTTGATATCCCAACTTGACGGGCGATTGAGAGTGGTTTTTCTGTCTGTAGAACAAATTCATCATCTGCAAAATTTTTACACCTTCTAAGATTGATTAATTTGGACATCAGATTAAATTCAAGTGAAGATTGTAACTTCTGGTTACAGCTCACAAGACAATCTGGAATGTCTTGCAGAAGCTGATGGGAGGAAACAAATCTTCGCATTATCTGTACAGTTATAGAATGATTGTTAGTATTATAGCAACCCAAAATGCCATTAAATCGTTCGAAAGAAAAACACCAAAACGAATAAACCGAACCATAATCTAAAATGCAATCCTTTAAATGCAGCATCAAGTGCATATTTGGCACACAACATCTTTCACCATACAATGACACAAACTGCTCAGCATATAATCTTAACAGCCGATGGGCAGATACAGCTTCGTCTTCTGTTATTGCTTGCCTGCACAATAGGGTGCAAGCATTAACAAAAACACACCATACATTAAGATGACTCTTGCTCAAAACATTTCTGAGACAGTACACAGAATATATGAGCACCCAGTGTTTCCATTCATCCGCCTTTAAACTTTTGTATGATTTAGACATAGGACCTGAAAGTCTTCCTATATCTGATGGTACTTTGATCTTCTTCTGCCGTTCATCGATTTGCAACAGTTTTTCTTCATTCAAATGACCTGATTTTATCCATGTGTTAAATGCATGTTTGGCTATCCCAAGTAGTAAATTGTGCATTGGATCAATAACATGCATCAAAACAGGATCATAGTATGAAAGACGGAATAGCTCACTAAAACGCACTCCATAATCAGATTCGAAGGCAGCTTTCTGTTCTTGCGTTTCACATTGCAGCGTTTCAAATCCTTTTATTTTATGTTCACTTCCATTTCTCATTATGAAGTTATTAGTGTCAAACCCAGAATAATCAGGTCTGTTCAAATTATCTCTGTTAAATTCTTTGTGACACTTACTGCATCCTAAATCATTAGAGAACAGTTATAATTTATCAAATTTGAAAAACCATAAAAAATAATAGAATACCAGATATATAATAGAAAAATACCTTTACGTGCATTATGGGCTAAGAATCCACCACACTTTCTAGTAGCTGGTATATCACTTGATAAACAAATGAGAGCAACTTTATATACACACATAATATTTCCTAGTTCACAGAGTATTTTCCCTTGCCAGAATTCTATCAACTCGTCAACAATTGGCTGCAAAAAAGTGTTGATTGTCAGCTTTGGTTCAGACGGCCCAGGAATCAATCCAACAACAAGAATATTTTCCCATTTGAATCTTTGGTCACGTGGCAAATTAGTGATGACAAAATATATAACTCCCAGTGAGTATTCAGTATTTTTAAAGGGATTGAAAAAATCAAAGTTCATCATTACGCCAATATTGCGTTTATCAGTAAAAAATAGATTACTGTCATTATCCTTAAAAGACTTGTACATTTTCCCATCACACACGTCAATTATGAGATCAGAGTTTGATTCTGCTGGACCATTATGCAGCATTTCCTTGAAACCAGGACGCATAAGTAAAACTTCTAAAGCACTTTGAATAGATCGGTAACAGTACACTTTTCTAGGATACATAAAGATTCGTTTACCATCAGTACTAACAACACTTTTCATCAAGATTTCATTGCAAATAGACCTGCGATGTTTTTGAGGATGGTTTGGAAAGAGAATGTTACTGCATCGCTTGGATTTTAACTGACCTGAAATAAAACATTATTAAAAGAATCAACACAGTGTATTCTATGAATGATAAGAACAGATATCTCAATATAAGCATTTTCATACCATTTTCTTTTATCACTGCATCGTCGTATGTATATAGCTTTGCACACTTTGGACAAACAGCATACTTCTCAAAATTATCACGTTCAACATTTACCAGCTTTCTCGCAGCATAAAGACTTTTCGGAAAAGACTCCAATAAAGGTAAAATCATTTCAGCTTTCAAGAAAACATAAATTGTCCGCAAAATAATTTGGAATATTCCAAGGAAATGTTCAACTGATGCATCAGATAAACCAAAGTATATTTGCCACAAAAATATTGCTTTGAGGATCACTAATAAGACATAATTCTTATTTCCTGTATTTTCCCCATTTGCAATGAAATCTTCCATAGGGTTACTTTCCAAATCATTCCATATTTCATAGTCTTGGTCAAATTCATTCTACAATTGAAAATTAATTATCTTAAGATCTTATTAAATGGTTCATCATCCATTATACTCTCTGAAGAAACTTGAAATTTACCTACTAATATTGAATTTAAGGATAAAGGAATACTCATACAGAATTACTATAAACAGTTACTTGCTTGTTATCAAAAACAACACTTACTGATTCATCAAAATTTCTTTCGCAATCGTTCCTTATTTCATCTCCATCAGTACTACTATCACTAGAATCACTGTAATTTGCAGTGTTGTCAGGAAGTTCAATATTCTCAGCTATAAAACAAATTTAAAAGTAGTCAAGTATTTTTTATGTTGAGAAGTGACAAGGTAAAACAAACATTCTGTGACACAGAATTCAAACCCTAATTTATTAGGATCTTAAAAGGTCTGTGTAAATTTTAAGGATCCATATAAATACACTATATAATATAATCACTTTGCATTAGCTCAATCATTATCTCTGTAAAATGCGTGTCTTAAGGGTAATATTGACTTGTTGCAAAGTTTGGGAATAGGGAATAGGGAGCTTGTTTTGTGAACCTCACCTGCTAGATTGACAGGATCACCTCTCTCTTGAAAGTAACATTTCTCTTTAACCTCACCAACAACAGAATCAACATCAACTTTTTTAGCCAAGACCTTTCTTCTTTTAGTAAACTTCTTCACACAATTTCCATTACGATGATACTGGTAGAAAGCACTCTTTGACACTTGGTTTTTACAGAACTCACACGTTTGACGCCGAGACATATTATTCACGTTATTTAATATCAAATCTAAATACATTTTCAAAATAAATATATCCTCATCAAGGGAAAGGGAAATCTGCAATACATACATCTAAGTTTTCACGCAGAGTAACGTAGGAATAATAAATATGCAGGAGACGTATACGTACACGTATTTTATACGTTTAAAAACACAAAATAAGATAGACAACCACACTAGAGCAGCTTTGTTCCATAATGTCGGTCCCATTAACGTTCAGCGTAAACATATGTCGCATTGATACTTTGCAGAACATCCGTGCAGCGAAAGATTCTTTTAAAAAGACAGTTCGGAAAAATAGCTTCCAAGACCGTTCTGCTTCTTGATGGGTTGCCGCCAAAACTTCAAAAATCAGAAACCCCTCAAGGAAGAAGCTGTGAATGAAAGACCAAATACATTTAGCAATTCAGCTTGAGAAATGGCGAACAGTACTAGTAATAAGAGAGTTTCATTACCAGTTACTTCTTCAACTCCAAAATTAAAGAAAGCACGAACTTTGCTGCCAGTTAATAGAAGCAATATTAGTAACAGGTTTGGTTAACACTTCATAATAGAAATCTTTTTAAATTTTTGATATTTACTCGACAATATGATAGTAGGAACCATTATCAAATATAATTAATCGTGCTATACTGTTGAATATCATTTAAAATGTTAATCAATGTTGGCAATTAATTTCTGTTAATTCCCTTTTCACCATGTTAATCTGATCTTTTCAAAACAAATGCTGCTGTTTACAAACCATCTCTAAAGTTACCCAACTACATATCAAATATAATGAAATTGTATATCATAGAACTTGGATGTTGTAATGGCTGGAATAGTTGCCAAAACTGACATGCTTTATTTTGGTCACAGTAATAGGCATGTAAGTATACTGACGAACCCCTGCAAAAAAAGTTTTTATGACATTTCAGTGAAAATTAAAATACTCAAGTGTAATAGATTGTAGGTTTTCAATTTTATGACCATTTTTTGAATTGAAGTGTATGAAAAGTTGGAAAGTTATATCTTTTGTAATACCAAGATGTCTTTTTTCATAAATGTGATATAGCTTACACATTATGGTAATGTTTGTTGTTTTTGTTTATTCATATCAATTCATAATGGACTTTTTGTTTTTTAGTATCAAGAACTCATAGCAAGCACCAGATAATTCACTTAATTCTTGTAACAGTTTCTCTGATCGGTATGTTTTTTGGACAATTAATGAACTAGCTTCACGTACTGCGACACACAAATTTTTATTTATTTCATTTTTGTTTTTTAATACGTTTAGGTCATCCACATCAAGCTCATCTGCAGAGCAGCTGATGAAAACATCAATTGATTTTCAAAGGTAAGTAAAGATGTAAATCAATGTTGTTTTTCTGTTTAAAAATTTTTATCTTATATTGTTTTTACATTACTATACTTATACATTAGTTTATTGATGTGCATTAAATTTTGTGTTTTCATCTTCTCAAGGTTTTCTGCCTTTTTTAGACTCATAAACAATATGCAAGACAGGATGGAAGCTCAGATTAAAAAATTAACTAAACTAAATCAAGAAGATAATTTGAAACTTGTTGAAAGAATTTCCAGTTTGGAACAGGAATTGAGTGCGTTAAAGAAGGAGAAAAAACAACGGGAAAACTATGGGAAAGCAATCAAACTACCTACTGACCTTTCAGTATGTTTTAATTTTCTTTAACATATTTATGTATATGTAGTGATGTATGTGGAATTTTTGCATTTTGTTATCATAGAATGCTGTTCATACTGCTTATCGCCCCTACCTAGAAGAAGATGGATGGGACTTTAACAAACCGTAAGTTGTAAATATATGACATAACTGTATGTTATAACCATTACATAAGGTAAATACGAATTATATATCTTAACCTTGATTGATGGTATGTGTTTTAGGTATAGATCAACAGAGAACAATGCTGTGACAAGGAAAATCCAGCAGGCATTAGAAGATGATGGCTGTAAATACGATTCTAAATTAATATTACGTATGTTTTCATGTATAACATTTCAAATATTACAATATTAAGCACTTCTTGCATTTCTATTTCTAAAATGTTGAATCTTTTTATAGGTTCAGTATATAGATATTTTGAACACCTAAAACGGGACGATTTAAGCATCCAGAAAGGTAACAAAGTTGACAAAGCCAAAATACGTAGACGAATAACAAGAAGAGATCGGGTAGGCATATTTAAAACCTTATGAATCACTGTTTTTTAGTGTTGATGTTAAAACAATTTTTAAATAATTTTTGTATATTTTCAGTTATATCATGCAAGAGACAAGGTTGAGAAAGAGGGGACTGACCTGGAATCTTGGAAGCAACTAAATAGATATGCAATGAGCGACCATGAGTCAGATGAAGAAGGAAAGAAATTTTTCCGAACATTGCCTTGGCGGAAATCATGTTTTTCAGATTTAATAAAAAGAATTGATCATGCTCTTGGTGTCCTTCGGACATACGGCCCTCCTTCTGAAAGAGAACCAAATGAGTGTTGCCAGGCGTTTGTAATGACGAACACAAGATTTTGAGGTCGAAGAATTCTCAGAACAATCTTCGGATACAGAGGAGGAAGAAGATGATTAAC
Source organism: Turritopsis rubra (assembly GCA_039566895.2). NCBI lineage: Eukaryota > Metazoa > Cnidaria > Hydrozoa > Anthoathecata > Oceaniidae > Turritopsis > Turritopsis rubra. The sequence goes on from CM077630.1 coordinate 12,240,180, forward strand.
TACAGTGACGTGGTTGATGTATATATGTAATTAGTGTGTATATATCATGTATATAATCATGTGTATGTATCATGTGTTGTGTATAATTGAAAAACATTCTCCATCGAGTAACTTTTAGTTATTTTTCTCATGGTTAAAACAATTCCCGTATACACGCTTCTTAACATTCAAAGCTTTCCGATCTATGAACAATTTCGTATTTCCAAATAGCTTATACATGCTCTACAATCCCAGGTAGTCCTACAGTTCCCGAATAAAACGAGATATTACCAGGTTACCCAAACCCCGTATTTGACGTGTACAATAAACTGATCCGGGATGAAAACGATATGGCGTTTTCGAATACGGTACAAAAATCCTGTACGTATACCATTCAGGAATTTCGAATACGATACAAAAATTATATACGTATTCAATTAGCCGTCCCGGTTATCACCGTATTCTTCGATTAATCCGGGCTGTGAACGAAATTCACGTTTTCAAAAACACGTTGAATCCGGGTACACCGTTCTCAAGTTGTCCTTATACGGGAATATACGGTGTCATGAACACCATAGAATGCGGGAATAAAATTTCACCGTTTTTGCACGTATTCTTTCCAAATACGGTAAAGTACGTTTATAAAAGTGTCCCGTATTTTGCAGACTTTCACGCAGTGACATGCAACTGTCAGGTAAATAATAATCACATACAGATTTGAAAATGTTATATAAATTTATAGCAATCAAATTAAAATAATGAAAAATATCTTGAAAACTGTGGCGCTATGTGTCAGTATATAATAAGAGCATTAAATCTATCCATATTCTGTTCATTCGAAAATTTTCTGTTTTATCCTTGTTCTGAATGCGTCATAATACTATTTTTGATTGGAAGCTGCAAAAATAATTATGCATTGAAAATTAATATATTCCGAAATCGCTATTATAATTTATTAGTCTTACTGATTATTTATAACTAAATACTGATAAAAACTGATACATACTGATTACTTTAACAGTATTACTGATAATTATAACTTGTTAATTTTTTTCCTCAAACCGTCCCATATGATCAGCATTAAAATTATACAAACATAATGTAAAAAATCTGTAAACAGGAAAAATATAACCTTAACATGAAGTGTTTTATGTATCCAATCCCTTAATGCCAGTCACTCTTATGTTGTAACATATCACCTGATTTTTATCACATCTAGGCACAGCTTTCTAGAGGAAATTGTATTTTCTACGTCACCCCCTAGAGAATGGTGTTACAGAAAATGTTCTCTCTTAGAAAGTTGTGACAACATGTAACTAGATGTGACAATTATCAGGTGATATATGACATGATTTGTTTTTGTGGACTTAGATTATGGCTAATAAGACGAGAGAGGAAAAGTAGGGAAAGACAGTTAGTTAAATCAGTTTTCCAATACACCGATCCGACATAATTTTCCCGTATTAAATTTTTGGAGCCTGGACTCTAACTTATGGGGTAAAAAATTTGTTGATTTCGCTCGAAGCGCCATTTTTAGTTGAGAAAACGAACTATAAACATCAAGCAGTACTTCTGGCATTTTCAAAGCGCTATATTACTACGAATATTCACGATGGATTACGATTTGATATCATGTATGACTGTTGAAGAATTGAAAAACTTCTTAAAGTTACGTGGTCTCAAAGTTTCTGGACGAAAAATTGAACTTGTTGCTCGAGTATTTGCTGCTAGTGAAAATAATGTTCCACTTGTAAAAACGGCTGTTGAAATCGAACGAGAACTCGGGCATGAGTACAAAAATAAACTTATTATTAATAATCTGTCTTTACCTGACCCGTATACATTAGAATCTGGTTGGTTATCTGAAGAAGAAGGTCGAATATTTTGGCCTATGGTGTTATATCCAGACATTTTTCATTACTTGATGTTTCATCCTAGTGAACTCAGTAGTGAAGACCTAAATGATTACAAGGAATGCAAAGCTTACAGTTATCATAAGTCTGGATGGCTTCAGGAGCTTTTCTTCAACAGCATACATTCTGAAAACCCTTACTGCATCATAAAATGTAGCTGTCGTAAATCTGAAAGAATCAATGATGCTTTTCACCAATTGTGGGTTATTTTAGAGAAAAAGTCTGCTAAAATTATGCGAGCTCGTTGTACTTGCATGGCTGGAATGGGGCAAACATGCAATCATGTGGCAGCTGCCCTATTCAGGATAGAGGCATTTGTTCGGTTAGGACTCACCAACCCTTCTTGTACCAGCAAAGCTAACAAATGGCTTCCTTGTCGTAAAGAAATCAAGCCAACAAAACTGAAAGATATTGATTTCAGTCGTGAGGACTTTGCTCAGCGTGGAAAGGTCAAAAGAAAACTAGTCCCTACTCCAAAAAAAGTATTCAACCCACTTGCACACACCAATAAAAAACTTATTAATTTAAATGATATTGCAAAAGCTCTCAAAGATGTTTCTCCTGTGTGTATAGCTCACACTGCTGTTGCTGTCCCAGAAATCGATTTTGCTCGGGAGGTTGAAAATGTTTTGGAGGATTTTGATGCTGTTAGTATTGACGATATCATACTTATGTCAGGAAATAAAGAAGAATTCAAAGAAAATGTGAAACTTAACATGACGACTACCAATATAAAGAAAATTGAAAATATAACATGCGGTCAGAACAATAACAAATTATGGTTTTCCTTTCGTAAGGGTGTAGTAACTGCTTCAAAGTGTCATGATATAGTTACAAAAATGAATAAAGTTGCTAAAGGAGTTGATGTTGTTGATACGTATAGAATTAACCAAAATGTATCTGGGTTGACCTATATCAATCCGGAAATTCCTGCATTAAAGTATGGAAGAAACATGGAAGAAAATGCTGCCAATGAATTTCATGAATTTATGAAAATGAAACATAAGAACGTAAAAGTAAAAGAATGTGGATTATATTTAGACGAAACTTTCCCTATTATTGGTGCTAGTCCTGACAGAATCATGATGTGTGATGGCTGCCCACCAGCATGTGTTGAAATTAAATGTCCATATTCGATCAATTACACATCACCTGCTGATCGGAATATCAAGTTACCATATGTTCAAGATATGAAGATCAATAAGAAACATAAATATTATACACAATGTGTAGTTCAAATGGCAGTTACAAAGTTGAGTCATACATACTTCATGGTATGGACTCCGCATGGACATATAATAGATCATATTGAGTTTGACCAACAAATTTGGGAAGAAATGAAGATTAAAATTCTTAGTTATTATGACAATTTTTATTTGAAAACTATTTTTTGTGATGCTTGATGGTTTTTTTATTTCTTTTTTTGTAGCCATAATATATTGTATTTATGCATGGCTGCCTCCGCCAAGAAGCGTTAAAGATCCTACAGGATAAAATACATACTTTTACACAAAAAAGGTCTTCATATTAATCCCCTATCTACAAAACAGTTCTCATTACACCTTAAAATTATACATGTCATTTTCAGATATGTTACCCTCAGGATGCTACATTCTTGATTCTTATCCTCTTCATTACAAACAGATGAAGCTATGTATATATGTTACAGAACTCAGAAAGAAAAAGACAAATTAATATGGTCAAATAATTTATTTTACCCAGACGAGACCGTTCACTGGGAGAAAACAATTTACAACACAAAAAAGCATGATGTGCTAAAAATAAATATTAAATTTGTTTATCAGTCTTTTCCTTTATCAACATGTCTTTCAAATTACACAAAGCAGCACAAGACCATATAATATCATCAGCATGATGTAGCATGGAAATAGGCAACACTGATTTCAAAATTCTGAAAGTTTTTAAACAATTTATGGCTCTTTCTACATGAATTCGTAAATTTGCAACTTCTTTAGTTTTTTTCACTTCTGTACTGGTGAATTGACTTTTCACCCGAGCACCAGGTGGGACAACAAGAGTACAAAATTTTAACAAAAGCTCTTCTTTGATCTGAAAACCACGATCTGCCATAACCTGATCATCACGTTCCAGCAATTCAAAGAAGCCACTATCATTCACAATGTGCTTGTCGCTAGCTCTACCACCATAACAGTTAGACAAAAATGTTATAAAGCCTGATGGGGCTATTCCAACTAGAAACTTAAAAGTGTTATGGTGCTTGTAATCTGACCAAGTTAGTGCTTGTGCGTGAAGAGATTTGGGTCGCTCAATAAAAACTTCAGTGCAATCTAATATGACTCTACATTTATGATAACCCATCTTTTTGAAACATGAGGGTAAATGCTGCCTGATGGGTTCACGTGGTAACCAATTAACTAAAGCCCCTCCTAAAACACGACAAATGATACGAATCCACGTGGTAAATGTATTTGAACAAATAGTTGGAGAAATACCAAAACGATCAGCCAAATCTTCATTCAACAGACCAAGTCTTAATCTCACGAGTGTCAATAATAATTCATCTCGATGTGTCAGAATCTTTGGTTTCTTAGTATTTCTTTGTTTTGCTTTTGATTTATTGGTCCTCTTTGGACCTCTCCAATATATAATGCTAGGTAAATAGGGTTTCAAAAGTTTGAAGACGGTATCAAATTGAGCAACAGAAGAAAATCCAGTATAAAATCTCATTTTAGCATCTGTTTTAATTTTCCTCCAAGTAAACTGTGCAGTATTGTTACCAAATGTTTGTTTTCGTATCTGAATATTCAGTCTGTTTACTTTTCGCACTAATGATTTGATAACTTCTGACTGATCATCACATTTTTCGCAAGTATGTGCTGCTGGAGTTGAGCAATAAGCATGGTCTGAAAAGACAGATGAGCATGGTGAAAAAAATTCAACATCTGGTTGCTGTTGCTGATTAACAGTGTCTTCTTCCATGAACACATCTGATTGTGATCGTTCAGTTCCAGTGTCATCAGTCACTTCACCTTTTTTCCTTTTAGTTGGGAGTGGCTTCTTCAATAATGTACGTCTGGGCTTTTTCTTATTCAATTCGTAACCCAAGTTCAGTGTAGGATCTGGATTAGCAAGAGACGGTTCGCCATCAACAAAATGTTTTGAGCATACTCTATCACTAGCAGCTGGTACCCACTTCGATTTGTTTTTATTCTCTCGTTTCATAGCTATAATCCACCTTTCTCTTGACTCAGAATTTCGTAATACACTTGGAAAGAAATATAATTTAAATGGCGGTTCACAAGAACAATCTTGATGCAAGACTTGATGAGATACACAGATCTCTTTCTTCCATTTATTCAATTTATAAGTACTGTTGGTACAAGATACAACGGCACAGTTGCTTTTTCCCATTTTAAAATCATGAATAGATACTTGATAACAAATTTGAAGAATATTAAGATTTTATCACAAGCTTTCAGCGTTGTTTCTATAACGTTCTTTAAGCTGATTTTGATTTTTTACCCCATAAATAAGATCCCAGTTTCCTGGCCGCGCGCAAATTCATAATGGTGTCAGAGTATGTCGGATCGGTGTATTTGTTTCATCATCGCTACTTATTACAATAGCCTCTGACAGTTGTGCTTTGCCAACAAAGTGTTGAATAGTTGTTAGGTCAGGCTTGACTTCTTTATTGACTCCAACATTTTCGGTGTAGAGGCGGTTACTGCCTCGCTTTCGCATAATGCTCTCTTTTGATCATTGGTGTTTACAGCATCGGAAATAGGAAACTGTTCAGGTTCTACCTTTGTCACTACTTATTCTTATTCTTCACACTCGTCATTGTTATGATGATCTAGCTTCTGTTGCAAATCCCTAGCTCCATTGCTTTGATCTTCAGCATCAGTGTTGTCTCCATCATCCAATGAAGCAACAAACAAATATTTAGATACTGCCATTGGAAACCATGTGCGTTTCAATTTGTTTAAATATAGTCAAGCATCATAAACTGTATCAGTTCCGTTCCATCCATTTGAAATGCCTTGATTGTTGCGTCAGTAATTGTTATTTCAGCTAAATTTCTTTCAAGAATTCCTTCATGTTTGTCAGCTTCAAGAACATCATGATCGATGGCGGATTGTGATATCTTGAACGTCGTCGTCAGATTCCATGACACTTAGTTGGGAAAAGGTTATTTCGTCATTGTCACAAAATAGCAATTGATGGCAGTTGAAATCAAAATCATTGTAAACAGCACCTTCATCAGTGTCAGTGGAAAAATTGGAAATGTTTTCGAACGACGATTGGCGTTGAACTTGGTAGGATACATAATGGAGCACTTCCATGCAATGTGTTTGGAGCCAAGCTGTAATAAACTTATACAAAATTTACAACTGAAAGTTGTAAATTCTTTTTTAAAATAGTCTATGCAACATTATTGGACAAACACAGGAACTGACTCAAGTACAGATACTTCAACAACAAAAAGACTAATACTAGCAAGTAGCTTCAGCTATGAATGCCCGACATTGGACTAAACCTCTGACTATCTGACTATCATACGATAGGGTTACATAATTATCACTGTTTGGTTATCAACACCATAACTGGGGAGATCTCCCAAGCCTACCTACAAGGCATGGCTGGGATTGAACATTTTTAAAACGGCTTGAAATTGACTATCAATATTTGGAATGTACAGGGGATTTCTCCTTTTCATACATACTGAAGGTGTTCCAAATATCATTATCAGACATTACCCGGAGGAGCTGAGGAACTGACTTTTATCATTGCATCAAAATGTTTGTTATTGGCTTTGGATGTTGTATGTAACCACAGACAGCTATGAGAAAATATAAACACACGTATTATACAATTGAAATAAATTTACAAATCAATACTACGGAAGCGCATTGGTGCCATTTTCTAGTTTCTCCACATAAAAATTTCTATGTGAAATTATTTTTAAAAAAATTGTTTAAAAAAGTTCTCTACATTTGATGCGAAAATGTTCTGCTTATTTGAAAATTTAATATACACTGGATGCGATTTTCCATTATTATTATCATTTGCACGTGAACTAAAAATGTGAGTCTTGGAAGCAGCGAAAAGGTACGTCACTTTTAACATAAAATTTCGATTGTAAGCCGCTTGAACTCTTTGTGAAAATCGCTGAAGTATCAACTAACTGTAGTCAGTATTTCTTTTGTTAGATTATAGAATTCCTCAAGCTTCGCGGTTATGACAATGAGTAGCTAAAAAAAGTTAAAGATTCGAGGGTAAGTTCTTTCTTCTTACAGCTTGATGAATTCCGTTGTGACGTAGCTATATTGTTATAGTGATAATAAGCAATTCAAAGTAGAAAATCTGTGAAGGGCTTTTAGCAAAGATTCGGTGTAAAAGTGGCTTGCATAGAAAATGTTATATAACAAGAGAATCATCTATTTATAAATTCTTAACAGCCCGAAAAATAAAACTTTAAATACACAGTAATTGTTTACTTTTTTATTCGCAATTTACCCTTTTGACCTACTGTGATCACAACAGCAATGCAATAATAATATTTCTATGGATTTATAGATCTTTTTTGAAAAACATTTTTTGTATATTTGAATAGATGATTTCCTGAAATAATAGTCAAATCTCTTTTTGAAGAAATTATGTATGTGGAAGGTATATTTATCTGATTTATGTGTGTGTGTTAGGCTTAAACTTTGCTCTCATCTGTATTTTTTTTCTTTTTTAAGGTGTCGAATGAGTCCATTCATTTGTTCAGCACTCAAAATTGGTATACCTTAGGCAGATGCACTGCTGCTTATTGAAAAATATCGTTCTGATAGAGCTTGTGAATGGACTGATATTGTTGCAGCTGTCCGTGAAAGGCAAAAAGCGGTAAGGAATCTGAAAAATAAAAGAACACATTGAAAATCAAGTATGGCTGGCACCATTGGTCTTCATCTAATGGTTATAAAGGTTATATAGTGGTGAAGTTATCCTCTGGAGGTGGTGTACGTGGTGTACTAAGGAAGGTCCTGTATCCTCTACGCCGATATCAGAAGATAGGAGGGGCCTTATAAATGATCAAGATAAAGCATATGAACTGTCCTTAAAAGCTGATCAATTAAAAGACAAACTGATTCATCAAAAGGAAGAAGAAGAAAAAAAAGAAGGAATTTGAGAAACAAAAGAAAGAGCAGGAAGTACATAATATTCGAAAGCAACTGCAGGAAAGAAGAAGGCAGCTACTTCCAGATGACCCGTCTTTATCACAAGAATGTAGCATAATTACCGTCCATCATATTTCTTTGGGGAGGCAGACACACCTGTTTCCATCACACTGCAAAATGGAATCAGTTTATAACTGGGTGGGAAGTTTAAATGATCAACCAGAGTTTTTGGAGCTTCTTGTTGGTTTACCAACTGCCACTGTAGTGGACCCAAATGCTATTGTAACAGATTTTGAGAAACAAATTTTATACATGAAAGGAGTTCAGAATTAAAATTTCACAATGGATATTCAGATAATCAGCTGTACATAATCAGCAGCCCCCATTGTTCAAATGAGGGTCAGTGCAGTGATAAAAATTGAGTGCCGGTTAATTTTATGTCCTGCAGAAGAGACAATAGAAGGACATGCAGCAGAATGTGCAGCTGCGAAATACCCATTGGGCATTGAAAGTAACTCTAGTGGTGATAGTGATATGGAACCGCCTATGCTATTAGAAAGAAAAGAAGTTAATGTGACCAGACAATGCGAAAACATGGAAAGATATTGTTGGTAATAAAAATAATTTGAATGTGACATAATAAAACAAAATATATAACAAAACGACAAAATAAGAAATAAGGTATATAAATTATAACTTATTTTTTAAAAAGTTCGAGAACTGCTGTGAGCATTTGCAGGTTTTGTTGTTGTTGTTGCTGCAATAAAGCCAAAGTGAGTTTATGTTGCTGTTCAAATTGCTGCTGTTGTAGGGCAATTCTTTCTCGTTCGGTCTTGTTTCTCATTTCTTCTAAACGCGTTTTCTCCACAAACTCTTCCCTTTTGAGATTTAATTCCAGCTCCTTCATCTCCTTATCGGTCTCACATTTTTCTTTAAAGAAACAAAAAGTATCAGATCCCGTGTTTCTAGAACGTTTTGAAGTAGTTGGTAACTCACCCTTAATTGCATTTCTCTTTCTTGTCTCGTCGAATGTCTCTAATGATTGATCCCTCATCTCTTTAGCTTGTGACAACTCTCTGCCGTTTGTGTTAGTTTCTTCAACAGTAGCTTCTTAGAATTTCATTATGCTTTCACGAAATCTGTCAATGATATCATCTAAGGCTAGGTTGATTTCTGAGTGCTCAGGGCTAATTCCACTTTGGGTCTCCTCGTTATGGTTTTTCTTTTTCTTTTTTTCCTCCAAGACATTATACCGATCACGTACAGATCTTTGATTTACTTTAAAAGAAATATTTTCTGTTTTTAAGCCATTTAACCCTATTTAGGGCAAGGTGGGGAGGGGGGGGGGGGGGGGCACCGGTGGTTTTTTGTATGTTGTGAGATAATCGGTGGAGCTTTGGCCTTGAAATTTTATGACTTTTCCTGAAATTTTATGGGGAACATTTGGGAAAAAAAAATTTTCGCTAACATTTTCAGATTTTCCGCTCTGAACAATCTGTCATTCCCTTTTGGAAAATACCGGCTAGCGGCTGCTTTCGAAATTTAAGTTTGATTGATCAATTCCGTTGTTGTATGGTTACCATCTTTGTATATTCTACTTAGATGAAGTTGTTATGTATTTGGATACATAAATTTTCCCTGTTGAAAAGTGTAATATGATTTTATCCTTAGTTTTTACTCATTTTTTCCTCTGCACAATTATTCTGTGAACGCTGTAAACTTTCCGCCAAAATAAAATTTTCAGATATTGACAAACTCTGTGTTTATTTCATTCAATATGATCAAATTCTGTCATTGATGCAATATTTCTTTTTATTTAGATACTATAATAAGCTATAGAAATGTCAAAAAAAAGAAAAATATCTTCAAACGAAGCCATTCAAGAGATTCTTCGCTTTGTCGAAAACTCAAGTGAAGATGATGATTCTGACACCGAAGATCTTTTTGAAGTGTACGGTACTGATTCAGCTGCAGGAACTTCAAGTGGCAGGAACTCTGGGAATGAATCTGATACAACAGGAGGAGAGAGTGATGATGGTATTGATGATGATAACTCACAAGAAGCGCCTTGTGAATTCAATCGATAAATCCTTGGACCCAACTTGTTACGATGAACACAGCTTTGGTTTAGTTGAAACTGATGAAGAAGCTAAAGTTCTCACTGGCTTCCTGGGTGCAAAGAAAAACCCAAAAACGGAAAAGATCACATGGACAAATAAAAAGCAAAATACTGAAGGCCGTCATAGATCCTGTGATATCTTACCCCGCGTTCCTTTGACGCAAAGCATGTTGCCTAGAGCTAGTGGTATTGAAACAATAAACGATGCATTTGATGCTTTGTTTTCTGATGCTATGGTGAATCTTTTGGTAACAAATACCAACATAAAAATTCAACACCTAATGGAAAATTTACCCCCGGACCAGGATCCTCACTCTTACTGGCGCCCATTGACTCATCAGGAATTTTATGCTTTTGTGGGATTACTTTATGCACACGGTCTTCTTGGACAGGCAATGCGTTCAAGAGGAATGCTTTTTTCTGAGGCAGCTGGTAACCCTGTATTTTCTAGAACCATGTCGTTGAAACGCTTCAATTTCTTACACGTGGTATTATCATTTGATGATCAAGCAACACGACAAGACCGTTGGAAGTCAGACCGCTTTACTGCTGTACGTGAACTTACAAACATTTTCAATGATACTATGATATCTGTTCTTGTCCCATCTGAGTTTCTTTCGATAGATGAAACCTTGTATCCCATGTGCCACCAAATTGCGTTCCGACAATATAATCCGAATAAGCCAGCTAAATACGGTCTCCTCTATAAATCTTTGAATGATGCGCGGTTTCCATTCACCTACCAAACTATACCATATTGTGGCAAACCAATTGATGGAGATGGCCCCTACTATCTAAATGCAACTGAAGACTATGTGAAAAGTCTTGTGGATGCAATGCCAGTTAGTCATTTGAAAGGAAGGAACATCTCAACAGACAGGCTGTATACGTCTGTATACGTCTGTATACCCAACTGCTAAATGGTTGCTTGAACGAGGTATTACAACGGTTGGTACTATGCAAGCAAACCGTATCGGCTTGCCAGATGAACTAAAGGATGCAAAAACCCGTGAGGAATATGAAAGCACCATTCATTGGTAAAAAAAAGATGGAGACCTAGCTCTTTGTGTTTATGCAACAAAATCCAAATCTAAAGGCAAGAAGAATGTTATAGTCTTGTCCTCAATGCGGCCGTTTATGGGAATAACCAAGGATGACGGGAAGCCGCAAATAATCAAATTTTATGATTTTAAAAAAGGTGGAACTGATGTGGTTGATATGAAAATGTCCAAGTATTCCTGTAAGTCCCTTATACATCGTTGGACAATGGTTCATTTTTTCTACTTGCTTGACACAATTAGGTGTAACGCGCTGTCTCTTTTTGCGATCAAGAAAGGTGTGCCCCTTGACAAAGTAAATTCATTCAACACAGGGTGGAAACTTGTTTTGGGACTTGTGAAACCATTTGTTGCTGAAAGATCCCTGGTTGGTTTGACAATGCCTGTGCAAAATAAAATTTCTATAATCCTTGGAACACATCCTTCAAGATTACCTGCCGCTGAACATGGAAACTTTGACTGTACCAGCACAACAAGAAAGCGATGCTGCCTTTGTATTGCCGGTATCATGGGCGAAGGCCACAAAAAGGAGAAAGACAAGTTGATGAAAGTAAAGTCAAGGTGCCAGGACTGTGGTGATGCTGTATGTGATCAACATTCCAAACTTATTTTTGATAAACATTTATAAATTTTGGATTTTTTCAACGACATTTTTGAACATTTTTTGAACATTTTTGGTTAGGATTATTTCATGGATATTGTTTTGGATATTTTTTAATTTATATCTTCATCAGTTTGTAAGGCTACTCCTTTATGATCTTTTGTTTATATTATTCTAAATAGTCCCCATAGGTCTATTATACGTTCTGGGTGCATATTGAATTTGCTTCATGCTATTCGGCATTTTTTTTGCATAATTATGCATAATTAATGACGTCATCAGGTCGAAAATTGATTTTTTTTGTTTCAATTTTATATTACAATAAAAAGTAACATTTCTGCCAAGTTTCATCAATCCTTATGGTCTTTATAGGAAGTTATCGCTTGTAAAGCTGAAAAAGTCAAGATTTGAAATTTTCGCTTGTTTTTCGCAACTTTTGAAATTTTATGAAATTTAGTAGAATTTTTCCCACTTTGTAGTTGCAATTAGTAAATTATAATAGCTTCTAAAAACAAAAAAACAAAACAAAAAATAATTTTCCATTACCTGACAATTGGATTTTTGCTAAAACACCTATTTTTTGGACTTTTCGCATAAATTATTCCAATCAGCAACATAATTAGTGACATCACAAGTTGCAAAGGACCATTTTTGAAAAAAATTTTTTTTCATCAGTTGCAGGAATAATTGAAGTAACTTTTGGCCAAATTTCATGTAAAAACCTTTTAGCAATCAGAAGATATTAAGTGGGGGCACTATGTCCCCCCCCCTCCCCCCCTTGCCAGTTTACTAGACCAAAAAAGCCTGACCTCAAGTAGAGTTAAGGACTCGGCAATGCGTTCCCAGCACTTTCTCGTCACTTCCATATTTGTAAGAAAAAGAAGAATTTCTCTGAGAAGAAGAATATAATGTGCTTCGTCCCATTTCATTCTTTGCCTGCAAGCAAAACATATGCAGGGCTCCCACTCGGCATAAAATTCTAAAAAATCATAAAAAAAGAAAATTTTTTAGAAATGTCATAAAAATAGCATAATAAAACAGTTGTAGCATAGAATATCATAAAATTCAGCATTTTTTCTAACTTTGTTAATACAATTGTTTACACAGTATCCATATTTATGTTATTTGATTTATATGCTTTTGATGTTTGATTTTATGCATATTACAATGTATTGTACCCTATTACCCCGCATATAAGCGCTCCCCGGTTATAGGTGCAATGCGCCTATATCTCGTCGAAATGACTCGATCACAGGTCCAAGCTTAGGGGACGAAACCAATAAAATATTCACATCTTAATGACGACTTATTTTGTTCTTCTCAGGTAATCTCTTACAAAAAGTTCCACTTTAGACAACATAAAGTGTGGTCCTTTCACCGTATAGGTACATGGTACTTCCAAGCCATTCCTTCTCTTGTTTTCCCTCTTTCCCCCAGCAAATAAGGCAGAAGTACAGTATTTCGAAAATTCTTTTGAAAGATGTCCAACAACTTCATTGTTTTTGACAATTTTCACTGCGAACTTGTCGTGTTCATTTATTTTCTGGCTCCATCTCTGCTGTCAGCATCTCATTTACAACGGGAGTCCATTTTTTCATGTAAACGTGATGTCTAGTTACCCAGCTGTCAAATTCAAATTCATAGGAAGTACAATTCTTTGTTCTTGACATCTCACAGTTTATATAGGTTTCTCTAATTCTTCCTATGAGAGGTTATCTATCGCTATGAGCTAATAATGAAAGGCTTCCGCAAATGTGGATACATAGCTTACAATGGAGATGTGTCTACCTTACACTCGCGCTTGCGGGAAACAATCTACACACGCGAAGTTCCACAAGAAATTATCTCAGAAGTCGACGAATTTCTAGCAGAAATGCGTTCAGCAATCCTGGACGAAGAAGTTGAGGATGAAATCGCTGAAAGATCTGGATTTCCTGAATCTCCTGAAAACGAGGACGAATTAAACTCAGACTTTAGTTCTGATGATGAGGGTGACTCCAATGATGACGATGTTGTTGTAGACATAGAGTTTTAAAATGTAAAACCCTTAGAAAATGAATTTTCCTGCTTTTCCTGTTAGACTTTTCCCCACCCATACGGAAGGCTCTTATTCCAGGCTATGAAAGGACGTTCTAAAGGGTCAATTAAATATAGGCGCATGCGCCTTTAAGTCGCCGTTTTTTATATAAATAAATCGCGCCAGAACTTGATTGTCCTTGCTATAGGCACAGCGCTTATATGCGGGGTAATAGGGTATGTTTTTCTATCTTTGTTTGGGTTCACAAAATTTTTTTTCTTTTTTAAGTTTTTGCAATCTACTGGTTTTTAATGAACCCTCATTCTTGGCCGTGGCCTCCCCTAAAAACAATTGAGAGGGTATATCCCTCGAAATTAGTGGGACTATGCCACGTCAAATATCATCATTCATTAATTAAGGCAAGTTTAAATATAGGTTTATTGAGTTAACATAGTCTAGTTATCTAGTAAATTATACTGCATCTGTCTTAGTTTGAACTTGTATTTACTGTACATTGTGCTTCAAAAAAAACAAGTAGACAGAAAGTTAACATTATTGCAGAGTTATAAATATTTAAAGAATAAAAATAGATTTTTCATCAAAGTACAGATTAGAGCTGATAAGAGATGAACAAATTTAATATTTAATATTTAAAACGCCATACACTGATTTTAACTTTCCATGGGTTTTTTTCTCTCACACTGTAGATGTGATTTTTCCTTATTTAGAATATAAAAAAATGGGTAAAACTGCTTATAAGAAAGCATGGGAGAGTGAATTTTCTTGGATTGCTCCTGTGAAAAATGACTTGGTACAGAGCATTTTGCAAGTTATGTTTGAAGACATTCAAAGTTGATGGAAGCGGTATTTGTCAAGTACGCTCTCATGCAAAATGCCATAAATCTGACCAAAAACAAAACCAAAGAACTTTTCAAGTAAGTACAAATGGTAATTTGGAGCTTGAAGCAAAAAAAATTCAGCTTTCCCCGGAAGATCTCATAGTCAAAGCTGAAATTCTTCAAGCACTTAATTTTGTAGACAATAATTACTCGTTTGCGAGTGCATCCAGTGACAATGATCGTTTCAGAGAAATGTTTCCGGACTCAAACATTGCTAAACACTATTCACAATCTGAAACGAAAATGAAGTATATTGTCCAATTTGGTCTTGCACCATTTTTAAAACAAAAACTAATTAATGATGTTAACAATTCACCATTTACTTTCAAATTCGATGAGACCACTAATCGACTCGTCCAAAAGCAATACGATGGTTATGTGCAGTATTGGTCAGACACAAGCAACGAAGTTACGAATGCATACTGTGGTTCATTGTTTTTGGGACACTGCACTTCTGATAACTTGCTACAACATTATCAGGAGTTTTCTAGTACACTGAATTTGGATTCATCTTTACTCCTCCATCTGGGTATGGATGGACCAAATGTCAACTTAGCATTTGAACGAAAACTGATCAATGATCTTAAGGATGAGTCTGGAACCTTCATCCTCCAACTTGGCTCTTGTTCCCTGCATCCAGTACATACAGCATGTAGGAAAGGAATTTCAAAAATTCCATTTGACATTGACTCTTTCTTTCATGACCTTCATTTCTTTTTTAAATTGTCAAGCGGCAGAAGAGAAGATTATTCCTCAATGGCTGAGATTACTGGAATTGCAACAGAATTTGTTAAAAAACATACTGAAATACGGTGGTTGTCAATGAAATATGCATGTGTTCTGTTACTTGAGCAGTTTCTCCCCAAACAGAAAAATTTCAAGAGGGAGATTTTACCAACACAGAGATATAAACATATTAAGAAAGCATTACTTTCAAAGTTAACACCTGCATATGTAGCATTTTGTGCTTTTGCTGCTGAAGACTTTGAAAGTTTTCTTTTAACTTTTCAGTCTTGTAAACCAATGATCCATCTGTTATACCCTGAAATCTGTAATCTGTTGACCAAACTTATGAGCAAGTTTATCAAGAAAAAAGTGTTATCCAATGAGTCAAGTGAAAACCTAGAAATTGATGTTTCTAAAGCTAGCAACTGGAAGTCATCATCTTGCATAGAGATTGGAACGAAAGCTAGATCAATTTTGGGTGATAATGCATTAATGGCTGACAACCAAGCTGAGACATTTCGTCAGAATTGTCTTAGTTTTTATGTTACAGCAACACATTACCTTCAAGCAAATATGCCTCATTCTATTCAAGTTATCAAACATGCACAGTTCTTGCACCCAGAGAAAAGAATGCAACCAAATTCAACGAATTCAATCTCTAACCTTGCTCTCAAAGTAACATCTGTTATTGAAAATAAGTTGTCGTTGGTATTTAAAGTCAACAATGGCGTATCCAAGGAAGGAGTTGTTGATATGATTCGTTCACAGTGGCTTATGTACCAGAATGAAGATATCCCAGAAAGCTTTTATTTGCGTGAAGTAGAAGAGCAACCGGTAAAATCTGGTCCCGTTCACTTTTCTTATTGGAAATATGCCCTTGAAAAGTGCGGCTTAACAGGAAAACACGAATCAAGCTCAAAATATAAAAGAGTTGACCACTTTTGGGCAAAGGTTGGTGGAATCACTTATGATAATGGATGCTTGAAATACCCCCAATTGTTTAGCCTTGCCAAATGCGTTCTGTCATTGAGCCATGGAAATAGTGTACCAGAACGTGGATTTTCCATCAACAAGCTGTTGTTGGAGAGTCACGGCTATTCAATGCAAGGAAACACCATTGAAGCTATCAGACTAGTTAGAGATGAAATAATTCGAGTTGGTGGGGTTATGAATTTTCCCATCACAAAGCAAATCATCGCTGAAGTAAAATGTGCTCGTGCACGATATCAGGCTCACTTGAGTTCTCAAAAGGAACTGGAAGAAAACAACAAAAACAAGCTGAAATTGCTGCCAGGCAGGAAAAGAAAAATGAATCGGAGACAGTTGAAGCAGAAATCGCAAAAATAGAGGCTAGTATGAAATCTGCCAATGAAATTATCGAGGATGGAAATGTTAAATTACAAGAAGCTTTGTTGAGTAAAGGAAAGCTAGATCGTAATCTAGTCCAACGTGCCCAATCGAAAATTGAAATTGGAATTGAAAGAAAATGAAAACTGAAAAGTCAATTGGATACTTTAGTGAAGAAAAAACAAAGTGTCGCTAAGTGAATTATTTGCAACCATGATAAAAATGACATTTTTCACCCAAAAACGAAATTTTTAAAGAGTTAACAGTATTTTATTACGAGTTTAAAGTTAATATTTATTAGGTTTTATTTCTGCGCATATTTATATCTCCATTGGTTAATTATATATTGTAGTTGCTATTTTAACAGTACTTACTTTTGCGTGATAGCCAACGCTTTCTTTAAAAAAGTGAAAGTTCACAACTTCAACTGCCATCTGTATTTCATCATTCTGTTACCTAATGATTTGCAAATATAAGGAGTATAGATTTATAATTTATTAGACTCAATCACTGTGAAAAAGTTCTTCTTTTTCGTTTTATTTATCTCATCACATTAACAGATATATATACTTTTAGAGATATGTATAATCTTATAGTTGTTATTTATCTTGATCAAGCACAGCTTTTTATTTTATGTTCTTATCATTTCTTTTTGTTTTTTGGCAAAATAAGTTTTTTGAATCTGAATCGAAATTTTTTGATTTTTATGTAAAGGAAAGAGCAAGTGTAAAGAATGAGAAGTACAAAATTCTCTGTGTTGCTATGTATTTTCCTGTATTTTTCTGAAAAAGTTTAGTTGCAAGGCTCTAACAATGTAGGATATTTGTAAGAGTATATTTTTATTAAGTATATTTTTGTTGAAAGTATGCAACATTGTATATATAATTGTCACACTGTTAAGAGTAGCCTACTTTGTGTTTTTTGTTGTTTTTAAAGCATAGAACGTCTCAATGAATCTGGAAAATTCTCGCCCTTTTTAGGTCTGGTTGGCTATTTAGCATTAAAATGGCATAAAATCAATCTCGAAATCATAAAATATGTCCAAAATTGGCATACAATCATACATAAAATCAGAAAAATAAGAGTGGGAGCCCTATGTGTTAGAAGATAATACTGTTCCGTGATTTTTCTTCAAACACATAAAAATAAATTAGTTTACGTACTGATTTTCTTTTGCTATGTTTACGTTTCCAGACAACGTGAAATCTATCAAATTAATGTTGGGACTAGACTTATAGAATGTAAATTTTTGTTAACGCGTGCGCAATAGCAGTAAGGTGATTCCCTTGCGTTCCCGTCGCCATTCTAGGTTGTATAGCTTAAGGTCCCTAACAACGGCAGCAAGAAGAAGCAACAACAAAAAATATATCTAAAAAGCAAACTGCCAATATCAGTGTTGGAGTTATAAAAGCAAAGAGGCACGAAAGTTGTTGTTAGTGTTCCTCAAAATGCTAAAGCTGGAAAAGTGTTATCACTTGCAGTAGAAAAACATTCAAATGTTAATCAATATTTTTGACTGTGTGAAAAATTTACTGTTGAAAAATAGAAACAGTTCATTGGGAAACCTTGGAATAACGTAGATTTATATGTTTGTGCAGAAGTTGATTTCGTGTCAGAGATCACCAGTATTAATGAAGAATATTTAAACTTGTCTCCATTCGCAGAAGTTAAAAATACCTTAATGTGATAAATTTTTGCATGGATAAATTTTTGCGAATAATGCGAATTTTGGGCAAATTCGCAGCAATAAATCCACACAAAATGCTTCATTTTTGCCAATTCGCAAAAATAAATCCACGCATTATTTTTTGAAATAAAGATTTTTTTCTTTATTTTTTTTTTTACATTTTTTACATGTTTTATATACAATACATTATTATGTCTTTCAATCAATGGTTATTGTAACGGGTTCAATGTCTTTCTTTTTTAGTTTTTCTACGAAGATGTCAATTTCGGTTTCTTCATTCTTTTCCGCAATTTTGCGAAAAAGCTGCCTTATATCTTGACCTTGTCTTTGAGTATTTTCCTTAGTCTTTTTCCGCCTTTCGTAACGTTATCAACTCTTTTGTCTTTCCTGCTCGCTGGTCGAACTGGCGGTAACGCTAAAAATGAACCAAGAATCTCTTCTTCCATTGGTTCAGCGTAACGTTCATTGACTATTTCTTTGTACTTTTCCATGAGTAGATGGTTTTTCACTGTTCCAGGCATCGCAACAGTTACTTTGGCCGGGATTTCTAAACCTCCTTGAACCAAAGGAGATCTTCGGTAGTTAGTTGAAGTTAACTCAACAGTGAAAACTGCGCCTCTGTCCAACAAAAACTTTGTCGGTCTAGATATTTCCTTTGGTAAATTTCCTACAATATTTGCACCGTCACATACTTACAAGGTACAAGTCAAAGTAAGTTTGTTTCTCAAGTTTTATAAAACATACTTTATAACGTACGCTTTTACCGGCATCAAATGTCTGTTCTAACAAAACCGTGTATAAACGGCTGATGTTTAAAATTACTTTTTAATTTTAGATTTCAGTGTAACATCACATGAATCTGGTATTGCCCTTAACAACGAAGTTGCTGTTTCTGCTGCTCGATATGCACAAACATCACGCGAGAAACGAAAACATCAAACATTTACTGAGAAAGACCGCTATTTGATAGGAAAATATCAGGCCTCCCAGACTAGAAATGGCCAAAAATTTTAGGATTTTAGGACATTTTTAAGCAGTATTTTAGGACAATTTAGGACATCAGTCTAAAATTTTGGATCATTTCTTACTGTGCTCATATCAAGTATTTAATATGTGGTCCAAAACAAGGAAATAGTAGGTTTAACTGTGAAACTTTCAGGCTGGACTATTATTTTTCTCATAACTAAAAACAGCCATTTTAATACACCTGTATTACACTTCAATATCAAAAACATAATAAAACATAATATCAAGATACAAGCTGGTAAAATGGAATCAAAAACATGATAAAAACAGAGAGAGTAACAGAAGCATAACTTAAGCAAAAAGAAATTGACATAGATTGGCTCCGTAAGTAATGCCTTAACATCTTGCTGAAATTTGAAAGACGCAATTTCTTTCCTTTTTATGTCACGTTGCAGATACTCAGAATACTATGACTATAACAAGCGAAATGAAACTAACATAACTTCAAGAAAACTTCTTCAAAGACAAATCACTAAATAAATGTTCAAACATCTAACAAAGTGTACATGGTTAAAACCAAGAGAATAATAGGTTGAACTGCAAAACGTTGTACTGTTCTTGTAATACCCAAAATCAGCGATTACAAATGAAAACAAACACCACTTCAATTATCAACACAAAGTGAAACATAATATCAAGATAAAAACTGGTGACAATGGAATCAAAAACATGATAAAAACAAGAGAGAGAGTAACAGTAGCTTAACTTTAGCAAAAAGAAATTAGATTGGCTCCTTAAGTAATGTCTAGAATATGTAAAGCACATTTTTTTCCTTACTGTGTCACGTTGGAGATGCTCTAACAAATGCAAATGAAACGTTTTGTATTAAAATGAAATGTTTATAGACCTTTTAGAAATTATTACGTAATGCACGAAAACGAGGCAAGAGTTGTTTCAGATTTTAAAAATGGCGGAGAGAGGCAGTCATGTCTGCATGTTATAATTGAATTTAGACTTTTACAAAAGATATTTTGGCGTTTTAAAACATTAAACTGTTATTTTTATAACAATACTTAAACTGTTATTCTTAGAATAACGAAAACATGAATTTAGAGTTAGAGATTGAAGATTTTGATGTGTTATTTCGAGATGTTGTAGTTGGTAAGTTAATTCAGTTACCTGATAGCATTTAATTTTGTTATTTGACAATGTTTTTGTGAACTTCTTTAGTTGTATCTTTGTTTATATATAGTCTGGCCTATGCTCTTGATAATTTCTATGAATGAACATCTATTTTATCATGGTATATATTTATAAGTGTTGAAATTTGTTCTGATTTATTTTATTACAGATCCAGCTAGCATCACATTGACTAAAGATGATATAGATGATCCATGTATCAATGTTGACATGGATAAATTTGCTACATATAATTTGAATCATCTAAAGCAATGGCTGATATATCGTGGTGATCTTTTGCACAATATAAACACGTTAAAAAGTGCACAAATTAGAGTTTTGCAGTACATTGAAAATGGAACTGATAAAAGTATTGTCGACCCCACACCTCAAAAATTTTGGTTGAGGAAGAAAGCAGACAGTCAAGGATTGATATTAAGTCCATTTTGGAAAGATGGAACATTACCATCTGTTCCTAATGAATTGAAAAATGAATTAACTAACCCACAAGAATTAACAGGCTGGTCGAAATCATTACATGGAATGCCAAATTTTACCGTTGACCACATAAAAACTTATCATGAGAAAATCACGAATTTATTTTGTGAAAAGTATACTGCAATCAAAAAACATTTTATACGTGGAGAACAATTTATTGAAGAAAAATTCATTGACCTGTCCAATACATATGTTAGAGAGAGCAATGAGGTTTTTTTGTCAAAGGAATAAGTGCTGCTAGTATGAAAAAAACAAATAGATGGATGTTCCTTGCTTTGAGAAAAGTTAATGGTGAAATTGTATACTGCTATTGTCAATGTCCAGCTGGTAAAGTGGCACTTGTGAAGTCAGTTGCAAAATGGGTTATTGACAGACTTTCGATGGTACCAGAAGATAAACCCTGTACTTCAAGGCCGTGCGTATGGAATATTCCACAAGCAAAGGATCGCATGGAAAAGGTTCCAATAGTAGACCTTACCTTTGTGTCACCAAATGCCAAAAGACGAAAAAGTGACACCAGTTCTGATATATTTTCAAGTATATATATAAGTCAAGATATATTTTGGTATTAAAATATTTTTTCATATATACAGATAATATCACATATAAAAATTTTAATCTTTTTTTTTCAAAATTGGCTCTTGAAAGTTACTCAAAATCCCACAAACAGAGAACACCTGATTAAGTGATCCCAACATATTGACTGGAATAACGCGGTCAAAGATATGAAAACATTTCAGTCTTTGAATCATGCGCTCCACGTGTATTCGTTCTGCAGCAATCTGCTGGCTTTTGACAACTTCATTACCGGTAAATTGATCACGTCCTTTTAAAAAAGCCGGTATAATAAGCTCAACTCCTAATGGCTTTAGGTAATCATCTATTAAAAATCCTCTATCTGCCATTATAGCATCTCCCTTTTCCCAGAGTTCAGGGTATAACAGTCCACTTTTTATGACAATGCTTTTGTCTGAAATGCTTCCAGGAAATGCAGTTGAAATGAACGTGAAACCACCGCCAGGTGCAATGCCAACTAGAACTTTAACAGTGGTGTGGCTTTTATAGTCTGAATACATCATTTTGTGAATAACAAGGGCTGAAGGAACAGCAACCTTGAACTCGACGCAATCAATTATGCACCTCACATTTGCAAATTTCTCTTTCATTGATTTGGGCATCATGTCAGTGACCTGCTTTTCTGTAGGCCATATGCATATTGATCCCAGTTTAATATACATAAAATTAAACCATGTTACAACAGTATTTGTGATAGTGCCTTCTGAAACATTAAATAAGTAAGACAAGTGCTGGATGTCAAAATTTCTTCTTAGTCTCACAAGTGTCAATACAAAGCTTTCAAAAGGCCATAAAATCCTAGGTCTTCCAGCATTTCCACCTTTAACTTCTTGATTATTGTACAGAATTATATTTTCTCCGAACTCTCCAGGGTTTAAAAATGAAAATATTGAATTCAATATGTCTAAAGTGGCTATTCCTGTGTAATGGTTGCATAAATCATCTGCTGATGAAATATAGTTTATAAAATTATGTCTTGCAGAAAATACTTTAATAAGTTCTTTTCGTTCTTTTTGTAACCTTTTGTTTTCTTCTTTTAATTTGTGAAATTCTGATTTCCAGTCTGTTTCATCAGTAATATTACTTTCATCTAAATGCACCATTCCTTGATCACTATCATTAGAATTGCTAGTAGTGCATTCTTCTTCCTTGACATGGTATCTCTTCCTAGGTGATGGACGGAAGGAGGGTTCTTTTCTAGTAGAATTTGATGTAGTGTCACTGAGTAACAGATAAGGTGTTGCACCATCTCTCAATCTTTTACGTGTCCCTCCAGGTGTTCGCATGATATCTTCAGCTTTAAAATGCTGCTCACATAACACTGTGCTGGTTGTCACTTTGAAATTATCTTTTCCATCAACTCTTTTGATACGGTTACACCAATTTTTTTTCAGATTTTTGGCTTTTGGAAAATGAAAAAATGATATTCCAGAGGACACTCTTTTCCCATCACTTTTCATAAATCCTCTGTTAAAACATCCCCATGCAGCACATTGTTTTCCAAGAGATTCTTGCTTTTTATTTGTAGATTTACTGTTAGACTCACTGTCTTTTTCCGCCATCTTTAAAGTTTGAAACAACTCTTGCCTCGTTCTCGTGCATTACGTAATAATTTATGAAAAGGTCTATGGTAGCGGTAATAATGATGAAGTATCAAGGGGCGAAGAAAACATTTCGAAAAGCCTAGTCATAAAACCGAAAACGCTTTAACTCTTCTTCAGCGGGAATAGGTTTGTTCCTGCCATGCTACATTAGGTCCGCATTTATATAAACAAATGACGTCACGTTTAAAAAGGTCTATACAGAAGAGCCATTGTTCCTGAGGACGCCACCTCGTTAAAAATCGACAGTCTGGACTTTGCCGATGCAAGTCAGATGTTAGCATGCTCAGCCATTTATATACGTTTCCCGATTCCATCTGGATACTCTTGTCAACTCATCTTTTCACGATCCAAACTCGTTACTGATAATATGTCACAACCAAGAGCAGAGCTACTAGCAGCCGTCCTTAACGCCCATACAGGCGAAATTGTCAGACGAGCATTTAAGCGAAATCACAAGTCGTACAAGTTTACTGACAGTCAAATTACTTTGCATTGGATTTGTAATGAGAACCGCCCTCTCAGGCAATGGGTAAGAAACCGTGTTATCGAAATCCACAGATTCACAAATAAGGCAGATTGGTGGTACATCAAGTCTTCAGATATGATCGCTGATCTTGGCACGAGGCGTAATGTATCTCTCGATCTCACCAAACCAGACTCGCCGTGGTTCAATGGATATGAGTGGATGACGAAATCTGCTGCTGAATTTCCAGTAATCTCAGCCAAAGAAATTTCATTAAATCAAGCTGATCATCAAGAAATCAAGGAGGTTCCTTCAGACTACCAAGCAATTGCACCATCAGTAAATCTCGTTAATGCAGTTCCAAACCAAGTTCGAGATATGTATTCTCTTCGTATATCATCGATCCCAACAAATACAGATTCACTACTGCTGTTCGTATTCTTGCAATTGTATTAAAATTTATCCGAAATGTCAAACTCTTCGTATCAAGAAAACAGTATCCAACTCGTTCTCGTCAGTCAAAGAATCCAAGCTTGACTCTTTCAGACGCATTGTTATGTGAAGCTGAGCGTTATTTTTTCAAAAAAGGGACAATAGAAGTTAAACAGTTCACCCAGAGATCCAAGTACGTCAACATATCCAAAGAAAAAGATGGTATACTCTTCTAAACAGGGCGTATCCTCCCAACAGATTCAGTAACGATCATTGGTAAAGCAACACAAGCCATGGTGGATCTCCAAGCAACGTCCTTTTGCGTACCAATATTGAGCAAATATTCACCTATCGCCTACAGCATTGTAAACGATATACACTGGAATCATGTGACCGTGTCTCATAGTGGTATCGAAACGACTTGGCGATACGTTCTTCAAAAGGTATACATCATTGAAGGAAGACATCTAGTAAAAACAATACGCTCATCCTGTGAACGATGCAGATACTTGATGAAGCGGACGATCGATATTTGTATGGTTCCAATTTCTCCACATAATCTGATGATTGCTCCAGTCTTTTATTCTTCGCAAGTTGATTTATGTGGACCATTTCGTGCATATTCTCTACACAACAAAAGATCTACAATCAAAGTATGGTTCGTCGTGTTTTGCTGTTCAACCACCACAGCTATCAACATCAAATGCATGGAAGACTACTCGTCAAACGCATTTCTTCAAGCATTCACACGTTTTTCATGCGAAGTAGGCTACCCTAAACGACTGCAAATAGACGAAGGCAGTCAACTGGTCAAGGCTTGTGAATCAGTACGATTTGATTTTCGTGATATTCGTTGGAGATTGTTCACTGACAAAGGCGTCGAATTTGATACCTGTTCCGTTGGAGGCCACAACATGAATGGTCTTGTTGAAAGGAAAATATCTGTAGTCAAGAAATCAATCGTTAAATCTGTACAGAATGAGCGACTCTCAGTTCTACAGTGGGAAACACTTGGTTGCAGAGTTGCCAATAGTATCAATGATCTACCATTGGGTATTAGAGATTACGGTGGAAACCTCGAATCACTTGACATTATAACGCCGAATAGATTGAGATTGGGACGTAACAACGAGTGAAGTCCTGTTGGCAATTTTCAAGTGACCAACGATTCAAGCAAGATCATTCGTCAAAACCAAGAAATATTCAATTCGTGGTTTGATTTATGGTTGACAGCGCATGTTCCTGGTTTGATTATGCAACCTAAATGGTATCGCCAACAATGTAACCTACAAAAGGGTGACGTCATCTTATTCACGAAGACCGACACAGTGATTTCTGCAACGTATCAATTCGGTATTATTGACTCAGTGGAGCGTGGCAGAGATGGAGTTGCTCGAAAAGCCTACGTGCGTTACAGAAATGCAAATGAAAACACAGACCGTGTTACGTATCGCTCGATAAGAAGTTTGGTCGTAATCCATCTGGTTGATGAATGCAGTATAATGAAGGACTTATACAATGCCAATATATCAAATTGTTGAATTTCCACCTGGCGGGGGAATGTAGGGTAATTACCCTATTACAATGACTGCTCGTGCGTTTCGTGTTTTGTATTTATGTGTCAAGTGTCATTTGTGCCTTGGGAAATCGATTGATTTATATTCGCTCGCTTTTTATGCGTAGATATCAATCAAATTTTGTATGTAGCTATCCGGTACGTTTTTTATCTTATTTTTGTATAGTTTTCTTTAGTGTTTGTTCCATTTGTAATGTCAATTTTTGTGTTCTCTAGTTTGAACCCCCTCAATATAGAGTAGTCATATTAGCCCAAATTAAGGTCCAACCGGGAAAAAAATGTTAACGTAACATATTTGGTATCAAAAGAAGCGCAATTTCAAGGGGAATAACATATCCAAAATCCTCTGACAGAGGTTTTGAGCAATTATTTTTATGACCAATCAAGTAAGAGGGGGTATTTTGACGAAAATGTTATCAGAATACCATAACTGTACAAAAACGTACACAAAATGATGTAGTTACAAGCGCAGCAACTCTATTACCACATACAGTTTTATTTCAGAGTATGTCAGTCATTGTTGTAGATAACTTCAAGGTTAATGTAATTATATATTTCAGCCCTCAAAAATATCAAAAATATTTCCATCTTCATCTTCAGTCTCTATATCAATATCAGTGTCACAGTTCTCACAATCGACACCATGAGACCCCATGTCCCCACAAGCAGAGACACAAACAAGACCATGGCGTTTACAACTACAAACACTGTTACTACATGGACTCTTTTTCGAGCTGTTACAGTTACAGCGAATGAATCGTAAAATATTATCAGGTGCAGAATTTAAGTCAGTCATAATCGGCTCGTAGCTCCCGTTCGAAAGTCGCCAACCCCAATCCAGTGGATTCAACTCTACGTTCATCAGCGTTTTCCATTCAACCACTTGTAAATGAATCCGTAGGAAATGATATCGAGCAGCATTTTCTGTTGGCGGTAGGGTTTGTGGTTTAATTGTAGTTTTGGATGTGGCTGCCGCTTTCATGAATAGGTGATATCGTAAATCCTCAACTTCCCAGGAATTTTTACCATTATAGCTAAAAGAAGAAAAATTTTGTTTTTGAGTTCTAATAACCTTGTGCACAGTCCCATATAATGTACTAGCCATTATACCTGCGAAGAAGCAATTTTAAACCAGCACTAGCTGTCTCTTCTGCACTTGCTGTTTCATCTTCAAATACCTCTGCGGTTTCTTGGAAAATGTCCATACTATCAAATTTCTTCAGAATACTCGCTTTTCCTATGAGAAAAAGAGAAGAATTTATGAGAATTTGTAGCACACTCATTTTTATAAGCATACCTAGGTTGGAAATCTTCAAAAAAAAATAGTAATAAATAAAAATATCGCATAGTTATCCAAGGTCATTGTACAGAATTTGCACTCCATTAAGTAAGATATTCACTTAAAAGTTACCTTGTCCATACAAAGCTGATGTCGTGTCGCAACCAGACCAAGCATGGATAAACAGAATATGGCTAACAATTGTATCACTATGTGCTTGTACTAGATCTTTGATCTTCCACATGTTTTTGTCAATATTTTTATTTCTAGAAACATCTGAAAGTATATTTATCTGCATTCCTATTTTCCAATGAAACATCAGAAGAACCAAAATATCTGTGTCACTTGCTACTACAACCACTTCTTTTTCATTGTCACAAGCATATTCTAATGCAGCAGATACAATTTGTGTGTCTGCATCTCCAATACTATTGCGCACATCGTGACCATCTCTTACCAACTGGGCTGATAAAAAAGATATAAACTGAACTTTGTTTGCATCATTCTTCAAGAATATTTCCTGACTGTAGCTGGCTTTCATTTGTAAATCCGTCAACTTCACTAGGGCAGAAAATTTGCGAGCTCTCCTTTTATGCTCATGATCTTTCACATAGGGCCCATTTTCATAGCCATCAAACACTACGCAACAAGTACCATACTTTGTCTTCACATAATTTGAATACTGGTTAAGAATGCTTTGGTAGGTGCTGTTGGGGAACCATTTCACTTTATGCAGTAATGCACCCCCATCAAGAATGTAACGTGGTTGTGTAGAGGTGAGTGTGCTTGCAGGTACCTTCTGTTTCATCGCTTTTGCTAAGTTTGATTTAATTGCTTTCCTCATCATTCCATTCTCAAATAACGAAGTTGGAAAGGATGTTAGCTCGTATCTGAAGTACTTTTTCATGTCTTCTTCTCTCTCTACCAGTACTAGCAATCTTGAAAATAACAGCAATGGATCTACATGAACTTTTTCTTTATCCAACTGAATTCCCATCTTAAGTACTTCAAGGGTGCGAATTTGATCGTTTTGTTTGATTTTGGCTTCTGAAAAAGGAATGTTATCTAGTTTCTTTTAAACTTTCTTCACCAATTTTGTCTGCATCATCACAATTGATTTTGTCTCCCTCTGTTGCAGCCATACCTGTAGCTATGTTCTTTAATTGTGTTTCATTTTTATCGAAAGGATTGTGTTCTTCAAGCCACAGTTTAATTTTTTCTAGGTCATCGTTGTCTCGCTTGATTCGGCTTGCTCCAAGTTCTGCATGTTGGTTACTAGTCTTGTGAAAATTGCCAGTTAATTCTGTCATGGCCACATGAATTTGGGCACATACGTGCATAGTATGAACCCACGTCAACATTACATTTTCTGACATTCCACGTCCTCTTGTGAGCCCTCCACGAGTTTTTAATGAGCGCATCAGTACTTGCTCAATTGTAAGGTCTGTCCATAGACCAGACCAAAATCTATCACTGCGCCTCACAACATGATATCCATGGTTCAAAAACTTTTCGTGCAAATCAGGAAATGTGGTTGGAAGTTCAGACATCATCTGTAAATAAAGCCTTGCAATAAAGACTTTTGGCATAGTTGATGTGCCCTGTAGCAGCAAATAAGTTGAGCATTTGAGTGGTGCTTACCAAGTCATTTTGCCAGTTTCCTGTTCTTTCAGCAGCAATGAAGTGTTTGATGATATCGATGTAACGGATGTATTGGACCCACAGTTTTGCAGTACGTGATGTTGTAGAAATGTGATCCATTTTCCTTGTAATAGCACTGTTGAATTTTTCAAGTACACTGGATCGAATAATTTCCTCATTAGAAGTTTCACCATTGACGAAAGAATTGAAAAGCCTCTTCATTGAAGTCATATCTTCTTCATTAAAAACTTTTTCTTGAACGATGTCACGGATGATGTTTTGTATTAGTGCACTTTGCAGAAGAAAATGGCCTCGTAATGCCCTAGCGACAGCTTTGCCAGAAAGGATGTGTAAAACTGCATTTTCACCATACACCACCTGTAAACATTCTGCAAGTCCGGTTCCTTTCATTGATGCACCTACACTTCCCAGGAAGCTCATTAGTGTATGGAAACCTCCAAGGCGACACAGAATATTTAGCGATTTCTCTGTTGCGATTTCTACTGCTTTCAACCATAATGGTTGGTCAAACGTGATAGAAGGACTGCCATTGTTAGCTTTCTTTGATTGAGCAATAACAAATAACAATGTTGAATTGATACAACTGCTGTCCGATGGATTGAGGTTGATGATAGGTAGAAGAACCACTTCTGACTTTCCTGGATACTCTTCATTGCGGTATGCTTGCATAAAACCTGACCAGCCTGGGCGGCTAGGTTGGTGAAATGTGAAGGAAATTTCCCAAAGGAGATCAATATGCTTTTCTAATGTCATATTCTGCAGAAATTTCATATCTTTAATTGGTTTGAAAATCTTTTTGGACATCACAAACATCTTCTCTGCAACATAATGCTCAAGTGGGATACCTTTATTCTTTGTTACTAATTTGACATGTTGTAATTCTTTTCTTTCAATTGGTTTTTCCTCTAGCCGCATTCCATTATTATTTGTAAAGGTTTGAATGATACCCATACCATGGAATGTTTCTTTTCCATCCAGAGTACGAATATTGTGATCGACATTGTCAGCACAATACTGTGAAAAGGTGCCTGGTGGTAAGGTAACAGCAACCTCTGATGCATCTTGAGTGACCATTGCAGATTGTTTGAATCGTGTTACTTCCCCATAGCTGCTACAAAAACCAAGATGGTAAAGTTCCTCTATCAGCCATTTTGATCCAAAAACATGATCTAACTCTACTGCTAAGGCAAATGGTATTGGTAGTATAGCTGATCTAGGTTTTGCAGCTTGAACAATACTCTGGCCAACACTCTGTTGTTTTAATTCTGACTTGATTAAAACTCGCAAGAAAGTCCTCAATAGTTCTGGAACCCAGTTATCTCCTGAAGTTTTGATTTCATTGCTTTTAGGGTATTTTGAAGTATCATATTCTTTTTCTCGAATCTCAGACATGATTAGTTTTGCTGCAGTTACTATGATTCTTTCTGCATCTCTATGATTATCTCCTTTTCTTTCTTCTTGCCATAAATCATTTAGAAAAAAATCAATCATGCCTTGAAAACAGACAACATTAGATCTCCCATCTATCTCTGCAAAGTATAATTTCTCACCATATTTCTCCTGAAGTTTTTGTTTTAACCTCTTAACGCTATACACACTTTCATCTCCAGCCATCTCAGTCATCTTAGAGTGCAACTCCTGTAATGTGTAGAGCTCTGCGTCTGCTTCAATTTCAAGCCATATACACAGCATTTGTAACCACTGCTGCATTCCTGCGTCTACAGGCCGACCCTTCTCTGCGCCTTCGGCATATGGTGACTGTTTGTTTGTCATGAATCTTTGCAAGCACATTTTATGGTATCTCCCTTCGTCAGCAACTAAATCATTTCAACAACTCAACCTAGTATATACTTGGTCTCCCCACCTATCATTTCTTTTTCTGGACTGTTCAAGCACATTACTATGAAAAGCAATATATGTCACTTGATGAATGGTGTTTCTTGCAGGGTTTTTTTTGTCTACAAGCGCATTTTTTCCACATAAAAAGCATTGAGTTTTCCAATTGCATGGCTCAATACTTGATCTTAAGCGTTTTGTTGGGGTATCCTCTTCCACAGCAACAGATGCATTTGTTTTCAAACTTCTCTTAATGTCTGTGAAGTCTCTTCGACAGTCCTTGTGAACCAGAATGGGTGATGGATCACTTTTTGTCATCAATAAGTTCTCAATAGCTATATTTTTTCTGAGTTTGCTAAATCTAATTAAAGACTGAATTCCTTTTTCCCCAACTTGTATTTTGGGCTTTTCTGTGGTAAATTGCCTGGAGCAAATTATGCATTTCTCCATACTGCTTTCTTCGTCCATTTCACTAAAAAGAAATAAAGTTATAAATGCTGGTGAATAAAATTATGTAAAAAATACACAAGAATTGCTTCGAGTGAAGTGGTACTTCACTTTTTCTTATAGGACCGACAATCCATGCCAACCTATATGAAGTTATATTGTGGACAAATTGTCAATGTTAATTTTGAATGTCAATTTGATAATTTTGAATGTCAATTTGATTAGACAAATATTCAATCCTATCAACTTGTAGAAAAAATCGATTGAAATCAAATCAGAAGAACCAAACCAATAAGTCAAACTTAATGGTCGATTTGAAAAGACGAACCGGTAAGTCAAACCTCGCTGCCGAACCAACAAGCCAATCCTAACAGTCAAATCGACAAGCCAAAATGAAGAGATAAGAAAACAAAATCTGGTCTGTAGTTTAATCTTAAAAATAAATTTTGGTCCGCATAATAATACAGGTACTTCTTCCCGCGCGTGCTAATGAAAAATGGCTGACAATAATTCTAACAACAAACGTGATGATGAACAATTGCATTACATAGAAGAATCCCTTAGATTACTGCAACAAGCTAGGAATCGAGTGAAATCAGCATCAGCTACAGTATTTACTGAGAGTGCTAATAGTTCTACTAGCGCTAATGAAGACTTTCGTACAGCATTTCCTGGACTGTCTTCTTCATATTCAAGTGGGAGACATTTGCAGACTCATCTTCCGTCAATTCGCCCTTCAAGGACTGCAGCTTCTTCGTCAGCAAGACGGTTTCAGCCATATAGTAACACCACCAATAGATATAGAGTACAGAACACTTGGACACATGATTTTATATGCCTTGCAGATTGTGAGGCTACTGCTACAGTTCCACCAAGAGAGTTGGATACCTTAAGAAGTGCTGGTCTTGGAAAAAAAAGAATAGTGTTTCGAAATAAAAGAGGCGACCATACTCATGTACGCTCAACACTAGAATCCTATTTTCCTAGGTGAGAGTTGGCCAAATCAATTTAGTTAGTAAAAAGAAAAACAAAAAGCATAATATCGTTATAATATGGTTTTGTTGAGGGTCTTGTATTATGTATCCTTATTCACGCTGTGTTTTTACAAAAAAGCATATTTCATGACTATTTTCATTTGAAAAATTTCAAAATATAACTCTTTTCAGAGTTAAAAGATTTTTCATTTATGGAATTTATGGAATCTCTACTATAGACAGTGGTTAATCTTGTAATACAAGATCTTAAAATTGTGTATTAATGATGAAAGTTTAACAGAAGCTTGTAATTTCCATGACTTGGCAGTAGTTTTGTTTGGCAGTTTAAACCAAAGATTTCTTAACATAAACTGTTCACTTTTGATTTTGTGTTGTGTATTGTTTTGAAAAATAAACACAGATTAAATAATGCATAATATGTTTTATCAAGGTTAAAAAGTCAAGAAGGAGCTTTTCAAATTTCTAAAGCTGCTGTTGGTGGGCATGGTATACGTGAATTACAACCCATTCGCTGCACAGGTTCTGGATATTCAGTACAAATGTTGAAAGAAGAAGCAAGAAGTTCTGTCTGCTACATCATTCCGTTGAATTCTAATTTGGATTTGTTGCCACTCCAAGTCTATGATTTAACTTTATCAGAACCACATGCTACATGTAAATGTGCAAGGTGTGGGTGCATGATAAACTTTTCCGAATTCAAAGAGCCACAGAGACAATTGTTATTCAGGTATTTATTTCTTAATACAAAATGTGAGTTATAAAATACATTTGATAACTTGATGGAATTAAGATTTTCAAGCATAAATATTTTGTCATCAAACTAATGCTATTTTTTTAGAGGAAGACACAAAACAGCCTACTACTAGTGAAAATTCATCTGCAGTTAGCAGTTTACAATTAATGTTTCCTGATCACAAGGAAGAAGATTTGGAAGAAGTGTTGTCCCTGTCAAGTTGTGTGTCAGATGCAGTTGAGCATATTCTGAATAACAATGCTGCTGTTACTGAGGATAATGATAAAATCATTGATGATGTTGATTTATCGAGATCAGCATTTGCTAAAAATCTTGACTACTCTTCTGGCACCTTATCAGAAAATTTGAATTTGTGGCAAAAAAACACAATCAAAGAAGATGATTCCTACACATTAAATGTGGACCGTGGGGAAATTTGGAGAAACGGTTTAGCATTCTACAAAAAAGCCAATGTGAAGCCACATATATTGCATAAGTCTTTTGAAGTATGCATACTTTTTGTGTGATGACAGATAAATTAATTTTTGAGATATTAAAAGATCTTCATATGATACTCTTCATAGGTTCAATTTTCAGTGAACACTGGTGAAAGTGAAAGTGTCGATGCTGGTGCAATAAGAACAGAGTCTTTCGAAAAGCTGATGGAGGAATTTAACAATCGTATAATGGAGGGAGGCACAATCTCGCGTGTTCCCCGCAGAGGAGAAAGTATTAACCATTTGTTATTTGGAACATTTCTTGGCCATTCTCTATTGCATGGTGGACCTGGCTTTTACTGCTTTCAGCCTTGGGTTTACCAGGTGATATGTGGCAATGAAGATCCTGACCAATTAATGACTATGATATCTCAAAATGATATTCCATTACATGCTGGATCAAAAGATGCTGTGAATCTAATATCAAGCGTTGACTTAGTGACAACACAAGAAGAACTTAATGATCTTGTGGATCATTATATGCAGGTGATTAATTGCTCGCAATGGGATCCCACAACACCTATTACTTTATCAAACAAAAGTTTGCTAGCTTCTGAAATCATCTATGACGAGTTAGTTCGGAAAAGAATGGGTCAAATTCGCTCAATTCGTGAAGGATTAAGAAAAATTGGTTTTGATGAGTTGTTGAATGCTAACCCTACATTAAGTAGAGAAATATTTACCACAGTAAATTCTTGTGACTAGACATATCTTGAAATAATGAAAGTAATGGAGGATATTAATACCGCGGAACTCCAGTTTGAAAAGGAGCAAGCGTATAAATTTTTCGACAACTTTTTGAAAAGCAGTCCTTCTGAGGTTTTACAAAAGATTCTTAAATTCATCACTGGATTTACAAAATTGCCTCCATGGGGTTTGAAACGCAAAATTTCAACAAAATTTCTGGCTGATGATGATGAAAAGATATATCCAACGGCAATGGCATGTTTTTATATTATATACTTGCCGACAGTACACTCTCAACAAAGCAAATTCACTGAGCACATGCTTAAAGCATTGGACTTGGAAGGGGAGGGATTTAGTGCAATGTATTAAGTGTACCATAACATAACTAAAAGGAACTAATAAATAAAGGACAAGGACGCTCTCAAAAACCATTATATTTCTTTATATTAGTGTCTCATTTTGTTTTTTTTACTTTTCAGTTTCATTGATAAAATCTAGATTGATGTTTTTTTACTATCCTTGAAATCTGGTTTCATAAAGTGTTAAACTCAAAAGCCTGAACTGTGAAAAAAGTCTTCTAGGATTTTTCTTTTTTCTTTTGTTCTTTAAAAGTTTTCAGGCATATTGTATATATTTAATATTTTTCAGGTTTTGTTTGATTTTTGTTTTAGCACTTTCTTATGCAGAGAAACGTTATATTACATTATGTTCGTTATGTTTAAGTCTTCTTATTTGCTTCCAGAATAGAAAAAGAACAAAAGGATGACACAAGCTTTATATGTTACCATTTTGTTCTTGAAACATATCTTATATGGGTAAATACATTTTATATGTCCTGATTTCTTTGTGCGACAATTTCTTCAGCTTTATTCAGTGATTCAAGAAACAAATCAATTCCAAAGCTTGAAGAATAGGCTGATACATTAACTTCATTTAGCAGCGTTTCTACTTCGAAGTCACGAAGCACACTCGGTAGCTCAATTGGTTGGATGCCATTTTCATCAACTGATTGTGGGCCTTGAGGGTCAATTCCATAAAAATCATCTACATTCAAATCTGATTGTTTAGCTGCATAATTTTGTTGACCAATGATCCAAAGTTGATCTGGTGTATGATTTTTTTCTGTAGACAACGGATGACTGTCCCAACCCTCAACGAAACGTTTCAGGTGCTCATTAATACGCGGTAGAAAGACAAGATGTAAGATACTCAAATGTAAATCATTTTCTATGTTAAGCAAATTATTATTTTCTAAGTACCAAAAGACTTGATAATAAATTGAAGCACATCCTACAAAAACGTCCCGCCATAACCGTTCAATACGTTGGTTATGGCATGACTTCCCAGCAATGAAGCTTCTACGACCAGGTCCTCGTAAAGGGTGATTGAACATGTAGCGTGCAACATCGACGTTTTCGGTACCTTGGTCTGCCCTAACACGTGAACATAAACCGAATTTGTTTACTGCTTCAATAAACAATCCCAGCACTGTTCTTGCTTTGTTGTTTGTACTGCAATGAAGATATACAATCTTTCGAGAAAAACCATCTATGCCTCCATGGATAACAAATCCCCACCTAATCAGTTTGTGGTTGCCGTCTATATGCCAAAGAGCCAAACTGCCGGGAACCCAATATTTACGGCGCATAACCAATGAACTTTGTACGGAGCGATTGAGAACACCTTCTGGATCAACACGCCACAACGATGACCGAACTCTTTCCCATGTGACCTTTAGGCCATTTGAAAACAGATATCCTTTTAATCTTCTTACACCACTATTCGGAAACTGTTTGATTATATTTTCCACGGCAATATACAAATCTGTATCACTTATTGGAGAGAATCTAGGGTAATGCGTCCGAAGGTCAAATTCAATGAGTCTTCTGCGGATTGTCCCTGAACTAACACCAATTAAATCACTCATTCCCTTTTGTGAAAATCCCTTTTCTAGCAACGACAACAACATTTCGGCAGATATATCGAAAGAAGGGCGTCCAACATCTCCAGATTTCTTGCACGAAAATAAGTTTAGTTTGTGATTCACATTCATTGAGTCTTCTAATCTTTTTACAACCAAAGCAAGGGTATTTAGGAGGTCATCATTTATATCATAAACAATAGTTCCCTGCGACACCACGGTGATTATTTGTTCCAAACGGTAGATAACATAATCAACAACATCCTCATTGTTACCTGCTTCAGATAGCTGTTGTATTATATCGTCTAAAGATTTCAGTACATAGGTCTCAAAATTTTGTGAAGGGCTGACTTGTGCAGCAGCAGTCTCGTGGGCCGCCATTTTTAAAATCTAAAGTTACATTTTTGCAATTTTTTACTTTATATAAAATGCGGATTCAGGTCAGTTTTTTTATTATTATTATACGTTCTCTAATCTAGTAGTTTCGGCTTGCCAATTTGGCTGTTAAGTTTGGCTTGTCGGTTTGACTAATAGGTTTGGCTTGTCGGTTTGACTAGTAGGTTTGGCTTGTCGTTTTGACTAAGAGGTTTGACTTCCCATTTGGCTTATCAGTTTGATCATTTGATCAGTAGGTTTGGCTTGTTCATTGATAGGTTCGA
This sequence comes from Turritopsis rubra, assembly GCA_039566895.2. Lineage (NCBI taxonomy): Eukaryota > Metazoa > Cnidaria > Hydrozoa > Anthoathecata > Oceaniidae > Turritopsis > Turritopsis rubra. The sequence goes on from CM077630.1 coordinate 12,276,682, forward strand.
ATGTTTGTCTAATCAAATTGACATTCAAAATTTACATTGACAATTTGTCCACAATATAACTTCATACAACCTAGGTTATAGGTAAAATGAATAAGAACTAAATGAACTTACCATGCATTAAGTATAGAACCTTTGACTAAATATTTTAAAGGATCAAAGGATATACCACAACCAATCAACCTTCATTCATATATTATAGAAAGATATTTGTTTATTTATACTTCCTAAAATGAACGAATTAATTCACATTTCTGGCTCAAAATTTGTGTATGTTCACTTTGTAAACATGTGTTAAGCAAAGAACACCTTGTATTGCAACCAGTTTAATAACATTGCATTGCAAATTGTATCCAATACCCATCATAAGTTGAACTTTTTTTTTTGTTGCCAGCCAAATTGACCTACTATATGTAAAAATACCATACTTCACATAAAATTATCTGGGAAAAATTGCTAAAAACCTGAGTGAAAGGAATTTGGATATGTTATTCTCCATAAAATTGCGCTTCTTTTGATACCAAACATGTTAAGTTAACATTTTTTTCCCGGTTCAACCCTAAAATGACTACACTAATACCTTACTCAGTCTTAAATTCGCGCAATCTAAAATTCGCGCGAATTTCAGACTGCGCGAAAAGGTTTAACCAAAAAGAAAGATGAAATAGAAAAATCATTATTTTTGTCCGAAAATACCTATTTTTCCTGCTACATATGCTATATATATACAGTAGATAAGTTTTTACAATGCAATTTCATGAAATTGTTCTTGGAATTCATCCTTTATGGGAATTCGTTCCGGCTCTAAATAATATTCATTAACGAAATCTTTCATTTGATTGTAGATCTTGTCACTGCAGTCACCTTTACTTATGTATAGAGTTATCGGTATTTCAAGTCCCCCTTGTGGCAGGGGACTTCGACGAAATTTTGCTTCCCTTACAATTGCTGACAAATCACCACCATATTTAGAGTAAAAGCAACAAAAACGCGAAATCTCTCTAGGAACATGACCCACCAAGGTTTCTTCTGTTATTTTTCCAGGCAAATTTGCGTGTATGCCCATCGCATAAGGATCGTGCAAATTCTTTTTCTCGGGGCGTATACGTAAATATTGATTTATTTTTGGTCGCCAGATCTCTCTGTAAACATGATACCCTCTGCTTGCACAAAACACTTTCACAAACTCTCCTTCTGGTTCCCTAGCTTCTTCTACTTTCATATCTTTTGTGTTTGATAGTTCATTCTTTTTTTCTTTCAATTCTCCTTCACGTACTTGGACAATAACAAATTCATCATCTTTTGTAGTAGTTGGTTCAGTTTTTTCAGCTGTAGTAAATGCTTCTGAGTCACATTGTTTGCAGAGCGAAATCTGTTGAAACGCTTTCCATCCCGGAAAATCTTCAGACACTGGAATTGAGCAATTTAATGATTTGTTGCAAACAGGAGTGTGGCATTTTATACACTTATACTTTGTTGAACTGTCACATACAACACAAACTATACTCATGATTAATGTTGTTTTTACCTACACGGCTGAACTGCCTGAACTTTTTAGAGGTTTGTTTTCGAATCATTTTCTTCAAATCAGCGTAGAACTTAAAACGTTCCATTTGTAAGTTCCATTTTTATATGTTCGAATTTGTTGTGAAAATAAAACGTTTGAATTTTGTCACACGAACACTAGTTAACATATAAATTCTCGCTTCTGATTGCCAATAAAATGTCTATTAAAGCATATTTTAAACCTGAAGCTACTGCTTTTGCAGTTAGTGCCAGTGCTGCAGGTTTGTCGACGGCTGAAGAAGTTGAAATTTTAAAACAAGTTAGTCAAACATCAAAAGAAGTTACAAAGAAAAGAAAGAAGTAGGCTTGCGCTTTTTTATCCTTTTTTATACACTGTAGGGTTATTCATTTTTTTATTAACTAAAGATGAGTTTTACTTACCCAAGCTATCTGTTTGAGATAAAACGAGAAATCAGGACATGGATATGGACATAAAAGCATCCTTCTATATCAACAATTACTTAATCTAAACTTTTAAGATTTTTTGCTGGCAGAAATAGAGTTTAGGTTTTGAAAAACGGTATGGTTTGTAATTTTTTTGTTGATTACAGTATTTTCTAAGATATAAGGACAGACGTTAGGGGGGGGGGGGGGGGGGGGGGGGGGATGCTGCAAATTTTTAGTATTTTGAATTTACATTAACTGAAACATAACAACCCAAACCACTTTCCATTCTAATCTAGATATGGAGATTATGACGGCCATATGAGAGCTGAAATAGCAAAGTGGGCAATAGCTAATGGAATTCGACCAACTGCAAAGAAGTACGAAATTGCCGAGTCCACTATTCGTGGATTTATCAAGTCATATAAAGAAGGCCAGCTTGCTGATGGAAACGACGACAACCTTGAATCAATTCCGCGTAAAAGACGCGGAGGCTATAAGTTATTGCCTGAAAAAATAGATCAAAAAGTGATCAAGTTAGTTAAAGAAATGCAGTCATCTGGTGCTGCAATGTCATATAACATTCTTATTGGTATAGCGAAGGGTATTGTAAGTGCCAATGATCGCACTCTTCTTAAGGAAAATGGTGGAAATATTGAATTTTCATTCACATGGGCACAGTCTCTCTTTAAACGAATAGGGTTTGTGAAACGAAAAGCCACTACAGCAAAAATTCCTATCTCACCTGGGTTTGTTAAGGAAATTGGTTTTACTTTTTATCAAAGCATTAAGCGTATTGTTGATACTTTTGACATTCCATACGATCTCATTATAAATCTGGATCAAACACCCTTGCCTTACTGTCTGGTTAATCAATATACAATGGCGAAAAAAGGATCTAAACAAGTAGCCATTGCTGGAAGCACTGACCACCGACAAATCACTGGTACTTTTTCTGTTACCTTATCTGGAAAATTTCTGCCCATGCAGTTAATTTATCAGGGGACAACAGAGAGGTGCCACCCAAAGTTTGCATTTCCAAAGGGATTTAATGTGACGCATAGCAGCAATCATTGGTCCAATGAAGAAAAAGCAAAGGAGATTTTACTCAAAGTTATCATTCCTTATGTTAAGACAGCTAGAAAAACCTTGCAGTTGCGTAATGACAAAGAATGGCTTTTAATCGCAGACGTCTTTAAAGGACAATGGACCGATAGAGTCAAAAAGATAATCGAGGAAAGTAACGGCAAAGTGGTACCGGTACCAGCGAACATGACGCATATTTTTCAACCACTGGACCTGACAGTGAACAGAGCAAGCAAAGCATTCCTACGAAAAAATTCGCAAGACTGGTACTCAAACGAGATCAGAAAACAAATGGAAAAAGGCACACGCGCACATGAAATTAAGGTAGACGTGAAAATTAGTATTCTTAAACCTCTACATGCGGCATGGGTCACATCTTTCTACGACAAGATGCAAAACGACGTTGACCTAATTTTGAACGGATGGAAAAGATCTGGAATCTCCGATGCTGTTGCCAAACCAATTGAGAAAGAAGATCCATTTGAGGAGTAGACTATGCTAAAAACATTTTTAGGATTCTATATTTGTAGTTCGTTTGAAAAGTATGTTAAAAAAGAACTTTTTGTAGAGTAGTTTCATGAAATTTGGGTATTTAATTTCTCCATTCAGTTATTTTCACATGAGCGAATTTGAAACTGCGCGAAAAGGTCCACTTTAGATGCGCGAAATTGAAACGCGCGAAATTAAGCATGAGCGAATTATTCACCCGCGCGAATTTCGAAATAAGTAAGGTAGTTGAAACGATAGCAACAACATATTGTTAGTTTTTCATCCAATTCCCCGACAATGGACAATATTCAGTAGGATCAACCAAAAAATTAAGTACGGCTAGCCAGAATAGATGATTTTCCGTGTTTACGTTTTGTGCTTCTCTACTGCGCATGCGGAGGCAAAACACGGAGGCGGCTACCCTTATGAATGTTTATTTTGCTTCAAAACGCTAGTACTATGTACTACTAGTACTATGCCAAGTTCATGCTGTGCTGTTGGTTGCTCGAATAGGAGCAAAAAGGACTCTGAATTCAAATTCTATAGTATACCAAGTACTTTACAACGAAGAAAACTCTGGTTGAATGCAATTCGTAGGCAAAACTGGACTGAAGTTGAAATTAACAATGCAAGAATTTGTAGTGCACATTTTGTGTCTGGTAAGTCTTACTTATTCATGTTACTGTGCGTTTGCCAGTATTCAAAGCAAAATAAGTTTGTGCTGAAGTATTTTTTATAACAACATGGTTTTGATCTCACTAGCAAAGTTATCACAAAGATGATAATCTAGTTTTTTTTGTTTGTAGGTAAGAAATCAGCTGACCCAAATAATATTGATTATGTTCCTTCTGTATTTGAATACAACGAGCGACAAAGAAAACGTAAATCAACTGAGAAGACATTGCAACGCCAGGTCAGGTATACCAAAAGACAGAAGCTTTTCACTGCTGAAAGTACTTGTAAACTTGTTGATGAAAGTTCCTCAACTACTCCTTTTGATGATGACATGATGCTGAGCTCAGAAGAAAATGAAGTGAGTGGTAAGTGCTTTTCTTACTTTGTTAATAGTATTTCCATAAAAAAAGAACAAAATGGAACCTTACTACACCATAATCATTACACTTTTAGATTCACAAACAGTTGAGAACCTTCAAAGAATGGTAAAGGAGTTGTCAACCGAAAAAGATGAGTTAGTTAAGAAAGTCAAAAAGTTAACAGCTGACAATGTCTCTCGCATGGAGGAAGCAGATAGGCTGAAGAATAAAATCTCTAAATTGGAAAAACAAACTTTCAGATATAAAAATATCAAACATTCTGCTAAAATGCATAAATTTTACATGGGCATCTCCAGAAATGTTTTTAAATGGATTTTGAAGTACATAAAAGCTGATGCTGTTTGTCATAAATTGTTAATTTCAGATCACTTGCTTTTTACACTTGTTAAGTTGCGCCTTGGACTAACAAACAAAGACTTTGCTTATCGGTTTGGTATCAGTAATGTAGTTGTTTCTCGAATTTATCGTCGTTTCCTGTAAAAGTTATCGAAACTTATGGTAAACAACATAATAATTTGGCCTGAAAAACCAGCCCTACGTAAAAATCTCCCCAAATGCTTTCATAAAAAGTACTTGAAGTGTGTATGTATCATTGATTGCACCGAGATATTTATTGAGCGGCCACTCAATTTAAATGCTAGAGCACAGACATGGTCTAATTACAAGAACACAAACACCATGAAATATCTTGTTGCCTGTACTCCAGCTGGTGCTGTGAGTTTTCTTTCTGAAGGCTGGGGAGGAAGGGTCTCAGATAAAGAAATTACGATTAAAAGTGGGTTTTTAGACCTAATTGAGAGAGGTGACCAAGTTCTTGCAGACAGGGGATTTACTGTTGATCAAGAAATAGCAACCAAAGGAGGAATTTTAGAGATACCATCCTTCACCAAAGGGAAATCACAGCTTTCTGCTAAAGACGTTGATGGCTCTAGGCAAATATCCAATGTTAGAATCCATATTGAAAGAGTTATAGGGAGGATGAGAAAATTTAACATCTTGAATACGACGATACCTATAAAACAAGTGGATCTACTAGATGATGTGATGACAACTGTGGCTGGTTTGACAAACTTATGTCCAGGCATTGTTTAATAAATAAATATTTTTTTATATTTTTATGATTTTATAGGTACTTTATATATTGTTAGTCCATTTGATACTAGTCAAGTGATTTTAAACAGAACTTTGAAATTAATTGCTTCCATGTATGGATCCGTCAAACTTTGTTTTTGTGACATCTAAACTGTTTGGCTTTATCTTGATGCAGTCAGGACAGTACCATTTCTTATGTTCTGGTGGTCTCCTTTTTAAATTAACACATGCATAATGGAACCATTCGATTTGGCAGTTATTCCCATCACATGCAATCATTGGTGGTAAAGATGGTCTTTTACAATAACAATACAGTTGATGTTTCTTCTCATTGTTTGGGTCGAGGGCTCTTGTCACAAGTTCTGGTAGTAACACATTTGTGAATACTTTTTCTAATTTTCCCTTTAATCTCTCACAAAACTCCTCATTTCTGTAAACACTTACCAAAATGTTATCAAATTTTGACTAAACAAAAAAATCACAGCTTTCAGTTTCTGTTACTAGCATTTGAAGCTGTACTTGAAAAAAGTATTCATGTTTCTCATCCATTTTGTTAATGGCAATTAATGGACAGTTACTGCAGGATAAATAATCTGTTAGCCCCTTTTCAAACTTAAATGGGCACTTAATCTCAAGTAGTTTTCTTCTATGACAAGAGCAACTGACGATTCCATCAAGACTAGCACGTATGTATGGGAATTTTTGGTTAATATGTAACCCAGTTGTAAAGACATTAAAATTTTTATGTTTGGATTTTTCAATCTCTTTATATTTTTCCAGGGCAGTTTTTTCCCATTTTTTGCCATAATTCATTGCTTTCGTGTTTGCTGGTTCATCATATTGCATAATTGATTTTATTGTTGATAATGCTGGTTTCTCAATATCCATTGTAAAGGGCTTTTTGCAATTAGATGATGTGATCCTTCCAGCTCTGTAAAGCATCCATTTATTTGTGAGATTTTGAGTTTTTGTTAACCTTGTTAAATTTTTATATTGCTCCTTAGTAGATACCTCAAGATATTCTTTGTACAAATTTTTGCCCATTTGTAATTGTTGTTCTTTTGTAAGGTTTGTAGCAGATGGTTTGTAAAAAGACGTGAGCAATTCTGGTATGACACTGTTGCCATCCTCATCTCCTGTGTCTGTCGTCTCCCCTTCCTCTTCGTTATCCAATTCTAGACTAACACTTTTGAATATTACTGCGTTTGGAGCCAGTTGTCTCAATTCCCGTAGCATAGTTTTTTGCTTTTCAGATGAGAACTTTAACGGATCTGGTGAGGAAAAACCAGAAAGCTTGCCCTTGAATGGACTTTCCACCATGGGCACTTTAGCATCTTTACGAGGCCTTTTGAAACAAATACTTTTCAGTGGAGCAGGGTGTGCACGCTTTCTGGACTTCTTCCATTCACACAATTTGCTGGTACATGCAACTTTATTCAACTCAAGTTGGACAGCTGATTGTAATTTGAACAAAAGTGCTGCTATATGGCTGCAGGCTGATCCAAGTCTACAAAACATTATTAGTGATATATCACCCGTTTCTTTTGGATAAGGAAGACATTTTAACTACTTACGTGACTACACCAGTAGGAAATGATTGAATAAAAGTGACCAATTATTAACTTACCCAGCCATACAAGAACAATTAGCAGACAGAATCCAACAACCTTAATGCATTGCAATCCACACGTCATAAAGATTCTCCGTTTTCCCTTGCCTCTGACTTGGGAGGACTTGAGATTTAATGTAGCAGAATTGTTCATTTTTTATTTCATAAATAAACACGTCTTGCACGTGTCCGCAGACGAAAAAAATATATGCCTCCAAAGATTTATAAGCTTTAATCTTATCTTTGGTGTATTCACTTGGTGTATCGATCAGATAATTTACTAAATCAGGCCATGTCACATGGGTCAATCGTGAAATATCAGAATTCCAGCCAATCGTAATATTACAGGGATCGGGAAGTAGTTTTCCGTTATTTAGAGTGAGTTTTTTCAAATACTTTTCTCTATCGTTCTCATCCAATTCTTGAACGTAACTAGACATTGATTTCCACATAATTGTTGATAGAGAAAAGAGAAAAAGAAGCGCGTGCTTTACATATGAATGAATCAAGAAAGTTTTGCTTTTTAATTCTTTTGTTAGAAATCCCTAGGGACAGCTGCAACGCAAAAGTTGAAAAGAGATTATCGAGACGGTACAATACGACAACTTTTTATTGGTTTGCTGTTATTAATGGGACTGTCAATCATTTTAACGAAAGCAAAATATCATTCTCAAAACTAACATATAACTAAACAGATAGAATATCAAAGATTTCATTAGGGTTTTATGAATTTAGCAGTCTTTACGCCTTATTGCCGCCATGATTATTATTTTTTTGCCTCCGAAACCGCGAAAGGGTCTGGGAACCACAACCGTAATACTACCCTGTTCAGAAATATTCTGGAAGATAAAGAAACTATTCCTGATAGACAAATTCAACTTGGGGATTTTGGTAAAATTCCTCTGGTAACGATTGGTGATACCGCTTTCCGAAATTCCCCTGGCTTCTTACAGGTTACGACGAGCGAACAACCGATCCACAACAGAAATATTTCAACAAGAAGTTACGCAGTGCAAGGGTGGTGACAGAGAATGCATATGGCATGTTAAAAGGGCATTGAAGAATCCTTTACAAATAAACGGAATGTCGTCATGGTCTGCATAATGTTGCACAACTTTTATGTAACACGTGATGATCCTTGCAAACCAAGATGGCGATTGGAAGTTAAGCAATTGGGCCTAATTCGAAAATCCGCAAGAATCAAATTTCAATAGAACCAAAATTTCCATGAACCATTGAGCGACTTTGGTTCTTACAAGAACGGACATGACGACAAAAAAGTAGACTGTCTGGTAAAACTCTCTTCTTTGCTTTAAAAACTGTGTACTAACCGTATTTGTACTAATTTTCTTAAGTCAGTACCGATTTAACGAGCAAGCGGTTATGAACGAATATACTCTCTACTTAGCCTCTAATAACAGTCTCAATGTGCAAAATTAAACGGAGTTTTAAATTAGTACGAATAAGGTATATTTATATATTCAGAACGTGTTTTACAAGATAACTGTTCGGTGAATTTCCCGCGAAATTAGCAAATTTTAGCAAATTTTCCTTTCTTTTTCGCAGTAGCGTGTTGCAGTAGCGTGTTGCAGCGTTTCACTGTTGTTCATTATTCCTTCGACCAAAGAGTGGAGCGACGGGACTTCCAAGAAGATCGTCCATCAAAGTAAAACCTCTAATTCTCCCAGTAAACTGTTGGTGGCTTTCATCATACCCTCTTACTCCAGTCGAATGCGGTGGAGTTATAGAACTTTCGTTATATGGGTGGTTGTAGCGGAACTGGTTGTGAACGTGTTGTGGCGTGTTCACTTGGGAGTTATCTACTGGCAACGGATGATTGAAGATTGGAGGATTGTAGTTTGGTGGATTACGACTGGCAAATGCGTTGGCATAAATTTTGGCAATTTCCAGCTCGTGTTTACGTGTTTTTTCGGCTTCTTCGAGCCTTTCTTGTCGTTGCCTTTCCTCACGCTCTCTTTCTGCATCTAGCGTCATCTTCATCCTTTTTACTTGTGCGTCTGCCATTGCTTTCATGGACTTTGCTACTTCACTGAAAGCCTGCTTGTTCGACCTTATAACAACCCGCTTTTCGTGCACTTTTGCGACCAGCTTGTTGTTTTTTTTCGTTTCCTTTGCACTTCCCTGTTCCTGCTCTTCTGGTTCGTCTGCTTCACTGTCTTCTTCTCCTTCAGCTACTTCGTCGTTTGACTCTATGTCGGATAGTTCTTCCCCAGAGTCGTCTCCCCTCACAAAAGATGTCTCCTGGGGGCACGATACTGGGTCGACCTCCGCATTGTTGTCGGTGAATACCCCGTCAAGCAGCTTAAACCACTCAGGATCGTCCTCAGCGGCAAGACCTGACCCTTTTACGCGTTCGTGCAAGGTACGCCATTGTGCTTTTAATGACTTAAGTTGTGTTCTTAATTTTGGAATTGATGTATCTAACGGCTCATATGGTTTTTTATTTCCATTATCATCTCGGAAATTGTTCCTTTCATTCACGGCTATAAAACATGGATCTTGCAGTTGCTTGTCGAATAATGTCTTAACATGACCAAACAATTCTTCGTTTGAAGATTTCTCCAGCGAAAGTTTCTCTATAGCAATTAAAAAGTTGTTGTCCGAATCGATAAGCACCTCAGCAAAACACGCTTTTTCATCTAGAGTCCATCTCCTACTGTATGCCTTAGATGACTTCGCTGACGCAGACTTGCTTCTTTTCTTGCCTTGAGATGCCATCTGAAAGAAATAAAATTTTATTGGTTAATCAAAGGATTATGTACGATTTTTTATCACTCTCAAACTGACAAAATCTCATAGCGCGAAACGAATAGACCCGTGTTTAAAAATGAATAGGTATGGAACTACTATGAGTATGCGAAGAAGGGTTAAAGTGTTAATATTTTCTAATCAAAGTTTTAATGATTATGACGTTAAATAACCAGTTTTGCCCACTGGATACGGCCTTTTAAAAAACCAGCTGCTGTGTATACTGCACAACTGATGACTGCAACAAGTGGCTTTTAGATTGTATGTAATCACTTACATTTTCAAAAAAATCACCAAAAACTTGATCAAGTTGTTCTTCCTCCCGAAATTCAATGCTGCTCTTATAACGTGCTCCATGAAAATATACTTACCACCAGTAAAGTCAAACGGATATTGCGAAATGCATAACTCGCATACTCATAGCACAGTAGAATGTAACGTTGTGAAAAGATCAATTGAACACTACAATAATATTAGTGGTACGAAGCCAAGAGACGAGACGAGTCTCTTCGGCTCGAGGCCAAAGGGAGTGGCAAAAGCAGTGTATTTTCTGCTTTCGGCCTTTATCAATTGATTATAAAATCCGTGTTTCAAATCAATCTTTGAAAATACACCCTTCCCTTCTTTCACCAAGATTTGCATTTGCTGGATTGAGCTGAGAATATACGGTTGAGGATTTGCTTGCTATACCAGCTGTTTTTTTAATTCGCAAAAATCAATAACCATATGGTACCTGTTTTCTCCATTCGGTCCCGGCTCTTTTGGCACAATAAAAGCAGGGAGCGAGGTTGTACTCGTTGATGGTTCAATATAGCCATACTTCAATAACTCGTCAATGATCTCCTTCATTGCGTTCATTCGTTCCGCCGGGAGATGGTATATCTTCATTGCAGGCAATTTTGAAGGATCCTTGACTTCAATATGGAGTTGGTCTCATCCTGGGCAGATTTTTCTGTTCAAACGCCACTCTCATCTCTTCATTCCATTTCTCTGTATAGAAGCGTTCTTTATCAGGATGATATTTGATTGCTCGCATCAAATCTCTTTTCAAGGGTTCCTGAGGAACAGTGAGCTGCGTGACTTTATATTCTAATAAATCCGCTATCTTTTCAGTTGTTGGAATTGCAGATATTAGACCAATCAGGTGGTGGCCACATTCTGTGATTCCCTCTGTAATTGGATCACCGTCCACATCCACCAATTGCCATTCTCCATTAATAATTTGGAGATTCCACTGGTATTTGGCCAGAAAGTCGATTCCAATTAATGTAAAAGGCAGTTGGGCTGCTATCACTATCGGTTGGAATAAATACTGCTGTCCGTGGTGATAAATATAAATCTCAGCTGTCCCCAGCGTTTTCAGTGGTCTTGAGTCAGCTGCTCTAAGTGAAACTCTCTTCTCGTATGTTACTTTTGCACGATGGCTTTGGCGGTATTTTCGGATATTACGGAAACATGCGCTCCTGTATCCACCAACGTTGTAAGGCATGAACCGTCAGCTAATCTGAATGTTACTTTAGGTGACGTTATCTAGGAAAATCTGTCGTAAAAGTAATCAGCTGGATCTTTCCTCATTGTTGAGAGCATCTTGACAATCTTCGTGCCCACGTTGGTGCTATGTTCACCACCGCAGATTTCGCACTTCTTTTGCAGGCGTGCTGTGTTAGCTAGGATGGGATTAGTGTTGGTTGAGTTTTCGTCATTTCGAGAAGGAGCTAGTTCCGGATGCTTCTTCCAGCATTTCTCCTCACTGTGCCCCATTTTATGGCAAAAGGGACATGGAGGTCTGTTATCTGTTCCTTGCTTTCCTTTCTGTTGAAGCCGTTCTCTTGATATTCTGACTACTTGGCACTCTGCGGTGCTGTGGGTGTATGCGTTATGGATTTCGCAATATTTCGTGTTTTATTGGTATTTGTTGCGGCTGGGGTGGGGTTGAATGATTGACGATATCTGTTTTTTCTGCAATCTGCCGTATCATGATTAAAAAGATTTGGGCAGTTTTGGCATTGCTTCGCTCTTGGATTAACTGTTATGTTACATTCAGCTGTAGTATGAGTGTTTCAATGTAACAGGTTCTTCTACTGGAGTTGCCAAAGAGATTGTGGGTCACTCTTTCAATCATTCTGCACAAATTGACAGCTTGATCGAAATCGGTGTACATCCTGGAGTTTATCATGAGATATTCCCTATACTTCGAATGCATACCGCTTTTCATTATTTTTATCAATTGATCCAAAGGAGTATTTGATCTCTTTGCCATTGCTCTGATGCGGTTAGTAAATGCCTGAACCGTCTCAGTTTTACCTTGAGTCACTTTCATGAGCTGTATCTCGGTAATGTCTTTCATGCCTGTTTATGAAAGTTTGAATGACATTACGCAAACCTGTCAAATGGACGGACCAAAGTTCGTTATTGGAAATCGGCTTTTCTTGGACATTCAACACATTCCGACCTACTTACAAACTTCAACGAAAACTTGACAGATTTAGATGCCAGAAAAATGTTTCAAGTTTCGATGGATGGGCCTTCCGTGAATTGGAAATTTCTTAGCTCTCTGAACACTCACAGAAAGGACAATGAGCTTCCACAGCTCATAAACATTGGAAGTTGTTCGTTACATATAATCCATGGTGATTTTAAAACAGCTGTGGAGTCAACAACATGGAACATTAAAGAGACTTTAAAAGGTTGTTGGCAAATTTTGCATGAAAGTCCTGCTAGACGTGAAGACTACGAAACAGTGACAGGTGCAAAACAGTATCCTCTTTTCTTTTGTTCCACCAGGTGGGTTGAGAGTAAGCAAGTAGCAGATCGTGCTATTGAAATTTGGCCTAACATATGCAAATTAATTGAGTTTTGGGAAAAGCTGCCATCTTCGAAACAACCCAAGTCGAAAAGTTTTTATAACGTACAGAAAGCTGTGAAAGACAATCTCACACTACTGAAGTTGGAGGTGTTTAGTTTTGTTGCCAGTTTACTAGAACCTTATTTGTTGGCTTATCAAGCTGATAAGCCCATGATACCTTTCCTATGCAGTGACTTGGAAAGTTTGTTAAGAAACATATTGAAATTGTTTGTAAAACCTGATGTTATCAACAATTGTGTCACACCAGCACAGTTGAAAGATATTGACATACTGAAAAAAGATAATTTAGTTAAACGAAAACATGTTAAGATTTCGCAGCACAAACACGACTTGCTGCTGTAATAAAAAAAGATGCAGTAACAAATGGAGATATAGATAATCTAAAGAGGGATTGTGGTAATTTATATATTCAATTAGTCGAGAAGTTCATAGAGCGTACCCCACTTGGTTCAATCATTGTACGCAGTTCTGTTGTTCTTAATCCGAAAACATTAATGAACATGGCCACAGAAGATTCTGAGAAAAAATTCCAGGCAATTTTAACCCACTTGATCAGCCTGAAATATGTCACTCCAGTTTTCTCTGATAAAGCACTTCTTCAGTTCAGCGATTTTAAAAGAGAATCGAGAGCACATCTAGACATTTTTTCCGCCTTTAACAGAGAAACTGATCGTCTTGATGACTTTTATTTTTAAAAATGTTGGGAAGTACAAAGAACTGGCAAAAGTATTCAAAGTTGTTTTAACCTTAAGTCATGGGCAAGCTTCAGTTGAAAGAGGGTCGATTTTATTAAATTTGTTGAAGAAGCTGAGAAGAAAGGAGATTTAACATTAGTTTCAAAAGCTAATGCCATGAAACGAAAATCAAATGAGAAAAAGGAAGAAATTAAAAAGTTGGAAGATGCACTTGGTATATTAGAACAAAAAGGAATGTCGTTTCACTGATTCGCATGCACAACATTTTCCTGAAAGAGACATTTAAAAGCTATGTGCACTCTAAAAGCACGTTCTTTTTGGATGGCTCCAAGGAACTTTTTACTGTTTTTATTTTGTTCTTTTTAAAACACGAAAATGTTTTTTTATGTTGCTTTTTATTTTCATTTTTTGCTGAAACGATGCCATGAAACATGTTCTTGTAGAGGCATTCAAATGCAAGCATTATTCTCTTGTTAGTTCTATTTGTTCGATACTTGGAGTGCTGGTTTTGACACATTTTTAAAAAAAAGTTCTTGTAGCTAGTCTAGGTTATGGAATTTTGGTGTCAACAGTATGCTTACCTTACAGGTTTCTTTTACCTTGATGTTAATCTCATTGTTTTATTAAATTTGCAAGATAAACACAATATTCACCAGCGTAATAATGGTTGTGTAACTTCCAGCAAAATTTAGACTCGCTTTATTTCAGGATCTCCACTGTTTTGTTAAATGCTACTGGGGTCAGTTGTGTTGTTCACATAAGTTGCCTTAAACTTTGTTATTATAGTCCCGTTTTTGTTGATTTGTGAATTTGTCAAATCTGAGCAGGGAAAAAGATATTTAGTTTAGTTTATAACCCTAGCTCCAAACCATTTGACTTCACTGATACACAAGGCTTTTTTAAATTCGTTTTTGGTCTAGGTTTTTTATATTTTGTTCATACTGTTGTATGGTATTATGTTTAGAATGAGTAAGTTGCCTACATATTATTTCCTTCTCCCAACCCATATAGATGCAGTACAAATAATCTTATCGTAAGTATGATTTGTTGTTCTGAAGTCTTGAGAGAGCATACCACCCGAAGTTTTGTTATTCTTGATTTCATTTTCATGCCACTTAGGTTTGGTAGAATGTGTAATACGACACAATAATTCTAAGCCTCTATTTCCAAAGACAACATTTTAAATAACAAAATTTATATATTTTGAATAACTGCCAGGAAATACTGATTCTTCATGCTTAGTTAAGTTCAATAAATCTCCTGAATACAATTCCTGCCTTTGTTTATAATCTTTAGGAGAGTAATTGATCTGGAATTGTGTGTTGCTATTGTCTGTCTGTTTTTCAAGAATTTCTTTATTGATATAAATTGTCTCAGTGAAAAAAATTCATGGGTTATGATATGCTAAAATTCGCGAAATCCGTAGAATTTTGAACCAAGGCAATTTTTATAAGGGAAAAAAAAGGCCTAAAAATGGGGAGAAATCAGGGAAAACTCAGGGAATTTTTTTTCTTCCCAAGTGCTGTGGACCATGTTACTGTATCATCATATTTTCGTAAATCTTTAAGACTAAACGTCATGTCATGTTGGCTGGCGGCACTGCGTTAATAAATGCAGGTTGAACCACCATGATTCCTGCTGTTGGATTATCTACATTAGGTATTCCTCCTGGGGGGGTTCCATTCAATCCTTCTGGTCGTGGCATCAATGAATGTTCTCTGCTTCTCCATAGATTCGATTGGAGATCCGCGAGTCCACCCATTCCAGTACTATTGAAGGTCCGTGAAAATTTCCGATAAGGTGTCGCCAACTTTCATGTTTCGATATTTATAGACTGCCAGGGCAATAAAAATGGTGTCTTTTCTTTATTAGAATAGTTGGGTAACGTCATTCCGTGATTGTAGAAGATAGTTTCGAGTGATGCGCTGTAATATCCTGCCGCTTCTTTTCTAATGACATACCTATCATTTTCCGATACATTCATACAGCTCTTTTTAGGTCTTTTTCTCCTTCATCATAGCTACGCTGCAGTTTGTCGATGAAGATCTGGAGCAGCGACAGTAGTTCTCTCATATCACTGGACTCCGACTCTGTATACCCTTGCATAACTGATATAACCTTTGCATGTTCTTCCTCAAAACGGTAAACCGTCTCCAAGGATTGTTGCTGTCCTTTATGTATCAGGTGGATTTGGCCATCAATTGTTGAAACTAGTTCATTAAAATTTGGACCAAATCATCGTATGCTGTGCTCATTGGTTCCATTTTTCTTGGAGCTACCCATATCATTGAGTTGTGCAGAGTAAGGAGTTGTTGATATAAACGATGTACCCGGCGCTTCTGGCATCTCTATCTCTTTCTTCTTTGACAGGGTTTCTACTAAAATTTTATCAAAAAGTTCCCTGATTTTCCCTGATATTTTACCGTAATTCAAACAAAATTTCCCTGATTTTCCCTGATTTTCGACGTACAGCAAGAGATAAAAACACATCCATAACTTTCACACTAGATCTGATTTTAAAACTAAAAAATATAATAATGAACAAAACTCACTTTTCTACAATATAAATATAAAGTTTTTAACTAACAACTTTCTAAGGGGAAGTCAAGGCAACACACTCACATCATGACGATGACCTTTGTCACTTTACCTGTCAATACAAATCTTCAATACATATGCATTAGGTATAGTGCAATGCCTAGTTGTTTATCTGTCTGATTGACAACAGTACAGTATTTTAGGATTTGAGATTTTTTTACTTGAATTCCCCTTGGAAGCATAAAAGTAAATGTCACAACCATGGTGAGCAAAAGCAATAGAAAAACTTCAATGATTTTCAAAAGTTCCCAATGAGTTTGTATATACTTTTTTGCTGAAATGCCTTTACAGCAACAGTACCAAGAAGTATTTTCTCAGTTCATGTAAACTTTTTCTAATAGCTACCTACTTGTTAGATAGTTAAAGTAAGAGAAACTTGAAAAAACAATAACAACAATAACCAAAAAAACCCTAAAAAACAAAAACAAATCATTGTCTCCATATGTTTCTGTCACTGATTAATTTCAGAAACCTTATTTAAAATTTTTGCCATTTCGCACACTAGGTTTCAAACATAAAATTTGCATGTCTACATACAGTTTAACTGTATAAACAACAACAAAACAAGTAAGTTTAAATAACAAACCAGGGTCATAATCAGAGCAATTTTGAGTACCACTTGCTCTAAATCTTATTGAGCATGAAAAAATGTTGTAGTTTTTTATAGCCATCAGTCCAGTTATTAATTACCTCTTAAAATGGCACCCATCAAAAGCTCTGCATATAATATAACCCTAAGTAATCCAAACAAAATGAAAAGCTAATCCCTGTTACAAAAGTACTAATTTCCTCTTAATTTCTTCCTTTTTTCTAACAATACTGACAATGTCTCCTCAAGTTTACTAAGTTCACTTTCGTTATCTTCTGCTTTTTTTTTCAAGTCATTTTCTTTAGTTAGATATACTTTCATTTTCGTAAAATCAGTTTGCTCTCCGGCTTTTTTCGCATACTTGACAAACTCTTTGTTGTAATTATCACATAATTCCTTCAAGACTTTTTTTCTGTCATCTAACACAGTAATTTCATCATTTAGTAAGTTTAACTGGGTGTCTTCAACCTTCTTCTTGTTTTGTTGCTTTTGATCTTCCAGGTAGGAGAGGTACTTTATGTGTGAACTACGGACTGATTGAATCATTTCACTTTGGATGCTAACCTGATGTGGTTTTAAATTTTGTGCCACGAGGTAATCCTTTATAAGACGGCATGATGTCAGTGAACGTTCTTTCATGTTATCAAAAAGCATACCACTGTTTATACTGAATCCTCTCTCCACTGCCGCTTGACCGTGACTTAAAGTGAAGATTAGCTTTAAAACCTTGGACAGTCCCTTGTATGATGAACCAACTTGTAATGTATGAAAGAAATGTCATCCAAGCGTACTTTGTCACTCTGGAACTCTTTAAAAGATGCAAGAAAAGTTGTAGAACTTTCCTTTAGCAATGATGAAAACTGTTGTAGGGCAACATCACAGTCAACAGAGGTTATGAACTTGCATGACAACAGATGATGAAGCACCTGCTTCATTTGCTTCAGTACCTTTTCGTGTGAAGTGGTGGATATTAATCCTGGGTTAATGCATCCTGCTGATTTAAGGAATGATGATCCAGTTAAGCCTCTTTCAAACAGTTTTTCAAGGAGAGTAATGAGTAGCAGTCTACATTCTTTAATAAATTTCATTAATACGTCTGTTGGTAGCACGTCCCTCCTTTTGAGATCCTTTAAAGGGGAACTGAGGTTTGGAAAAAAAAATTTTTTTATTTCATTATATAATCAAGGACAGTGTATGTATTCATTAGAAAAAAGAATTTTCAAAAAATATTAAATATTTCCTAAAATATAAGTATTTGAAAATTTTGATTTTTGAGTTCAAAGTCCGTTTTTTGACGTCAGAGGTGGTAAACGATGATAATGAGCGCACACGGCGTGTATCGTCAGTTATTAATGAAATATTCCTCAACTCTGAACTCCTAACTGTGGAAAGATGCCTTGTACGTGTCTTGCATTTGGATGTACAAACACAAGTTCAAAAGGCACAAATAAGAGTTTCTTTAAGTTTCCTGATCCTGACAAGTACAAATTGCAATGTAGAAGTTGGTTGCACAATATGGGGAATGCAAAGTGGAATATAAACAATATCCATTCCACAAATAATCGCCGTCGACTCTGCAGTGATCACTTTCACGAAGATTGCTTCGAACGAGATTTAAAGTTCGAGTTGATGCCACAGTTTGGACGTAGTTATACTAAGTTGAAGCCAGGTGCTGTACCGACAATATTTAAGCACAAGGTATATGACAACATAAACATCGATGGAACCATCGTCCCAAACAAACCATCTGCATCTCGTAAAAGAAGTTTGGATTTACAACATAAACAAGTAAGTTGTGAATAGATCAAGAAAACTTCAACCATACACCCAAACACAAATTTCTAATATTCAACGTCTTCTCTTTTATTATATTACGTTTCTTTTCATAGTACATGTCTTTGGAATTCCTATGCTATTTGTGTATATTTCATTCGAAAGTCATTTATTAGTTCTCAAAAGAAAATAATTACATACAAAAGTGAGGAGTTAAATATTAAGGGATGGTCTACATTATCTATCATTGATTTTCAACAATTTTGTTACGCCACCTCAGAATGCACATGGCGTCATTTTGACGTTGTTCTGACGTCCATTCAACTTCTCAACGTCAGATAGACATCAGAATAACGTCTAAACGACTGACGTTGTGTGCTTAGTGGGTCCCTTTCTTGCGACGTCGGATGGACGTTAGAAAAACGCTATAACGATATATATATATATATGCTTATTGAGACCCTTTTTTCTTATTAACTCTTCAAACAGATCATCAAGAAATTAATTACTGAAGAAAGTGAAGTTCATCAAGGAAATCATGCACATCCTATCCAGGAAGACGTTACTGTAGAATCAGCTCCAGGAACCTCAGCAGATTTTCCCATGTAGGATATCAAACAATTTGCGACTGTTGGAACCCAGACAGAGTCAGAAATGTGGCCGATGACTTCAAGCCCTCAAAAAGAGGCAATTGATGTTATTGAATCGTTTCACTCCGACGGTGACTCGGAATATCTCCCGCAAAACGACTCAATTGAAAATGAAGGCTTTCCAGAGAATTTCGGAAGAGAGGAAACTAGTTTGGTCAAGGGTGAGAAATTTGTTGTTTACGAGAGCATGTTGGACCAAATTTTTCATTATCTCCGTTGCGATAAATGCTTTTTAGTATCCAGTATCTCGAAATCAAAGTTAGGAACAAGCATTCATTGCAAGCTTTATTGTGAAAACAAGCACCTCATTTTGGATTGGAAAAGCCAGCCACTCATCGGAAAGCTCCCGTCTTTCAATCTCTTGATATCAGCCGCTATTTTCTTCTCTGGCTCTACCTATGAAACATTTAATAAACCTGTTAGCTATGCAGGTCTCAACTTTGTAAACTCGAATACTTTCTATAACATTCACAGAAGGCTCATTATTCCGGCAACTAGAGAAAAGTACAAGAGTTGTATTGAATCTGCACGGGAAGAAGTTAATTTAGCAGAGGATGGTCGATTCGATTCGCCAGGAAAATCAGCTAAATGCTGTACCTACACCTGTCAATCACCATCCACGGGGAAAATTATAGCAAGTTCCACTATCCAAACATCAAAAGGGAAGGGGTCAGCTCCACTAGAGCTGCAAGGATTCAAGAATTGTGTAGAAGACCTCGAATCGGATGGATTCACCCTTTCTGCTATTGCTACCGACAGAAACCGGCAGATCGCCTAATGGCTCAGAGAAAACCGAGTAAAAATCAAACATTGCTTTGATCTTTGGCATTTCGCGAAAAATATCAAAGGCATGTTGAGAAAATTGATCAAACGCAAAGGTTGCAAAATAATCCAGGAGTAAATCAAGCCAATTGGAAACCATTTGTTTTGGTCTGCTGACAATTGTGACGGGGATACTGAAACATTACAACAAATGTGGAAGTCAGTTTTGGAGCATATCACAAACAAACATGCGTTCAAGAGAAAATACCCAAAATATCCTAAGTGCGCCCACAAGCCTTATAGTAAGGCCAAAGCTCGTCGCAAGAAGTGGATTGATCGCAAAAGTGACGCGTTCTTCACCATTGAAAAAGTTGTCCTGGACAAAAAGAATTTGACAGATACGGCACATCTGACGGAGCCGCATCATACTGGCAGTCTTGAAGTGTTTCACTCCGTTTTAAATTTGTATGCTTCAAAACGCCAGGAGTTTCGAGTTGAATGTTATGGATGCAAGAGTTAAACTTGCTATTCTTGATCACAATTCCAACGTGAATAGAAAGCAGTCATTGGTTAGAAAGGAACGCAAAGGGTCCGGAAAAGTTGGTGAAAAGCAGTGGAAGTTTGTATCGTCCCGTTTATCGAAAGAGTGGGTCGCAAAGGAAAAGAAAGAACCAAAGTCAGTTGACTTTGTGTATGAGCTGATTGAGTCGGTTGTGCTTCGTAAACAACAAGGTAGACGAACGACTACGAAGGTTTCGAATCTTGAAAACCGGTTAAAAAGTCCACCAAATATTGCATATACAGACCGTCCGGATAAAGAAGTCATTCTTGATAAATACAAAAAAATAAGACGTTTCAAAAGACAGTTAAATTATTTATAGCCAGATCGAGGAGGAGTGTAGAGAACAATTTTTGAGTACACTGCAAAATTTAAAAAATAAGAATAAGTAATTTTTTACTAGGAATTCTTAAAATAAGTATTTTTTTTAATAAAATTCTTTAAAATAAGAAAAAATTCGCCTAGAAATCAGATTCTTTCTCGAAACAAGAGAACATCAGTTTTCAAAACGGGAACTGTTTTTTTTTGTTTAATGTCTACCCAAATTGGACCTATTTTGAGAAGTAGTTCAAGACTTTTGAGACATGTTTGGTTTGGAAATGGATTTGCAAGGATTATGTACAAACTTTCGACAAGGATGCGATACAAATGTAAACAGTTGGAAATGTTAAAAGATCACACTTGTTCTTACATTCATGATGGTTACAAAACATAACAAGATATATATAACAGCGAATATATTTTAAAAATTTTCACGTTCACTTTCGCAAGAATTTTAGGATTTCGGAGAAATTAATACACACAAGTTTCTTCAACACAAACATAAAAAACAACCTTAGGAATTAAAGAGAATAACCAAAACTTCAGACCGATTCTTGATTTTTTTTAAATGAGCATTTGCAAATATAAGTTTACCCACATAAGGTATGTAATTCTGTTGATTATGTCGCTCAGGGCCACAGGGAGCAATTTTTTATTTCCACGCAGGAAAATGCTTGTAGCTTGAATAAAGTATATGGCACAGAAAAATTTGCTTTGGAAAAAAGGCTGTATTACTTTGCTACATAATGCTACTTGTGGCCACTCAACTTTAAGAACAAAAATAATCTAACAGTTTAGAGGATTACACCCTTTTATGTGTTCCGGTATAATATCGTTAAATGAATATTTCGGCTGAATGAAGTACTCATGGGATATTAAGTCCTCTTTTAAATGAAATACATTAAAGTCCAGCAGTGACTCGTACGAGGAATATCTTGAAGCATTGTTGGAAAGTTCAACTTTGTATGCTTGAAACTGAAACGAAAACTCTAAGACATGCAGCAGTTTAACTTCAAAATATATAAAGTCGAAGACAGAAACGATCGTGATAACCTCTCCGAACACAGGGAGTAAGGTTTCTCTTTCGGCATCTATAGCGAGAATAGAACCTTTAGTGTATTTTGTTCCATGTAACATGATCCAGCTCACCGTAAATACATGGTCAAAAACGATTCCCGGGAGCAGTCCAAATTGATTAAACGAATTTCTGAGCTCAGATCTTTTATCAGTGTCTACCTCTTTTACAACTCCACAGGACTTTTCTACATTGAATAAGGGGTGTGATGCACCATCTTCTGAATTATCTCCAAAATTGCTAGTTTCACTGTATGCATATCGATTAGCAAGTGAAAAAGGAAGATTCTTGAAGTTTTGTGATCGAGCTAGCTTCTTGAATGGCTTGTGGGCTCCCTCAAAAGTAAAACAAGAATAGCGAATAGGTGGACCAAGCTCTACAATATCTCTTGCTGAGTGTAACAAATAGTGATGTTTGGGTAGCAAATTCATGTCAGGAAAAAGGGCTTTAAAATCTTTCAAATGTTGTGAAAGTTTATCTTCCAGCAGTATGACACTTGTTCTCTTGATTATAGGAGAGCACAGTATTTGCATGATTTCTATCAATTTTATGATGAAAATAAAATGTTCATCTTGGAAATCAACCAAAGGCCCAAAAATGAATGGAAATAAGCGCAAAAATAAACGAGCCTGGGCTGCCTGTAACTTTAGTTTATATCTTTCATCTCCATTAAATACGGTGTCTTTGATAAGTGGGGGCTTAGATGATAGTTCACTATATCCATAGTTGTGACTGGCCATTGATCCATTAATCAGATTCAAAGATGTACATTTAGCATTGATAAACTTTTCAATTACTAATCGTAGTTCATACTGTACCACTCCTTCAAATGCTACATGCATCAAATCTTGGGGCATTTGTTTTGTTATGTCGAAATCTGGCAATCTGCACAAACAACTTCTTCGATTTATCCCATACGTTGTCATTAGTTCATTGCGCATACTATCTGTAGGTGCGTCTTCAATTTCTTGACAGTGGCTTGTGTACAAGGCAATATTTCTGGCAGTAAACTCGTCTAGATGGAAATTTTCCTGCAACAATTGAGAAGTACAATAACATTGACGACATTTCTGGTATGATGACCCAACGCCTTCCTTAAAACCGCCCCACATATGTTGCCCTAAAGTATCCCCAATGCATATCACAACTTTACCATAAACTGTTACAGTTTTATCGTTTATGTTAACATCATGTCCATGGTACAATAAAAGTAAATCATCTATGATAGGCTCTAAAATCTTTTCAACGCCATATTTTTTAACAGTTGAAGCATTTGCAATGGCTAAAAGCTTTACTGCACACTGACGACACCTATACTTTGCTGGAATGTTTAATATACAATAATAGTACATATCAAGCTTGTGAATTCCAGAGGAACTTCCAAGGGGATTACAGACTTCCAATTCATCATGGTATATCATTATCGCGAGTGCTTCTGGATGATCAGCAAAATATTTATCATTTTTGTACAATGACCCATCAAAAAAATCAAAATATGTGTCTTCGTCATTCATACTATAAGGTGTCTTCAACAAAATGGATGCCAACTTTGGATTTGCAAGCAGTTGTTCTAAACTTTCCAACAGTGGATAATACATGAAAGTTTCTTCTTTCTCAGCTATCATAGACATATGTTTGCGCTTTCTTGTCAACACAGTTGCAACAATAATTTTTTGAGGAGTGACATGGGGGAACTTCAACTTGATGTAGGATTTTTGTAATGCTTCTGTGGAAATTTCATCAAATGGATGACTAGTATTGTCAAATATTTCTGATATCATTTCAAGTTCGCTATTGGAGGTCAAACCAAGTTTCTTTATAATTTCGTCTTTCAGAATTGAACCATATTGAGCCACCAAGCATGTTACATTGTCAATGATGCTGTTCATTGTAACCTTAAAAAATAAAGAAAAATGTGAATTACTTTGGCCTTTATTAAGGAAATGTTTTAACTTTAGTAAAATGCAATGTTCAGAGACAAAATATTTTAAAATTGAGATATAAACATTATATATATATATATAAATTGACTCCACTATAAAAAAATAGATGAAAACACATTATATCTAAATTACATAGATTCTTAAAGTTTTTGTTTACCTGTGATAGTTTGTTACGTTCCTTGGTTTTCAAAATAAACATTACAGCATTCATTGTTAGTTGTGATTTCATAGACTAAAAATGAAATACAACACATAATGGATAACTATTATATAATTGAAATTTGGAAGTACATAATCAGAAAGATCTCATTTAAAGTCATACTCATGAAGCTAAAAACAAAGGCCTTAAACGTTGTTACCAAACATGCAAGAAAAAAGATATAAAATAAAAGATAAAATAAACTATAAACACTGATCGATGTTTTGGAATCACAAAAATAACTCTACAGAAAAGGACTCACAAAATGTCTGAAAGAGTAACCTATTTGAAAACAAATAATGTGCCATTTTGAAAATCACTTGGTTTTGATGACATCATTAAATATTTATATAATAATTCTTACATTTTCGTGTGCATCCAAATCTCTAGAAGCATTATCAAGTGCATCATTTTCGGAGTCAGTTTCAGAGTCAAGCAATAAGCAATCTTCTTCCAAATTGTTGTTGTCATCACTTATGTCATCATCATCATACACATTATCATCATCAACAGGATAACTATTAGGAACCTCCTCATCAACATCAATTTCATGATGAATTTCGGTTTGACTTTCAGTTATCAATTCATTTCCTCTGAACAAGTGTCCGTCATAAATATCCTTATGTTTTCTTGTCACATGTTTGTATAGTGAATTAAACAGAGTGAATTTTGCTGGGCAGTTATTAACATTGCATTGCACAGCAAAAGATGGTTTATTTGCATGCACACATCGATAATGATTGAGAAGTAGGCGAAGTGAAAGCGATCGAAAGCTTTTACAAAGTAAACAATTGAAGATTTTTTCATTCATCAGATCCATCTGCAAGTGCGTACCAACATCAAAATACATCAAAATGATCCATCCACCATTTTGACCTAGCAACTCGACTATGTTTTTAAATCCGTGTAAAGCAAAGTTGATATTTTACTGAAAAACAGAGGGTGAGATAAGGGTATTGACAGGACTAACTTGTAGTTAGAGAACTTAGTTCAAAGTTATTTTACTCACATGTATAAAATTACAAAACGTTTTTTAAAAGAGCAAATGCAAAAAAAAAAAATAAAGCTATATTTCTTTTTCAAATTAAAAAAAAAAAGTCTAATGTTCGTATTGGTATTTTATGGTATTTTATTCTTCGGCTATTTTGTCCGGGCACGAGCGCGTTGCCCTCACCACATGGTCTAACCTCTGGATGTAGCATTCGTTACCTAAGGGCAGGCCAGTGAAGACTTTTTAAAAAGATCATGGTATCCTTCGAACTAATAAACAAAATCGTCGATAAATATCCAGAGATAGGAGAATGCTTTTTAGGTAAGTTATGACTAAATTATTTGTTTTTTCTGCATGTTCTTTTTGTGCCTTCATGTTTTACATTTTTAAGAAACAGACTTTTGTCATATCCCAACAAGAGTCCCGTAGATGAAGCCTTGCCAAAAGATGTTTTACATATCTTCTGTTTTCAGAAAATTCCTTAATTGATACAGCATTGTTGGCAATGAGCTTCCTCGAAGTAAAACAACTATTGAAAAACTTCACCGCCAAAGAAAGATGTGATGTCTGGCAAATTATTCAGGTTTTTGTATTTGTATGGTTGATTTCTATATATATAACCCTGGGGGTGGAAGTTGTGCTGATTTTTTCTTCTCAATCTAAATTAGACATTAGTCCATTCATCAATATCCAGTTGGAAACAAAAATGATTTATATATTTTAGCATCATGAGCAGATGAAATACAATGAAGCTTTTGGTGATACACCACCACATTTGAGTCCTTTAACAGTGTCGAAATCGCCAACCATTTCCAATCCTGTGTCAGTAACACCAAAATCAATCTTGAATCCTTTAATTGAAACACCAACCAGATTAAACAATTCTCCGTTGTCAGAAACTGTCATCTCCCGAAACAATTTGGTAGCAAAGCAAGATTCTGAGAATGCAGAGGATGCTCCGAAAGTGGAAATCAGAACCCCCTGTTTCACAGTGTACCGAGAGGCTGAGTTAATTAACACAGAAAAGGCGGGGGGATTAAACCATTCCCAAGTCAGCCGGCTGGTAAGAGCAACCATTACAAACATGGAGGCTGAAATATTTCCATATAAGAGGAAGCTAACAAATATAGAAATAGAGGAAATGGCAAAATCTCTTGTTATCGTGTATCCGTCATTGAAAGATGTTAAAGGGACTCATGTAAGTTTCCATTTTCTTTTTAAATGTGAGTTTGCCAAAACCAAGAGCAGGTTAAGTAAGCATTCATTATGAAAAAATGATTAACTGTTTTAGTTATCTTCTTCTGTTCTGTGTCCTTTCTATTGAAAATGTTATTAATTTTATTCGACAACTGATCTCGGAATAATTAAATTGTTTCAGTTAGAGATAGCTCGGAAACTCACAAAAAGAGTTTACAACCAATCAGCTAAAAAGAACTCACACAAAGAATTTACAGATTCCAAGGCGAAAAGAAGGAAAAAGATTCTAGAAACCGTTGATACCAGTGATGAAATAATACATAATTCTAAAAGAATCAAGTTTGAATTGACAAAAAGCTATGGTCAGTTTTTTTTCTTTTTTCTTTTCTAAAAAAAAAACTTGTTTTACTCTACTGTGGCCTTTTCCTCAAGACATATCCAGTTTACATTTTTACTTTGATCTATATATTCTTCTATCCTTAGAAAATGCTAATCCAAATGCTGGAAAAAACGATTGTTTAAACTCCAATAAGGAACCTGCTGAGCCAGAAATTGGAAAATTTGGTGAGTTGCTTAATAACAGTGGCCTTTATTTTCTTCAAGACATACCCAGTTTACATTTTTACTTTGATCTATATATTCTTCTATCCTTAGAAAATGCTAATCCAAATGCTGGAAAAAACGATTGTTTAAACTCCAATAAGGAACCTGCTGAGCCAGAAATTGGAAAATTTGGTGAGTTGCTTAATAACAGTGGCCTTTATTTTCCTCAAGACATATCCAGTTTACATTTTTACTTTGATCTATATATTCTTCTATCCTTAGAAAATGCTAATCCAAATGCTGGAAAAAACGATTGTTTAAACTCCAATAAGGAACCTGCTGAGCCAGCAATTGGAAAATTTGGTGAGTTGCTTAATAAGGAATCTCAGTGGCCTTTATTTTCCTCAAGACATATCCAGTTTACATTTTTACTTTGATCTATATATTCTTCTATCCTTAGAAAATGCTAATCCAAATGCTGGAAAAAACGATTGTTTAAACTCCAATAAGCAACCTGCTGAGCCAGAAATTGGAAAATTTGGTGAATTGCTTAATAAGGAATCTCAAAAGAAAAACCCGAACCAACAGGTTTTACGTTTGTATCTGGACAAAACATTTCAGGAACGCAGAAGGTTTCTAAATGGACTGCAGGGAGCAAACAGAATTAAAAGATTCATGGAAAAGTATCCATGCTTCAAAAAGGATCATGTTCATGTAAGTGCAAATACCACCCTATACTAAAATCTGTTGGGATCTTAGAAAAGTATCAAAAAAATCTTCTTTTACATTTTTGGCTGCCTGCGTTTTATAACAAATCTATTTCTAGATTCTTTATAGCCTTGTGTTATCTAAAAGTTATTGAACAAATTTTGTACTTTGACAGATTATTGAAGAAGTTCTGCGTATAGAGAAACACCAACAAAATGCAACAGATTCTAACAAAGATGTTTTCATTCAAAACCTGAGGGAAAATCTGGATTACATCATTTATTATGGATTGACTAAACATAAGATAAAGCCACCATCTTCTGCTACAATAGGTGAGGCATTTGTTTTACTTCATCATTTTCTTTTGCATTTTGTAGGTTTACACTTGATAAAGCAGATTCTGCAATGAACTGCACAATTAAAATGCTGCAAAACCCAATTTTTGCTAAATAAGACATTATTGTAATAACATTTGATGTATTTTTTTATTTTGTGTCCTTTTAGTTGGGAAGCTCGTTCACATGATGGAAAATCTACACGTCATCTTTAGTGCTTTAAAGGCTGGGCAAAAAGACAAGAAAAAAAAAAGAATAACAAGAATGTTTCTAGAAGTAGAGGTAAGACTTACATGTACATGACAGAACCGAATTTCATAGTCAAAAGAGAATACATATTTAAGTCAGGAAACTGATTATTAGAATTAATTATTAAGATTATCTTTGTTCTTTTTTATTTTACCTATATAACTTGAATTTAAATTGAATGTATGGATTTTTATAGGCACACGAAGATCCGGATCAAAAACTCACCAAGATTTCTTCCAATTGCCCCGTTCTTCTATTGGAAGAGCAAACCTCAACCCTAGTCATTGGCAAGTCTATAATAGTCCAAATATCAAATGATCTAATGGAGGAAGTCATTTTAACTTACCTAGCATCGTTCTACTTGCTGGATTTGGATTATCCAAAAGATTTTGAAGTTTGTTTAACAGTGCTGCAGTGGTTAATCTTTAACGACTTTAATGCTCCTATTGATGTTTTGCCGGTCGCAAATGATATACATCAAGACTTTTGTGAATTCAAAAATGCATGACATAACAGTGACTTTCCATGTTGTTTATTACTTTTATTATTATTTGTTATTGTTACTATTATTTTGTTATCATTTTTTGCCACTAAACAGGGTTTAATTGCCACTTGTTGTTGTTAAGGTTGTTATTTTGAAAGTTGTAAGTTTTAACATTGTACTGTATATTTTACACAGTATCTAGTATTTTAAACCATTGTAAATAGAAAGAAACAAACAACTCTGGAATACATATATAAAAATTCTGTCGGTATATTTATCAATGCTCCAAAGTCACGTGCCATATTTTTCAATCGCTGCAAAAACATGGCACATGCACCTATAATACCCTTACTATCTATCAATTATTTTTACTTCATATTTTTTTGTTAAGAATAGGTCATCCTACCGTAGGAATATCCTAGAAAAATTGATGGTACATTGCCTTATTTTAAGAAAAAACTTACTTAATCCTAGAAAAATATTCTAGCTATGTGGACAAGACGTGTTTTACTTAAAACAAGTAATTCTCTGCTTGTTTTCAGTTTTTTATATATTTCCCCGTAGGACGAAATATATGTTAAAATCGGCATTTTCCTTCTTCTCCTTCTTCTTCTCCTTCTCCGTTCACTTTTATAGCCGCGGTTAGGGGATCGGAATTTGGTAGACACTTTGCATTGGTCTTTGATCGACCTAATACAGGCTAGTGATAGTTTGATAGCGAGGCAAGTTCTCTATCCTGTTTGTAGTCAGGCAGGCGTGCGAAATTTAAAGCTAGAAATCCAAGTTAATCGAAAGCATTCGTTAGTCTTTGGAGAAGATTAACACTTATTATTATTCTTTATATTTTTTATTTCGTGTTTTGGTGTGTAGTTTAAGTCACTTGCCACAGTTGGTGTGCATGAACAGTGCTTTGCTATTCACCTTCACACGCTTGTCGCCATTTGTGTACTGGTGTGTAAAAAGACACTTGCCACTAGTTAAGTCGGTGAGCATAGCTGTGTCTGACCACCGAAGGTACCAGGCAAATTATTGATAGCTACTGCTTGAGCAGTTGATTAAATTTACCACATAAAGTGGGTGATATAATTCCTGCAAAGAGCAGGTTGATTTTATAAATTACCACTAAAAAGTGGCTGATCATAAACTTGTGCTTATAAAGCAAAAACTCTCTACACACCAAAGTGGTTGATTACAATTTGATGGCTACGCTACTGAACACAAAATGGCAGAATTAAATATTTCAAAAATAGTATTTGGCAATTCCCACCAAGGTGATCCAAAATTTGGTGTCTCTTCTGGCAAGCAATGTTCATGCATGTCACTTATGTCTATATTTTGGACTTGTGTAAGAAAAATATCAATCTGGAAAACTGCAGACAGACCTTGTATGTTGATGAGTTGCCGACCGATATTGAAATTAATAATGTGTTATTACATGCAGTCTTTGTTTGCATTACCGATGGCTATACTGAAATTTCTAGGACCTTGTATGTTGATGAGTTGCCGACCGATATTGAAATTAATAATGTGTTATTACATGCAGTCTTTGTTTGCATTACTGATGGAAATACTAATGATGCATTTACATTTTTGAATGAGGATCTTTTTTACAGTGATGATGTGTCAGGTGCCATACTTTTTATTGAAGGTTACTGTATTGGGATATTAAAAGATGCCAATAGAAATATTTATATTTTTGATTCTCATAGCAGAAATAGCAGAGGACTTCCAGAACCTGAGGGAAAATCTATATTAATGATGTTTTTATCTGTAGCGTGTGCTAGACACTATGTGTTTTCTACTTACGGTTATTCAATTTATTTCCAAATTGTTTATGTAAAAATCAATCCCCTTGATGCTACAGAGAAAAAAACTCTTGATAAATGCTTCAGTAAGTTTAAAAGATCTGAGTTTTATGTCAAAAATAGTGACAAAGAAAGAAAGATTAAGCAAGACTACTATCGAACCAATTTTCAAATTATCAGGGAAAAAAGACAAGATCAATATAAAAGGGATTCTAGAAAAATAAAAGAAGCTAAGAAAAGTCATTATGATAATAATTGCGAAAAAGTAAAAGAAGCTAGGAAAAGTCATTATGACAATAATTGCGAAAAAATAAAACAAGCTAGGAAAAGTCATTATGACAATAATTGCGAAAAGATAAAAGAAGCTAGGAAGAGTCATTACGAAAAGTATTGTGAAAAAATAAAAGAAACAAAGAATAGTCATTATGGCAATAATTGCGAAAAAGTAAAACAAGCTAGGAAAAGTCATTATGACAATAATTGTGAAAACATAAAAAGAAAGAGAAAACAACACTACCAAAGTTATTCAGGGAGTATTAAAAAACTGAAGAAGGAACGTCGAATGACTAGTCATCAGGATTCAGATCCTTATTCAAGAGTTAAGAAATTTAAAAAAGCTATTGTTGAAGGGCCATACTATGTATGTGTGTCATGTAATCGTTGTCTTTATAAAAGATCTGTTAAAGTCTTTTGTGAAGAGAAGTACACAAAAAATAGTTTTAATCCAAATTGTCATCCAATAACAACTTTCGATGACACACTTTATATATGCAAAACTTGTGATAAGAAATTGTGCAAAAAAGAAATACCTTGCCAGAGTGTTCACAACAAACTAGAATTGTTCCATTTGCCAACACATTTTCAGGATGCAAATAAACTTGAACGTGTTGTAATTTCTCAACGTATATTATTTTCGAAGATTCGAATTATGCCTAAGGGTCAATTTCCAAAAATTAAGGGTGCGATTTGTAATATCCCTATTGAAACTGATGATGTTTGCAATACTTTGCCTAGGAACATTAATGATAGCGGTGTCATTTTTATGAAATTGAAAAGGAAATTATGTTACAATTCTCATGTTATTGCAGAATCAGTTAGGCCTGAATTGGTGCTCTCCCTTTTACAATATTTGAAGGCTGCTAATCATCTATACAAAGATGTTAATATACAGGATGTCATTTCAGCCCCACATGACTATTTTGTTGTAAAAGATGATGAAAATAGTGACATAGATTTTGATATTGTAGGAAAAAAGTCAGAGGATTATCTCGCCATCAATTTTATTGATGATAAAGATGTTCAACTCATTAATTGCAGATATGAAATTGATGATTTTGAGGGAGATGACCCCTTGAATGAGCATCGGTTAAATTGTGTAGAAACTACACTGATACCAAAATGCCCTCATGTTGTAGCTGATGATGAAAATATCATAATTGCTCCAGGCCAAGGAAAAGCACCTGTGAATATTTTGAAAGATGAATTTGTTGAGGAACTTGCATTCCCAGATTTATTTCCAACAGGCAAATTTGGTTACACTGCTGCTCGAGAGATAAAATTATCTCACACAAAGTATTTCAATCAAAGGTTGTTAAATTATACTCAAAGATTTGCCTCAGATGCTGATTATATATTTTTTGCAAATTTTGTGTCTCAGCAAATTAATTTGCGAAACCAAATGACAGTTGCAATGCGCAAGGTATCAGGTCAGAATGTTACTGCGGGAATGTTTACTGAAAGTTTTAAGGATACTGTGAAGTCTTTCGTTGTAAATGATGAAGCTTACAGTTTTATGAACTCTGTTAAAGGCTCTCCAGCATATTGGAAAAATATGCTTTCTGATGTTTTAGCTATGGTTAAACAACTTGGACTGCCTTCATTCTTTTTAACTTTATCTTGTGCTGATTTGCGTTGGGATGAGTTAGTTGTAATAATTTCAAAATTAAATGGTTCCGAAATATCCACAAGTGGGATTGCAGAGATGTCATACTTTGAAAGATGCGAATTGCTAAATAGCAATCCTGTGTTGCTAGCTCGGCACTTCCAATTCCGTGTTGAAAATTTTTTTAAAGAGATTGTTATCAAAGGACCAATAGGGAAGGTTTTGTATTATGCCATAAGGGTTGAATTTCAAACCAGGGGCTCTCCCCATGTACATTGCTTACTGTGGTGTGAAAATATGCCATCTTTATCTGATGATACAATAGAAGAATACACTGAATTTGTTGATTCGGTTATTTCTGCAAACATACCGACTGAGCCCTCAGAACTTAGAGATCTTGTACAGAGGTATCAAGTGCACCATCACTCTAAAACCTGTAAAAAGTATAATTATAAGGAATGCCGATTTGGATATGGCCATTTTTTTACAAGAAAAACAATAATTGCCAAACCGCTTCCAGAAGATTTGCCACCTTCTGAGAAAAGTGAAATTCTTATGAAGCAACAAGTTATTTTAAAAAAAGTAAAGCAGTATATTGACAATGAATTAAACCCAAAGAAAAAGAATTTCTTATATCCTGATAAGCCAAATTTTGAGAAAGTTTTGTCAATTAGTGAGACTCTCGCTTTCTTAGGTATTTCATTGGAAGAATATGAAAGTGCCTTGTCTATATCGACTGATCAAAGTGACTTTCAAATACATTTGAATCGAAACACTGATTCATGCTTTGTGAATAACTATTTTGAAGAAGGATTACTTGCATGGGAGGCCAATATTGATTTACAGCCAGTCTTTAATCATTATAAAGCTGTTTATTATATGTGTGCTTATTTTTCCAAAAGTGAAAATTCCTGTTCAAATTCAATGAAAGAAGCACTGAAGCAATGCAAAGAAATGGAGTCCCCCAAGTATGATGCTATGTGTAAGTTAGCAAAAGCTTATAGCGATAACAGAGAATGCTCTGTCCAAGAAGCCGTTTATCAACTAATGCCTGAATTGTGGTTGCGAAAAAGCTACCCTCAAGTATCATTTGTAAATACTAACTTGCCGAATGAGCGTTTTCGGATATTCAAGAGTGAAGAAGAACTTAGTGAACTGCCTGAAGATAGTCCAGATGTGTTCAAAAGAAACATGCTTGACAGGTATACAGATAGACCTAACAAAACTTTCCTGGGAGGAAAATTCCAAGTAATTGACTCTTTATGCTTTGCCCAATTTTCTGCATGTTACCGGCTTGACAATGGTAAAGACTATACAGAAATGGAAAATGATAGCCAACCAATAGTTTTGAGTGATACAGTTGTTGAGGATAACCATGACCAGATTGCCCTTCCTAAAACGATACCTTTAATGTCATCTAAAGAATGTTTAAAATGTAGAAAGATTAAGAAAGTGCTCCGTTATTATACACCTAACAAACATAAGTATCCAGAAAAATACGCACATCATATGTTGATGTTATTCTATCCATTTAGGGATGAAGAAAGTGACCTTAAATGTAATGACACTTATGTTGATAAATTAGCAGAACCAGATGTATTGGAGATTGTTAATAGAAATAAAGAGTTGTTTGAACCAAATTCCGAACTTGTAGATGTTGCCTTAAGAACATATAGGGATGATATGATTCTAAACCAAGATTGTCATGCACAGCAGGAAAATGATGAAGTTGTAGAGCTAGTTAATGACATGTTAGACATCAATGAAGATGAAACAAACAATGAACAGGAATTTCCAAATGATTTGCCACCAGCGTCAATCCAAACAAGAACTGTCTCGGATGATGAATTAAACATTAGCATCGAATCCTTAAATAAAAAGCAACGTGAAATTTTTGATGTCGTATACACATGGGGGAAAAAGTTTGTTCAAAACAAAAGGTCTGAGCAACCTGAAATTTTGCAGCCCTTGCGAATCTTTTTAACAGCCTCTGGTGGTTGTGGCAAAAGTTACCTGATTAAATGCTTGTATAACGTCTTAAACAAATTATTATCTAGAAATGGTGACATTTCTAAAGCGAAAATCATGCTTTTAGCTCCCACAGGTGTTGCAGCAATTAACATAGATGGAACCACTGTTCATACTGGACTAGGTATTCCATGCAATAATTTCATACCATTAAGTGATAGACAGAGAACCAGCTTGAGGTTAAAGCTTGAAGAAATCAGTGTAATTTTCATTGATGAAATATCAATGGTTAGTTCCAAATTACTGCTTCAGGTACATCAGCGTCTCTGCGAAATTTTTGGTATGTCTGATCGTATACCATTTGCAAATAAAACATTAATCGTTAGTGGTGATCTTTATCAGTTACCACCTGTACTAGCTAAACCAGTATTTTCAACAGATGGGTTTATAATTGGTCTATTGAAACTATGGCATAATTTTAAACTTGCAGAACTTGATGAAGTAATGAGACAGAAAGGTGATAACCAATTTATAGATTTGCTGAATAATATTCGCGTTGGCTCGTTGAATGTTGAAGATGAAACACTTATCAAATCAAGATTTATTTCAGTAAACAATGCAGACTATCCTTGGGATGCATTACACATATTTGCAGAAAACTATCTAGTTAATTTGCATAATCAGCAAATGCTTGCTTCACTACGTAACCCAGCAATCAATATACTTGCAATGGATGCTTATCCTGAAGGACTTTCTCAACTTGCTATTGAAAACATCAGAGGGAAAAATGCCAATGAAACAGGGGGTTTAGCATACAACCTCACCTTAAAAATTGGAGCTCGAGTAATGCTAACTGCTAATGTTGATATTGATGACAGGCTTATCAATGGTCAAATTGGTACTGTTAAACATTTTTCTTTTGCTTGTGGGAAATGTGACACTATATTTGTACTCTTTGATGACAACGTTGCAGGAATGAAAAGAAAAAATACCTTTGCTCAAGGAAACAATTACGTGGCTATTGAAAGAACTGAAACAAAGTTTAGTTTATCCAAACGGAAAACATCTGTAATTGTCACAAGAACACAGTTTCCCTTAGTGTTATCATATGCTTGTACTGTGCACAAAGTTCAGGGTTTATCCCTTGATAAGATTGTTGTAAGTTTTCAACTGCACAAACAAAGGAACTTTCATCCTGGTCAAATGTATGTGGCATTCAGTCGTGCAACCTCCCTCAATGGATTGTTTTTAACAGGAAATTATTCACCTACTGCTATTCAAGCTAATGAAAAGTCTCGTGCAGAATACCAACGATTGAGAAAGAAAGAAAATTTATTAAAACCTAATGAGTCATTTGGAAACACAGAATTTTCTTTGCAGATAGCTTTACTAAACATAAGATCACTGAGAAAACATGCTTCTTCAATAAAGCACTACCAAGAACTTGCAAATGCAGACCTTTTGCTTTTGACAGAAACTCAGCTGACCAATGCTTCAGATATGACTGATATTCAGGAAAACATGGCTTCTTTCTCTCTCATCTTGAATAATAATGGAGACAAGTACAGAAGTTTGCTTGTAGCACACAGTGAAGGTGTAAGTGTAATGAATGTTAAACATTGGCCTGCTTTTACTATATTTCGAGCAAGAAAGACTACTTTTCATGACAGGTGGTTCACTATTTTGTTGATATACCGAAGTCATCAAGCAAGTGTGAATATTTTCATGAATAAACTAACAACCATATTATCGCAGAATGATCAAATTGACATGGTGATGGGTGATTTCAATATAAACCTCTTGAAGAACAGTAGAGATAATATAGAATTGCAAAACACTTTATATGGTTTTACTCAAATCATACAACATGCAACGCATGTAGATGGTGGTTTGATTGATCATGTTTACATCAGAAACTCTATTTTGAATGACTTTTCAGTCAAAAGTTTGAAGGTCTGTCTGAATATCTCTGATCATGATGCTGTAATAGTAAGACTGAAAGTTCCCGATGATGGTTAATTTATAAAGAAATCTTGGAGCATGGGAGGGAGGGGTCAGGGGTTATGGTGTAGGTTTAGTTGGTTGTCTGCCAATTCTAGACTTGATGCTTTGAAGAACAACATGTTAATAAGCCAAGCAAGGATTATTGATAATGAGTTTACTGTGATTTATGGTTTTGAATTGGCTGATATACTTTAAAATGTGCATTTAACGAATTTAATTTTTTATAGGTAAAAACAATATTTGTTTCATTATTTTAGGAAACCATTGATCTGTCTGATTGTTGTTTATGTTGATAGCTTTACCAGTTTTATTTATGGTACAATATTATTTAGTATTTTACTAATTTTGATTTTGATGAAAGAAATACAACCAGTCTGATTAAAGAATTGATTACAGAAAAATTTATATTCAGAATTTCTTCTACAGAAACTTGTCAAGCAATAACTGAAGCATAACTTTTTATGGAATTCTATATTTTTATGTTAAAGTTTTCTATGATATGTATCCTATAGTGTGTCTGAGAGTAGAATGAATACTGTACATCTTAAAAGAAACTTATTATATCTATGAGCTTTTTTTGAAGCAGTCAGTTCAACTTCCACCCAAGATGACAGATGAGTTTTTCATGGATGTGCTAAGTTTCTTTTTCTGTGCGGTACTGCTTTTGGGTATATACTCCATGCTCTGAGTACTCATGTACTGATCTGGCATGTATAAACTGCTTGATTACAAGACTGGCATGCTTGAGCTGCTTGAACATATTACTGGTATTACTGGTATTCCAGTTACTAGTGTGCTCTGTATATTTCTTGTGTGTGTGCGTGTGTGTTTATATAGGGTAATTAATTGTTGTTGTTTTTTTTACACTATTGTTTTTTGCCAGTGTTGAATTAAATTTTGTCACAGTTAATTTAATCAAATTATAAGAAAAATTTAAAAATTGTGTGCTGTAAAATGGTTTTTCAATCATATGTAAAATGTGGAATTATGAACTATTTATGCTGATGGTGGTTGTTGTTGGATGTGCATTGGTGATGCTGTAGTGTGAGATGAGTGTCCTTCAACCAGATTAATGCACAATTGATACACATGATGTTATATATGTTATGTACTTTTGGACAAGACAAAAGAAAGGTAACTAATATTTTGATATTTTTTGTTGAGGCTTATGATTGGTATTGTAGAGTGTATGGGTTAAGTATTGTAATGTAGCAGAGCCTTACCCTGACTGACCAAAGCAAATTGGACAAGGTTTACACCGAGATATTTTGATGATTTAGTTTTAATATACTGTATGTTTATCGAAAACATCAAAAAGTTTTGGAAGTTTAAATCTTATTTTTACTTACTTTTAGGTTGAAAAGTTCTTCGAAATCCCATTTGTCTGTATCGTTAAAGTTAACTATATTCTGAGACATTATCCTGAATTATTCAAATCCGATCATATACTTTCGCAAGAAGTTTATGTACTTAATTGGGCGTATAATTATACTATACAGTAACCGGAACGCCGCTTACAGCAACAAGTTTATTCAAGCTGTTATTATGTTGTTACGAAGCTCTTGCAGAATGGAACATATCGCTAAGATTTCTAAAGAATTTCTAGACCTTCAAGAAAATCGAGTTTATATTATCATCTATCATATTCAGTTGTTTGGTATAATAACATTGCGAAAATTGGATATCACGACGTGTATATCTGGACATGGAAACTCATTTTATGCTGTTGGCTTTATCGTGAGCATACAGAAATACAATTGCATACATACCACAATGACTTATTGACAGAATTATTGACAAGTATTTGATGAAAGAGATAATTATATAACATTCATAATATGTTTCATATTGAAAATAACCAGTTTTTTCCTTTTTCTAAACCTAGCCTACCCTGACCCAACTCTACAGGTACCCCAAAAAGGCAATTTTGCCTGTGAATAAATACTTGATGAGATACCCTTTTCATGATTAAAAACGAAGGATCAGCAACTCGAACCCAGGGTCGTTTGGCCTTTTGGTCAGCACAATCCATATATTGAAAATTATTATTATTATTATTATTAAGAATTTTTACCCAGGATATATACATTTCAGTGTTATAAAACATTGTTATCAATATGTGTCCTGCTAAAAATTAGTTAAAAATGTTAAAAATGTTAAGACAAAATAAAAACCAGGAATGAAGAATTTGTGTGATTGAGACAAGAGACCTTGAGTTTGAGGTTGGTAGGGTCGGCTGCACTGTATTTTAAGTGTTTTTAGCTGGTTCTCCACTAGGTGGAATATCCAGCTCGCGAAGCGGCCTTTATTTTCTCCACATGATCACTAATTGAATCATTTGATTAGCTTGTGGAATTTTCCATAGCGGAAAAAGTTGAACTTCGTCCGACTTTTCAAAAGCTACTGACTGCAAACTAGTGAAAAAGTGGAAAACCTTTTTTGGCTTGACTACTTAGTGGAAACTAGCTATAGACTTTTTCATATATTACGTCACTTTCGATCTTTACAACCTTTGCCTCGTTTCTGATCATTATAATTGACGTTTTTTTCATGATAATAGTGGTCGTAAAAGTTTATAACTCTCAAGACATTATACATCTTTTTATCATGCAAAGAAACGTCACTATTATGCTGATTAGAAACGAGGCGCAAAGGTTGTTAAGATCGAAAGGGACGTAATTTATGAAAAGGTCTATAGTGATTAAATGGTAGCTAATGCATGTACTCTAACTAGCGTAAGATTTTCAAATCATTGGGGAAATATATAGTCGCATCTATGCTAATCTTGTGTGATGCTTAGAAACATTTACGAAGATATTAGAAATTGAAATTCTTTTTCGCGGGGATTTAATATTCGCGGATGGCCCGTTTCAAACTTTTCGCGGATGGACCCTAAATCCGCGACACTTAATCCCCGCGAAAGTTTATCCCATTAAAGTAATTTGTCT
Organism: Turritopsis rubra; assembly: GCA_039566895.2. Lineage (NCBI taxonomy): Eukaryota > Metazoa > Cnidaria > Hydrozoa > Anthoathecata > Oceaniidae > Turritopsis > Turritopsis rubra. The sequence continues at coordinate 12,315,873 of CM077630.1, forward strand.
AAAAAAAACGTATGAGGGTTTATGATTAAGCGCAAAAGGTTTCACGATTTATGCCCGTTTTCGAGAAAGTTTATGCTTTCAAAAATGCTGAACTACAAAGCAATTCACGAAAGTTTGTATATTTGCGAATAGAAAAAACTTATCGCATACTTTTTAAGTGTTTTTCAAAAGCATGAAAAAATGTTTTTCTTGATAAAATCCTGCTTTTAAAATTTCATATTTTCTCAATTCGCGAAAGTTCATGTAGTGTCTTTAAAAAATTTTTTTGCTTCAGGCGGGTAAACTTCAAAATTAAACATTTTTAAAAAATAAGTTGAGATACGGAATTCACAGTTATTAATTTTGGTGTGAGTAAAAAGATCACACGACGCGCTATCCTTGAAATTTGGCACTTTCAATAAGAATTTTGCCAACCTCGAACCCAGGTTTTCTTTTTTTAACGATAAAATATTCCCTGGAAACATCCTTTTAAAAAAGTAATAAATAAGAAAATAAAAAAAAGCAACGAAATTTTAAGAAATGCTGCTTAAAGAAAGCTATTGTTTTTATCATTGAATTAAGTAATCAATCTCGTTCTCAGGGATTCTTTGAAACGAACTTCCACCGTATCTTGGGTTTCACCTATGAGTTCGGGGTTTTCAGGTCCTGGTCTCGGGTCTCGCTCATGATTGTAGGGTCGCGGTCCCACTTTTCCAGTGTGTATATCCAAAATATTCCGCAAGCTAAGCATTTCTCATCAAGGGCTGATCACGTGGGTTTAAATCTGGGTCGTATTTAATAGCCGTAAGGGGGGTGAGGGGAGAGAGAATTCGTAAAGTTATACAGCTTCTAAAATGATAAGACATTAGTTATTCAATCTACAGTTAAGAAAACAAAAATTATTTTTTACTTATATTACCTTGCATTTCTAAAATCTTTGAAATAAAGCGTTTATCACTTAAGATTAATTATAGGCCCCCCTGGACACTAAAAAAAGTTAAAAACGGCCCTAGTAGAATCAATTTGAAGAACGGCATGCTACTTAAATTCCAAATGACCACGAGGGAAAGCGAAGAGAAAGAAGTCAAAGTTCTACGACAAAGATAACACAAAGTCAAAGTTCTACGAAAACGATGTCACAAAAGCCTGAAGGTGAAGCTGGTAGGTTAACTTTATATTCCCCTATACTAGATTCACGTGGTACTTTTTTATTTTCATTCAATGCTTTGAACCTAATTGATTTTTTGTAGGTTGTAGTACAAGTGGTGAATCAAATGATGGTAAGTTGTTTATCATTAGAGGTACTAGTTTAATGGTATTACTGTTTAAGTGATCTACCAAAATGAAACGCCACGCAATTCAGTTAACTTTTTGTTTGTGAAAACAGGTTGTGAAACAAGTAGCGGGGAAAAGAAGTCTGAAATGCAAAGCTCTGAAAAGAAATATGAAAAGCAAAGCTCTGAAAAGAAGTCTTATGGTAGGTGGCAGCAGTTTTTGTGCAAAATGTACAGGCAAAAAGTTCTTAGAAATGCTATTTCTTGCAAAATAAAGATTGTATCTTCTGGTCAGGATGACATCACAGTTGAGGGAAAACAGAACACTCACTAAATTTTTTTTAAAAAGTTTTGAAGAAAAACTTGGTAGAAGGTTTGACCATAGTGTTTGTTTTCCCTCAAAAATCTAGTTAATCCATTGGCTGAAAGTCCAGTCACATGACATCTCAACCAGAAGAATACAAATGAATAAGTAATATAATGGTCAAGTCATAATTGTGTCAGCAGTTTTTGCTTTATTATTTGCTTGTTCCCAGACCAATTTCTGATTTCTTTGTAATATTGTGACTGACAGCCAATTGCAACCATCATCTCTATTAAATTAAATTAAATCTCCATTTAATTGTTCCAATATCCTCTTTGCATGTTCTTACTTGACTTACTGTTATAAAGCTTCTAAACTTATTGATTTCATTCTTGTAGATTCGGTGTTTGGATATGTCCAAGATCTTTCCCCTGTAAAACGATCTAAAAGAAATGTCCAATATTTCACGGGTATTTTACAAGAAGAGGATGGCAGTTTCAACAAACTTGTTTGTTTTTCACCATCCAAAAGGAAGAAGTTAGAAACTGTTTCTGCCCAGAAGCTGCCAGTAAAAATGAAATCTGTTAAACGTTCACTGAGCAAATTCAAACCATTCAACAATGAAATAGTTGTTGGTGACCAAACAAGCATAGAAATCGAAGCCAATGCAGACAATTTCTATGTGCCATTTTCCAGTCATTCTGATTTGCCGTTAGTTGATGTAACTAAACTGCAGGAAATGCAAGACAAAGATCATGTTTCCATTCACCTCAACCTGAATGTTTCGAAATTTCCTCAAGTCAAGGTTGCGTTACCATACCTAGCTGAGCCTATAATGAAAAAGGAAGTCTGGGGTAATGATGGCACAGGATCGATACCCGTTGTGCTGTGGGGTGCACATATTGAAGAAATTTCTAGCGATGGTGTTTACAAATTAGAAAATGCTGTCTTGAGGTCGTATAAAAATGTAATGCAGCTTACCACTAATACCAATACACGCATTGTAGCCAGTGACAAAATCATTGAAGCGGCCAAAGTACTACCACACGAAATGCGTTTCAATGAAGTTAAAATGCCAGTTCAAAACATCAAAATTCTTCCAACAAAGTATTTTTGCAAGAAATGTCAAAAGTATACGTCTAACGAGTGCCCTAATCCAGTATTATTCAATTGTGAAGAATGTAAAACCACAGCTCTGTCTATTCGAGTAAAACGCAAAACTGAAGCAAAAGTTGATGTTATGCTTAATGACAAACCTGTCACAGTATTTGTACCTTTTCCTCAACTCGAAGAATATTTCTCAAGACAAAACCAACTAGTACCAACAAGTGCAGAGAATATCTCGATAGCTTTCTTGCAAGATTGTGACACTCAGTTAATTTTTGATAACAAGTTTACTTGTATTGGTTTCTGATAACTTTATGCATGTAAATTATTGAGATAGCTTTTTGTTTTTTATATCACCTGGAGTGAAAATTCTTATTTTCCTTGTTCTTCTGTGATGAAAATCAAGTTGTTAAAACTGAAGTTCCACCTTATTTTTTCTAACCATTGCCTTTTGTTTTCACCATACAAAATCTGTTTTTAAAAACATAAACTGCTTCTATTATGTTATACTAAGCTATTGTATACTTCTTGATGTTGCCTGGATTTATATGGCATGTTTGTATTAAATTTTTGCTTTGGTAAATAAAAACCAGTTTCATTATTTCTTGTTTGTTCTTCTGCCTCGATCAACACTAGTTTTCTATCTTGTGTTTGAAGAGAACATAGCGACTACCTTTTCCAATCGTAACATTCAATATGCTTGGGTTAGCCATCCACCTAAAACATGCTTTATCTATTTTTTTTATTACTTAATTTTTTTAAAAAAATTTTTGTGATTAAGCGAACTTTGTGTTACGTTTTGCCTTGGTTTTTCAAACGATTCGTGAAATTCTAGTGCAACCACGTTTTGTGCGCCCTTATGGGAAATATATCAAGGGCAATCTCCATGTGCATTTCCATTTCTATTACGTTATTACTTTCAACAAGAAAATGGTAGAAGTAAGAAGTAGAAGTTATATTTTTTACCCAAATCTGTCATAGTTTCATGAACTGCAAAAATATTTCCACAAATTTTTTAAAAGCGGCAACCTTAAGTTTTTTTCCGACGGCATTTTTCACTTCACCACTTAAAGAGAAAAAGTGACGTAAATCCTACAAACATTTTTCCTTCGAGTTTTAAAGACGTCGATGTTAAGAATCTTGCAAGCACATTCAACTTTTCAATGAAGAAAAGAAGATTGGGAAATATATAGTCGCATCTAATGCGATTCTTGTTTTTACTCAAAATAAGAACTAAAATTTTGCAGTGTATACGTAAATTACTTTCAACACTCATCCACAAATTTTGCGGAGTTTCTATTTTACAAATCATGCTGCTGTAAATTATATTATAAACTAATCTTTGAAAACTTTGATACCAACATAGTTTTCATTCGGATCAGGGAATGTCAATCGAATCCTTTTTACAACACAAGCAGGTATTACGAGTCTTTTTCCTTTCCCAAGTGTCTCATAATAATGCACCCATGCTGTATATTGTCGGTACGCAGTGAAACGAAGTTGTCTAAAATCAAACATACTTTTTGAGTTTTTTTTTTTACTTTTTATTTACGAAAACTCGAAAGAAATGTGATAGAAACACTTTTTATATTTCTATTGTAACCGTGTATATAGAGCCTAACAGTACTTGTTTATCGGCTTCACATTTTTAATTACGAACGAAACGTATTGCGAATATTATTTTCCTTTTGTTGTGTTGATTTACAAAAATGTTAAAAACGTGATTCTAGTTTAGAATATTATTCCTTCAAAAACAAAAATGTTTTTGTGATATTAAGATTGAATTTATACTTACTTATTATTCATTTCTTTGAAATCCTTAAAGTTGCCTTGATAATGTCTATGTCTTATGAAGGAAATCTCAAGAACAGAGGGAGTAAGAATCAGTGTTCCAAAGTCTGGGTGGGCCGTGATACAACTTAAATTTTCCAATTTTTCACTTAGAATATTAAATTCTTTACAACATTTACATTCCTCTAATGTCATTGTCAGCCCTATATCACAACATCTACAATAACACCAGTGAAGATTTTCTAAATGGCTAGAATCCAAGTCATCTTCCGAACTTGAACTGTCCGTTGTAATTTCCCCAATCTTCTTAAGCTCTTCCTCCGTATATTCTGGCTCACATTCATAGCACCCAGCAGCATCACTTAAACTTCCATCAGAATCCTCAGAAGCAAAAGAAATATCAGAAAGTTCAGAGGAATTTGACGAATCGCTATCAGACATATTGTTTCTCCGTGTCGCTTTAACTCAGCTAATAACTGAACCGTAAACATCAAATACCACCTATGACGTCATAACAGTGAAATCTTTAAAGCGCTCTTATTAGGCAATTATGTAAAAATAATTCATAAAATATATATTTTTGTGATCCTCTCATCAAGCTCAATAACCTATATGAAAAAAATCGATATCAAAAATTTGACCTCAGTTCCCCTTTAAAGTGCATTCTGCAAAGTGGAAGCAAGTTTTCCTTCTTTGTAAAGTCAAATTTTTGAAGTTGCATTCCTGTTGAAATGGTGTCTAAAACTTCAGGCTTAACAAAAAGTCTCATGAGATCTTTAATTAAAGCGATGAAATCTTGAAAATAGAATGGTATCATGGGCCAATTCGTTTGGTACTTTACTAACATGGGCTGAAGAAGAGAAGCAACATAGCTGAAGAACTGGAGCTTCGCCATTGCTAGTTCGTCCTTAGTTGCCTCTAGTGCAGTTAAGTAGCTTTGACATTGTGGACGTTTAGATTTGGGAAGACTTTCCCAAAATTTAACAATTGCTTTTATTTTGTCCCATATTTGCAGTAAACGGTCAGCAACTTTTTTGTCTTCCACCCAACGAGTGGTACAAATAGCACACGGAAAGAATCACAACCAGTAACACTTACAAAATCAGTTTGTCTGGCTGGAGAATCACGAAATAATGCAAAACAAGCCTTGAGTAATTTATTAATGTTCCAATTTGTAGCTTGAACTCCATTCTTAAACGCACCATGTATAATATGAAGTCCGCAACTACCGATGTTAATAAAAGTAGGGTTCTCTTCCAATTCTTGTTGGTTGCAGAGAAGGTCATACAGGGCCCAGTTTGCCCTGGGGCCATCCATGGCCAGTTGAGTAAGACTGTTATGATTCAAATTTTCAATAGAATGGTTCAATGATTCAAGCAAATTTTTTAGCATTTTAGCATTAGCATTACGGGCAGCCGATTCACCTTGGAAACCTTGGGCACCGCTGAACTCCAGATTTTCCACCATGGACAGCCTTACCTTTTCCAGCCAATCGTAATTACAGCACAACTCCCATATACTACCATTGGCATTGATTTCCTGCAACAATACGAGTGGAGTTTGCAAATCATTGACGGAGAATGGCAACCCAATTACCGAAGGCATCACAGAATGCAGCAACCACATGATTGGATTCGTCGCACCACTTCCATCAGCTGATCGAGTGAATGAACTGTTAGAATATAAAGTCACCCAACCTACTACACCAACAGAACCACTTCGCCACGAAGCAATGAGAGTCCTGACATATCACCCTCAAAAGGATGACTATTACACTGACGAATGGAAGGCCAACATGAAAGAAGCCTTCGAACAAAAGAATTTACCCCTCTCACGCATGAGAAAATTGCATATCGAAATCACTGATCCCTCAAGGCTTACCACCTATCCAAAGAACATGCAGATGCAATGAAAGACATCATCGACGAACTACTTCTATATGGATACATTGAACCCTCAACCACCACATCAGCATTGCCAGCATTTATAGTCCCCAAAGAACCAGGACCAAATGGAGAAAAAAGATGGAGAATGGTTGTTGATTTCCGAAAATTAAATCAACTCCTCGTTTCACAAGCCAACCCGCTCCCCTACATCTTAAAAAGTATTTTCCAAGATAGACCTTAAACACGGTTTCTATAACCAGCAGAAAGTACACAGCCTTTGCGACGCCATTTGGCCTCCTGCAATTCACATGCACACCGATGGGGTTTATTAACTCTGCACAAAATTTCCACCCCGCAATTAGCTCAAATATCTCCAACAATTGAACAATTCATGGATAATCTCTGTGATGCACAAAAGGGTATCATGGACAATTTTGAGGAAACAACAAAGCTCCTCAAATGGCTACACTATTGTGGATTATCCATCAACGTCGATAAGTGCGTCTTCGGTGCAACAGAAGTGACCTTTCTTGGATATCATATTACAAACGACGGACTCACTATCGCTGATAAACACCAGGAAAGAACCCGAATCCGTATCCAGGAAACCTTATCTCAAGCCATTATAATTCCGAAAGCAAATCCATATCAGAATGTTCAACGCATTTTAGGGATCCTGAACGTATATCGCAACACCGTACATCACTTTCCTCAACAGGTGATGTTCCTGACACAAAAGCTTTGAATGGAAGCCAACGACCCAAAAATAGCTTTCCTACCTGAAGACAAACCCTTAATATGGACGCTATTCAAGGAAATGTCAACTAAACCACACTTCCTCAATCAAACTTTGAGACCAGGAACAGCCGATATTGCCGGATAACTTTGCAACTCAACATGCAGATTTTATGACCAGAACCATGCAGATAACGTATCAACTTCGAGATCGTTCTTTAACATTTCAACAGTGGCAAGAGAAATTTTTTCAAGAGCTTGACAACGTAAGAAAAGGGTCCCAAGCATCTTCGGAGGAGGATAGCGATATTAACCCAAATCCTGGTCCTTCGACAGGAACTACAATATTCCACCGCACCTTCTACAACTTAACAGGAAAGATTGATCATTATCTTAGTGAAGTGCGAAGAGAAATGAATGAAAAACAAAAAAACAGTGTCTCAAACAGTCTTAAAAGACCCAGACAAATCGTTAGTGGTGAACATCTCGTACCATTAGAGCAACCACACAAACGATCAAGACAAAGTGTCAAAAACTCAGCGGATCACGAAGACGTGCCATCTAATCCCGGCCCTGGGCCAGGATGCCATCCTCGACCCTCATTGTCGAACCTACAAAAAGAGCAACAATGGCGACGTAAAACTCAGAGGCAGTTTCAAAAGAGAATGCACAGGTGAATAGAAAATTTGCAGAGCTTGATCAAAATCGAGCAAGAATTTTCGAAAAGAGGGACGTAACGTTTCCACACGATATCAAGGATTTCTTTCTTGATAAAGATCCAGAGATCATTTACAGTTTCGCCGAACCTCATGTGCAACAGCGTAATGCCGAAGAGCCGATGATTGCACTACAACAGCAACTTAATACTTAATAGCTAATAACCACATCCGTTACGCCTCCTACCGATGATACCTTGATCTGCAAAATTTTTACGAAGATGAGATGGAAAAGGTCTACAGGAAATGGATCGCCGTCCTCGACGATACTCGTCGATTCTTACAGGTAACTCAAACCGCAAATGCCTGTTGGAATAACAAAGGCGACCCTGGGCCTACCACTCCATATTTCCGCTGACATTTTCAGAAACCTGAATCCCAGGAACCTGTGTTCGAGAGATCCCCATCGATCAATGAGCTAAGTGAACAAGTTAACAATCTAATCAACACCTATGACCCTCGGATCGTGAACATTCCATCAGAACTCCATTTCGAACTTATGGATAATATTAAAGAATTGGAAAATCAACTCCGTCGTTATTGTGTCTTTAAAGACTTGACTACATGTCCATTTGAAATCCATGAGCTTTACACAGGCTGTACACTTTCATTACCACCATCTCCAAGTACAAAAACGAACGACGTATCAAATGGCAAGAAAAGCAGATACCACCAACTTACCCTCCCGGTAACACAAATTTTGAATGAATAGATATTGGATATGAAGCTGATGACGACGATAACAAAAGTGAGTATATAACACCTAACGTCCCAGCACAACCAGAGGCAGATGGGCTACTCCCATCCACCTCTTCTCGGAGGGGGGACGAAGCGAGACAGCATGTATAAATGCCAATCCAACTTGCCCAAAAACGAGATATACCAGTTCAAGATTCACCAAAACTGTGAAGGATGCGGGACGCGGCCTTATAGGTGCGAGGAGAGAAACCGGGGGAATTACGACGAATTACATCAATATCCAGTTCACCCCCGATGTATCCCGTGCCTAGAGGCCGATGAAGGAAAGGTTAAGATAAGCAAAAAGACCAGATTCATACCGAGATGCATGAGCTGTATAAAGGCGAAAGTAAATAGGGAAATATGGGAAGGGGAAGGTTCAGAGAACCTTATCTGTGCGAATAATGAGTGTAAATCACTTAACATCCGCATTAAGGCAACGAACCATCTCGAAGTGCCGGAAGACAAAAACTACCGGCGCGAAGAGCCCTTTCCCATAGAAATATGGAACAGTCCAGGGACAATGGAAGATCACTATGCAAAGAGAAGAAAATTCGAAAGATTAGACATATTTGAGCACGCAAAAGAAACTGAGGTTGAAAGATATCCATTCGGATTTAGCGACCCCGTGATGACAAGACCTTACAAATGTTACGTATGGTACCGGAGCAACGCAGATCCACCACTTACAACAAAGGCATTCGAAGAAGAAGTAGAAGAGTTCAGAGTACATAGCGATTGGTGTGAGGTATATAGCAGTTTGTACTACCTCTGTGAAGCAGCGATGAACAATGCGGACACAGAAAATCAACCAATGCACGCCTTTTGTAACATATGCGAAAGAATAAAGCGAATGGAAAGGAAAGAAACACCCGAAATAATGGCGAATAGAAACAGATTTGTAATAACGAAAGAATACATCAAGAAAACGGAAAACCGAGTTGAACAAAACGAATAAGAACTCGATGGAGAATAGTGTTGCGAAACACATTTATAAACTAAAATCTAGTAATATTACTAGTGACAATACAAACATTACAAAGAACACAGTATTTAAGAATGTCGACCGAAACGTTCGATGAGCTCCTTGGATTAGTGGAGAAAAATATCACCAAACAAAATACAATAACGAGAGATGCTATACCCGCCAAAGTGAAACTCGCAATTACCATTCGTTTCCTCTCTACAGGAGAATCTTACAAAAGCTTGCAGTATCAATTCAGAGTACATCATTCTACGCTTAACAAGTTTATTCCAGAAGTATGCGAGGCTATTTATGGAAATCTAAAAGACACATATCTGAAGGTAAGAAGAAAATATGATTTCATCTTTTTTTCTAAAATAAATAAAAATACACACAGTGGAAGTTTAATTACTATGGAACTCATATGAGCGAGAAATGAATTCGGGAGAACCCAAAGGGGAATGATCTGGCGACTGGAAAACGTTCATTGCCATTCCTCGGCCCTGAGCAAGATTTCTTTGCGACATATCTGTAACGAATTGAGCTTGAAAAAGTACTTCTTGAACCTTTAATTTGGCCCATTGTTGAGCATATGTGGTTTTCAAAGATTGTATTTCGTTACCAACATGACGACCAAATATATCAAACGCATCATCGACTTTTCTTTTTTTAGCATTTTCCATAACCTCTAGTGCAGATTCAAGAACGTCATCGGCTTTGTTCTTTGACACCTTAGTTCGAGTGGTTAGCGGCTTTTTTGTTGAACGTTGTTGCGCGCAAGAAGGCTCTTCATCTACTAAAACTTCACTCGAATCCAACACTGCGTCACTCATGCAGTTGAAATCTTGTGATTCAACGTCTTGTTGGTCGTCATCGATGTTCTAAAAGTAGATTTTATTTTTCAGGTGCCTAACACAGAAGAGGAGTGGATTAGAGTTTCCCGAGAATTTGAAGATCGCTGGAATTTTCCATGTTGCCTTGGAGCAATGGATGGGAAACACATTGTCCTTAAACGCCCAATTAACTCTGGTTCCCTCTATTTCAATTATAAAAGTAATTTCAGTATTGTTCTTTTGGCACTTGTTGACGCAGACTACAAGTTCATATATGTTGATGTTGGTTGTAACGGTAGAATTAGCGATGGGGGAGTTTTTCGTAATTCTTCTCTGTCAATGGCGCTTGATAAGGAAACTCTCAATATACCAAAAAATGACGAATCGCGGGAACACGAAGGCTTGCCGTATGTTATTGTTGCAGATGATGCTTTCCCCTTGAAGCCTTACATAATTAAGCCGTATCCACAACGACATTTAACAAAGGAGAAACGCATTTTTAACTATCGTCTCAGTCGAGCCAGGAGAGTAGTCGAGAATGCTTTCGGAATATTGGCTAGTCGCTTTCGAGTTTTTTTAGCACCCATGTCAATTGCACCAGATACAGCTGAAAAAGTAGTTTTAGCTTCCTGTGTTTTGCACAACTTCCTAAGGGAGAAGTGTACCATCAGGTATACACCGCATGGGACATTGGATGTTGAATTATTGGATGAAGGTGAAATGCGACCGGGTGAATGGAGATGCCATACCGACTGTTCAATATCGCGGGATTTCCGGGAAAGGTTCAATGTGTATTTTAACACAGTTGGTAAAGTACCTTGGCAAGATAACTTTGTAGCCTATTTTGTTTATAAAGTTGAGCTAGCTAGATTTTACTTGACATATGCATACTTACCAAATTCAAAACTGTTTTACGTGGGGCAATTGTATCACGTAGGAAAGATAAGCGTTCAAAGTATGGCCATTTGGATTCAAAAACCTCATCTTTACCAGCACCACTCTTTTTACTGTTACTTTCCTTTTTAAGCTCTTGTGAGTAGTATGTTCTGAGACTGTTGATTTTTGATTTGATCTCATTCCCTATGTACGAAAATAAACGTTATAGTAATAAAACTTTTTTTTGTTAAAAATTGTATTTTCTTTGTAAACATGCAAAGAGAAATACTTACCACCGACCTCAAAAGCGCTGGCAATTTTCTGGATTGCTGCCTGTCGGAGATTTCTATCTTTATATTCGTTTAAAAGAACGTTCCATAAACACTCTTCCTTCTCCCAAGCATCGATGAACTTTCCAGTATCAATTTTGACGTGTTTAACTGCCATCACGAAAGTTCTAAAATTTTTCTTTCTCTCTTTGCAAAGTTTTGTTTACGTTTTTCTACATCACTTTTGCACATTTTAAATGTGTTCTGATTGGTCAAGCGCTTTATTTAAATAGAATACAATAGATTCATATGATCATATATATGAAGAAAATAGAACACGTCCTATTTTTTAAAAATTTGATCATATGCATATGAGATCATATAATTTTAACTCATATGAGGTATGTTACACGATCAAATTCATATGATCATAGGGTATATGTCATATAAAATATGATCGTGTAAAAGCGGCTTAAGAGTTATAGTTTTATATAATAAAACTACTTTACAATATTTCATTTCCTTTACATCCAGAAATGCAAAAAAAGAACGAAAATGTTGGAATCTATGGAGTTGAGCGAACGGAAAAGATGCAAATTGATGAATATTATGGTGAAAGATTATATGTCTTCAGAAGACGAGGACAAAACTGATGATGGATCTAGACGTTTTGTGGTAAGACCACTACCATGGCGGTCGGAAAGTGTTAATTCTATTTTTAAAGAACTTGATGATAATTTCAAAGAAGTTCAAAATAAAAAGAGCCGACACCAAACTGCGCAACGAGTTGTAGGATCGCCATCATGTAGACCAGCTCCACTGAATGCTCCTATATTTGCAGTACGTAGAGATGTTTCAAACATACCATATACTTGAGATCAGCTCAAGAAAGTTCAAAAAATATAGAAAGTTTTTTCTGTAAAAACAATGCTTGAGCTTTTATGTTGATTTTATTGTCATAGAAGATTTCATTTTAGTAGAAACAATGTTTTTATATTTTATATTTTCATGTTTTCAGCTGAAACATTTTTAATTTAATTCTAAAGGCATGCCTTGTGTTAAGAATATTGAAGAAGCTGATTTAAATTTTTACAGATGCAAACTTTGCTTGTATTTTCTCTTATTTGTTTCTACATTTTTTAAAGATGTAAATATAATTACATGTTAACTTCTGACAGAAAACTGAGGTGTGTGTGTGTATATGTATAGTATGCATGTGTATAATATATTATATGGTAACGAGTAAAACAAGTCAATTGTTAGATTGTAACATATTCTTATGTTTTAAATGTATAACTTCATATATTTATCCATTGTATTTATTTTGTTTCATAAAACTTGTTCTGTGAAGAACTTAAAAAAGAAAGATAAGATAAAGCCTGGTGAAATTACATGTATTTTCTTGGCAAATGTGTATCCCCTCCTGCACAAACAAAGAATAACCATGGTTTGTCCATAAACGTTTGATTCAGCAATTTTAAATTCATGGACGTAATCGAATTACGATTATTCCAAATAATCTTTATTAAGATTATGTCTGAAACACAACTATTATATAATGTAATCATACATAATCATGAATAATCCTATGCCCGATTATCATATTTTTCACGCAGTGATAATTGTAAACATGTGCACATGTTTTTTTTCAAATGTTCTCTTAATCAAACTTTTTCTATTACGCTTTGGTACCGGAAATATTTAGGAATGACGTTGTCAATATGGATCTATGGAAACTTGAAACTTGATTAATCCTGAAATTTAGCATTTCTTTTCATTAAGAGGGTGGTAAAATGGTAAAATGTTGTATCACACACTTTGCTTGAAAACTCTTATAAAAAGTTTTTTATAAACTCGCTCAACCAAACAAATTGTACAAGGTTTACACCATGAACTTTACTGATATGAGATTTTACCTTAAACTATAGTGCATATATGATGCAAGATATATTGGCCACTTTTTGCTTCCATATAAAGATATTGCAGGAATTTTCCATGTCATTCAAATGGGAAGATACAATTGGATGAAATCATTAAAAAGATTTGTGAAAATAACTCGTCATCATGGGCTTGTTGGAGAGCATTACTTAATTTCATTGGAAAGCAGTGTTTTATAGATAGCATTGAAAAAGGAATACACATCTTTCAAAAAGAACAGGAAAACAGTCAGGAATAACCTGAAATAACGGGATCCCGTAATTACAGCATGTTTAAAAATTTCGCAACATATGGTTCTAGTACATACTGTAATTGGGGCATGATAACATTTGTAGGCATCCCACAAACCTTTTTGTCTCAAACAACACTAAATCTTGATCTCTTTTATTGTTTGTACGAGCTTCAGGGAAATGTATTTTCTGATCACATCATCTGTCTCAGCATCATTCATGCCATCCACTGAACTGATATCTTAACCTGCACAATATAAATGAATGTTAATGATGATTTGATGGAATGCGAAAATGTTACAGCATCATCTAAAGCACAGAATAGGTTAGTCAAACAAAACTTTGAGTATATTAACCTGTTCAGTTGTTCAAAGGATTGAAAGGAGGTGAACTGTATTAACACTAGGGCATACGTACTAATATTTATAAATTTAACGAAAAGATTTCTGGTTTTTGGCACATTTGGAAGCATATGAAGATAGAAATTCTTAATGGTATTGGTAAAACATTTATATTGAGGGATGTTTATGATGATGGTTTAAGCATCAGATCTGTGTTTAAAGATTATATTACAGCCTTTGATTCACTCTTTTTGTAGGAAAGAAAACCAGCTGGTTTTACCTTTGACAATCAAACACAGGATAATCCTGTGGTTCTATTTTCAATTAGTATTGCACTTGAAATGGTCTTCTTGACTCACAATCAAAATTTAATTTTACCTCATTGGTTCACGTTAGACTTGCTACAAAGTTTTATTTCTGGATTGGTGTAAATGTGAAGTTAATGCATTATATAAAAAGTGGGTCGCAACTCAAGGATCACAAAAACTAAAAGCCCCTCAAAAATTTATTTTGATAATATGAGTAAATTAATTTTTAACTTTCCAAAGTCCGAAAGCTTATGATTACTTCATATGTGCGAAGGATACAGTATTTCAAAAGTATTTCCTCTTGGAACAGCCAGTGAATTTATCCATCAGCGTATATAAAATTCATTCCAGAGAGCCAAAAGAGGCACCAAGCATTGAATACTTCCCAAGTTGGGCAGGAAATATTGAAAACGAAACATTCAATTTAGTATACCATCTTTTTTTCAACTTTGTATTAGCCGTTTATATACAGAAGATTGCTTTATTGTCAGATTGTGTTGTTATTTGCTTCTCATCTTCTGCTACCTTGTTGGTCATCAGGAAGTTACATACAGGACTCTCTGTTGTCAACGAGCTCCGCAGTCGCCACTAGCGTGTGTACACAATCTCCAGCACAGAGACGATGGAACATTCTGGACGACAACCACGCACACTGTGGAAGCAACTTCAAGAAGAAGCCCTGTGTTGATTGAAATTGTTCTCTCTGACCCTTTATAGGTCTCTTTGATCTGTTTGATCAAACCTTTTGTTAGTTAGTTTAAAAAGTGTGGTGGCCCGAAATGTAGTGTACAGAACAATTTAAAGGAGATGACCTTGACGTCATGTTATCTTTAATTGAGGAAGATTTACTGGATGAAAATCCAAAAATTGATGCTGTGGATGTTTCTGAAGAAAAAGCCGAAACTTTCAAATGTAATTTCTGCTCAAAAATTTGGAATTTAAAGAGGTTTAGTGAGACACACGAATGTACAACATGGTCGCGCGAAAAAATATTATGATTATCATAATTTGTGATTTACGAAAATTTTTATGATAATCATAATATTTTCGCCTTTTGAGCCAGTAATGAAATATCACTGGCAACGACAACAACAATCCATGCATGTTCCGTTTTGACATTTGGAAATCGTAAACGGCAGGTTTATTCGTCTCCATCTTTAAAAAGGTATCCTGATCTAACCAAAATTCAGCGTAGCATTGAGAATTCAATTCAAAGGGGAGCGAATCTTGCTAGCTAGATTCCATCATCATGGGTGACTCATCGGTGAAAAAGGCAGACGGTATGTAATCATTATTTTTGGTGGTTATTACTGTCCCCTCGTTCGTTTTTATTTAGTTTAGCTAGCTAGCTATAATGCTTTGTTGTTTTTTATTTTTGTTCCTTATTATGTTCTCTGCAAGTGGTCACATGTTACTAAAGCGCTATTTCCACGGTCACTTTTGATCGAAATTTTTCGAGGAGAAAAATTTCTGGTAGAAATATTTCGATCATAGAATTCCACATAAAAAGTGCGCTCTTTTTTCTATCGAAAAAAGAATAAAGAAACACCAGAAAAAACTCTGAACTTTAAGATGAATTTGAGTAGAAGGCAGTTAATTTTATTATTGATTCTTTATCGGCGACGGAAACAAAAAAAACAATGTAAGCAGAAGTATAGAAAAAGATTCTGGGTAAGAGAAATCTTCAAGCAAAGAGAAAGCAAAGGAGAATTTCACAACTTGGTTAAAGAAATGATGCTTGTTGATCATGAGCTATTTTTCAAAATGTTCAGAATGCTTCCCTCGCAGCTGGAGCAACTTCTTTCGTGGGTTGCTCCAAAAATTATAAAAGCAAACACGAGAGAAGGAGTAATTTCACCCATGGAGAGATTATGTGTTTTTTGGCTACTGGAGACGCTTACTCAACTATTTCAGCAAGCTATAGAATGGGACACACGACCGTAGCACGTATAGTGGCCGAAACCACCAACGCCATTTGGGATGCATTAATTGAACACGGCTTTCTAAAATCCCCGAGTGACACTGAGGAGTGGAGACAAATTGCAAATTATTTTGAAAAAAGATGGAATTTTCCAAATTGTTTAGGTTGCATAGATGGAAAGCATGTTTGCATTCAAGCTCCAGCAAACAGCAGTTCAGCTTTCTTTAATTATAAAAAGTATTTCAGCATTCTTCTTCTTGCGGTATGCAATGGTAAATATGAATTCACAATGGTCGATATAGGTGAAGCTGGTCGACAAAGTGATGCAGGTGTATTCTCGCATAGCAATATTGGACACTCAATTATGAACAACGTATTGAAACTACCAGAACCAAGAAAATTAGATAGCATTAATCTTATGTATCCGTATGTTTTTCTGGGAGATGATGCTTTTCCTCTCAGGACTAACTTTATCAAACCCTATGCCCAAACTAATCTGGATATACGGAAATTAGTCACGAATTATCGAATATGCAGAGCAAGACGTTTAATCGAAAACAGTTTTGGTATCCTTGCTGCAAGGTTTAGGGTGTTTCGTCGGCCTATTCATGCTAAAATTTCTACCGTTGAGTCAATTACAAAAGCAGCTGTGGGACTTCATAATTTTTTAATGAAGGATAAAGTATTTAATGATGCATATTGCCCGCCCGGTTTTGTTGACAACGAACGGAATGGAAGGTTGAAGAATGGAGAATGGAGAGAACTAATCCGAAATGATAATGGTCTTTTACCAGTTGGGCAATGTGGCTCAAACAACTACGGTAAAGATGCTAAAAGGGTTTGTGACGACTTTTGTAATTATTTTTGTTCTGCTGAAGGTGAAGTCCCTTGGCAATGGGATGCGTATGCTGTAGAAGTTAACAATAAAGAGTAACATTGAAATATTTAGTATATTCAACTTTTGCAGTGGTACTTTCATATATAACGCTTTTGTTGTCTCATATAATATAGTGTATTTTGCTATCATAAAACTTTACTAAAAAATCAATGCATACCAGCAGTACGGCACAGTTCCCGAACGGGAGACAATCTCCTCATCGGTAGACTGTCTCCCGATCGAGAGAAAAATTGGTCTCCACTTTCGGAGATTGTCTCCCGATTGGGAGACAAATAAATTTGCAGGCCCGTTGTGCGCGCTGTAGAGCATAAGTGCACCGGTCTGTCTTTTTATAGATGCGCAGAAGAAGAATCTACACAAATTCACCGCGAGATCCAAAATGTTTACTGATGTTGTTTCTCAGAAGACAAAATGGAGGATGTTGGTGGTTGTATAGGAACTTCTACTATGTTTTTGCTTTAAATTCTGCCTTTATTTGTTAAATGGGGAAAGGAAAACATTATTAGCAATGTCTAGGTCAACTTCAGGATATCAATCTCTTGCTGGCATAATTTTTGTATAAATTACAGCTAGAAACATGGACGACATGATGGAAGAAAACCTAAAAAGATGGGGCTTGAATCTTACTGCAGAATTGGATAGTGTGCAAGATAATAACAATGATGAAGGTGCAAACTTTTCCTTGGATTCTTCATTGCCCAATAAAATCACTGATGACTCAAATTATACTATCCAGTCTGAAGAAGAGGAAGAAGTCTCTTCTGAAGTTGAGGAAGAAGAATTCACAATAAGTGATGGTAAGGCTTTCTTATCAGTCGTCCTTACTATATATATATGTATGTTTATATAATGTTAATAATATAAGATAAGATATACAATCCATCTTTGTTTGCTTTATTATTTATATAATATTACAACCAGAGATGATATACACAGGATAGAAAAAACAACAGTATCTTTTTGTACTTAAAGTTTCATGACCTGTTATCCCTATAATGCCCCACGTATCATATATGATACATAACTTTTAAGACTATTTTCCGTATGAACTGCCCACTTTCTACACCCTCTATTGCCCAAAGTATCATATTTGGATGCTTGTCTCGCTTGCTTTCCAAATGCAGAAAGTTAATATTTTAATGATCGAGGCAAAAACCTCATTCAAAAATAACAACATGGCCGATGTGGTGTTTACCGTTTAGTTCTCGACTTTAAGTGGTGGATTCCAAATGTAGTTTTACAACTTGAATGTACAAACTGTATTTTTCTGATAGAAATAAGATCAGACTTTGCTGAGATGGTCACTTTTTGTAAAAATAATTCATTTTTGGGAAGGTATTGCACCAATAAACTCTGTGTATCATATATGATACACCGGTCGTCTCTTCTGGTCACATTTTATAAATTCTTGTTTTTGAAAATACCTAATTGAAATTTGTTCTAAAGTTGTTTTAAACTTTTTTCAAGTTTGTGAATAGGGTTCCAATAGTTCCTGTAAATGTTTTTAGTTTTCAAGAGCAATTTTTGACCAAGCCTGTGCCTTGGGGGCGGGTGTGGGTTGGGTGTTAATATTTTATATGTTTGCTGTTGTTGTTTTTTATATACGTCTCTTCTTGCCATTTCAAAAAACTGGTGGCACGGTGGGGAGCAAGGATAGCCATACAATTTTTAACTCTCAAGGAGAAAAGAAAGCTTGGTTAAGCAGCTAGATCTATTATACAACTCACAATATTCAAATATACAACCTGTCAATTCCCAATTTCCCTGCTCTCCCGGGTGCAAGAAGTACGGGTATCGGTTTCATTTTTTAACACACAAATAAATATTATCATCCTAATAATTCTACATCCTTTTAGATGGCAAAAAGTAAATTAACTGTAGCTGATGCTTTAGAGTATATTCTGAATGGAGATAGTGAGTTTGAGTACTCTGATGTTGATTCAGATGTAGATGAAATGGATAATTTAAATACTGAAAAACCTGAGCATGTGGAAGAACAAAGTCTACAAGCAGATACTGTATGTGAAGACATTGGCAACAATACAAATCATGATGAAGTACTTGATAACACTAGTGATGATGAGTTGTTATCAAATGTAGCAGCTAGGGAGAAAACAAAGAAAAGACCTCCACCAGATTATAAGTGGCGTAAAGTGGATTTCCAATCTCCAAATGATATTAATTATAAACCGGTGACCTTAAATCCTGAACCAGATATCTCATGGACACCTTATGACTATTTTAAGTACTTTGTGGACAATGATATGCTTTCTTGTATGGCTTTCCAAACAAATCTGTATACTACTCAGAAAAATGGAAAACCAATAATTACAGATGCAAAAGAATTGGAGCAATTTATTGGTGTCTACTTACGGATGGGACTGGTAAAAATGCCTAATCAAAGATCGTACTGGGAGACATTTTCTGGGTATAATGGAGTTTCAGATGTCCTTAGCCGCAACAGATTCGAAACTCTTATGAGCTCAATCCATTTTGTGGACAACACGACTGTTAGCGAAGCAGAAAAAGATGACCGTGTATGGAAATTGAGACCATGGCTTTCTGCATTGAGAGAAAATTTTCTCACCATCTCTCCGGAAGAGTTCAATGCTGTAGATGAGATTATGGTTCCCTTCAAGGGAAAATCGATTCTGCGGCAATATATGCCAAACAAACCCACTAAATGGGGATTCAAGTTGTGGGGCAGATGTGGTGTGTCTGGTTTTTTGTACGACTTTGATGTGTATCAAGGGAAGAACAAAAGTGTAGATACAAGTATCCTTGGTATGTCATCACAAATTGTAAAAAGCTTATGTGAAAGTCTACCATCAGGCCACAATTTTAAAATATTTGCCGACAATTTTTTTACATCTTTGCCCCTTGTGGAAGCTCTGAAAAAAGAAGGAATGTTTTTTGTTGGGACTATAAGAGCCCCACGTTTAAAGAACTGTCCATTGAAATGTGAAAAGGATCTACGCAAGGAAGGTCGTGGTGCGATTGACTACAGGGTGGCGATCAACCATGATATTGTTGCTGTCAGGTGGTTTGACAACAAAGCGGTTACATTAGTTTCATCATTTGTTGCGGTAGATCCAGTTGAAGAAATTTCTCGCTATGACCGAAGTGCTCGCAAGAAAATCAGTGTAAAGCAACCAAGCATTGTTAGAATTTACAACAAATTTATGGGAGGTGTAGACAAATTAGATATGGTCTGTTCATTATATAAACAGACGGTTCGGTCCAGAAGGTGGTATATCTATATTTGGTTACATTCCATCATAATAAGTGTTGTCAATGCTTGGATTTTGTACCGCCGTAACATGGGAATTCTTGGGCCATCTGAAAAGACCATGCCACTACGAGTATTTCAAGGTATGTTAGCTGATGGCTTAGTAAAAGCTAATAAAAGAACTCGTGGTCGACCATCAGCAACTTCACTATGTCCATTGGTGTCGAAAAAGAAAAAAGTCCAAGGTATCCCTACATCTGCTATCCGCAGAGACTGCATTGACCATTTTCCAGCATGGGAGCAAAGTCGACAGCGGTGCATGAATTGTAATATGCTAACTTTCATCAAATGCACAAAGTGTAATGTGTGGTTGTGTTTGAATAAAGAGAGAAATTGCTACAACGAATTTCACGGAAGATAAAACTGCATTTGGCATTGTTTTTTATTGAGGCACATTTTTAGATACTCTGCATTATATTCAAAAGCAGGGACATAGTGTTTGACTTTTCTTCTTGTTTTACAAGAACTTTATTTGAGGATTGCTGATTGATATAAACGTTTATAAACTGTTTGACATATTTTCAAATTGTCTCAAACTTTTATCACTAATACCCATTATATCATATTTGATACTTTGTGAAAAGTGACCTAAAATTTTTTTTTTCAAAAAGTCAACTTAATTTCTCAAACTAGACATGGATAGGGTGCATATCCCAGAAATTGCGATTTTTTAAACCATTTTAAGACCATTTGGGCATTATAGGGTTAATGGTCAATCTTCAGCAGAAGCCTGAGATGTTAAAAATGTATTCTTAATCATTTTATAGGAGGTTTCATGTTCTTGTTATTATTTCAGGAGAAGCTTGTAATGATCACAAAGAAAAGGAAGAAAGACGAAAGCGTCAAAAATCATTTTCTTTGTGAAAAACACAGGAAGTAAATAGGAAAAAGTTGAAGTTGGGAAAAAACGAAAATCTTTTATTTATTTATACAGATGTATAATGTTTAATTTATGTTGATAGAGAGTATTTTTAGACCAAAAAAGGGAATTTATTTAAACAAGAAAGATAGGTTTTTATTATGTACTATAGATTTTTAGAAAAAAATGTTGTGTTAAAAGACAAAGGCAGTATTACCTGACCCAGTTTGTCTAAATTTCGAAAAACCCTTTGCCACTGCTCATTTGTTGGAATTCCGGCCATTTTCAGCCACGATTTTGATTCTTTATTAATCTCTTCCAGCAATGCATCTCCACCCTGGCATTTACCTACTGAAGAAGTTCTTGAGTTGGAAATATATTTTTCCATGATAATTCGCAAATTTGGTGGCATTGATATTAGATCCAAAGTCTTGTGATATAAAATGTTTTGATAAATTGGATGTTTGTAGCCGTAAATTAGTTGAGATGCTTTGGCAATAGCAGATTGTACCAGAGTGGAATTACATTTCCTCACACCTGTAATTAAATGAAAAATAAATTAATGCATATAGTTATTCCATGGTGCAAATATATTCGATCGTCAAAGAAAAAAGTTCTTACCGGCTCGAAACATCATCAATGCATGAAGGTGGGTAAACACAGAATTTTGCATATAAATGTAATTTGGGTCGTCAACACCTTGTGACCATATCCAGTAACCTGAATTCGTGCATTCGGTTTTCCTTTGCAAGCAATCTTTAACATAGGGGATCAGCAACTCAAGCGAAACACTGGTGTATATAATTTCAAGAAAGTGCCATGTCTTGTGATGATCGGAGCCTTTCTTCAAATATTCTTCAGCTTTAGGCGACTGGAATCCCAATACATTTCCTAAAACTTTCGTAAAGACTTCCCAATTAAGTTTAACATAGGAGCGACACATATTCATTTCCAAGTGTAGCAAGCCAGTTACCAGTACGATCCATGCAAACTCACGCAAAGGTGTAATATTGTGCAATATAAAGCATCTGTGTTCGTGAAAGTTGTCGATTCCATAAAAGCAGCTTCTACATTTTTTACAACGCCAAACATTAGCAATAATTTCTCTAAGAGTGTTATAAGGCAAGCCATCGCACTCTATGAAGAGCCATTCCCGCTTGCCACCATACTGCTTTACTCCTGCTCTGGCTCCTATTGCTTGAATCACTTGAATAATGCTGTCAAAGCTATTAGGATTTGTAAAATCAGGCTCACCTGCTTGACAAGAGACGTCTGGAAGAAAGGAGGGATAAGATTCAAAACTTTCATATGGAGGAATTTGGTCATCCGGAAGTAAGTTAAGTGGCTTTGCGGTCTCTTTCTGAACCTTACCTCCGCAATTACGACAGACGCGAAACTTTATGTCTGCCTCACATCCGCATACTGTACATTTTTTTCCCCATTACCTTCTTCTTTTTCTTGAAGAGAATCATCTATTAAATCGCTACGTTTGTGTGAATGTTGTTTCACAATCAAATTCAAACAAGATTTGATGAATATGTCCCGGCTTTTCCTAAACTCATCTCCCGGACATGTCAATGCTTTAATCAACTCGTTCTCAGTTCCTTGTTTGATCTCCCACATCCAATGGGTTGGTTTAACGATCTCATTTGTTTGCATGTCGCTTTTAGGATCGAGAGTGAGCCACAAGTGGCTTGTCATTACACTAGTTGGCGCAACATTTGTACCAGATATTAAATAGGTTTTCCCCACCTTTTGATTGTTATCAAACACTGCTTTCACAAGGCCATTTGGAAATTCCAAAGGCGTGTTGGCTTGTTGCTTAAGCCATGACGTTAAATACGAGTATGATCCACCAGGAGCTCGATTTCCTATAAAGTTTGCATACTGTTTTGAATTTGTAAACGAATAACATAGCAAATTTTCAGTAAAGTGACTTGGCAAAACGAGTTTTGAGTTGCGACAGTATTAAATAAGTTCGATGATCTTGGAAACGATGCACAGCTTTTTTTTGTCAGCGGTATTCACGTCAACTTGGCATATATTGGCCAGCAAATGAAGCAACTCTGGAGGACGATTTAATAACCACGCAGCCGACTGATAGTTATTTAAGTTGTCCAACGATTTTACATCTTCGCTGTTACGGTACAAATTTCGAATATCCTCAGTAACATATTCACCTATTTCCTTACCAATTTTGTAACATTCTAGCGTGAACTTTTCCTGAGAGGTATATGGTTCTTCACAATCTGCATCACTTGCCAAGCAATCCTCATCATATGAAGATTCAGTTGTGCCACCAGTGCTGTACAATAAGCACTTCCTGCAGATGGATTTACTACTTTCTGTTACGATATTTTTCCTAATTAAAACAGAATGACATGCTGCGCTCACCTTTTTTCGAAATTTCAAATCAAAGATTGTGTGTTCTTTGTCATTTTTGTCTATTACATCATGAATGTTCGAATCACATTTTTTTTTAAAACGTCCTTTTTTATCTCGTTCCTCAGGATGAAGCCTTTTACTCCGTCTTTTCATTTTCACTAATACTTTACCTGAAATTATAAGTTGTACAATGGTTTGTTGAATATTTATATACCAGTAATATTGGTCAGTACAGTAATTGTATCACTGACTACATACAAATTATCAAAATGGAAGAATAAATGCAAAAGATATACACGTGAAGAAAGCTGATATGTTTTAAACATAAATGTAAAGACTATATACAAAGTAAGCCAGTTCTAAAACAGAGTGCATCACCATGGCCAACTCTCATTTTCTGTTTTTATTTGGACTTCAACTTCTTCACCACCTTGAAATTTAAGCTCTGCAACTCCTTCGCGTACAACCTTTTCAACCATTTAAAATTTTGATTGACAACACCACAGTTGATATTTACACGGGATAACTGCTCCTCCTCCTCGTCTGTCTTTCCCGCCTGTGGCATTACGTAAAAATGACTCCTCTGGAGGCGGGATCTTACTCAGTTGAGGAGTATCAACCGACCAGCATGTTATTTTAAAAACATCTCTGTCTTTCTTTAGCCTTCGGAAAATCTTACAAAGGTTAGCAGGCACTCTACCTACAATTTTTCCTGCTATATCTCTAACACGCTGAACCTCTTCGTTCTTTCGCTTTTTCTCTCTGGTCACTACATCATGCATTGTAGGATGAATATTTTGTAGCAATGGCATTTTGACTACCATGGCATGTGGGTCATAACTGTTGTCCTCCTCTTCCTCCACAATCATTTCCAAGTCTGGAGAAGGTCTTATTTTAAAACGATGATATCCTTTGATGTTTGAATTTAATACAGTTATTTTTCTTTGCATCTTCAACTAACTTTTCAATCCAGAAAACACAACTAAACTAAAAGAAGAAAAACATAAACGTGGCCAATTTTATACAGCAGTCATTATGGAATGGTCTAGCGAATTTAGCTAAATGTTTGATAAAATTTCAATATTTAGTGGACAGAGCGTGTGGACACAGCTCATATATAGAGGATTTTCTTTAGAATCTTCAGAAGAGGAGATTGTCTCCATTTCCAGAGACTGTCTCCCAATTGGGAATTATAAGATCGCGCGTAAAATCGGGTCTACCAATTGGGAGACAGTCTCCCGATGAGGAGATTGTCTCCCGTTCGGGAACTGTGCCGTACTGACCAGCACATACTACATTTTCAAGACAAGCTCGAGTTTGCTTATGATTTTATATCTGGTTTAAACTTGGGGTATAATAGTTATTCCACTTTTCTTTTAAAAACTGAACAAAAACTGAAGAGTGTGAGTATGCAAATAACATAAGCATAAAATTTATGCTCATAAAATAGGTAAAGAGTAGTGAAAACAAAAATCTAAGATTAGTTCATATGCTACTCCCAGAAAAATACGAAAGTAGTTACAAACTCCTCAATTTACCAAGGCTGGCTCCTTACAAGAAAAAAGAAAGGTGCATATACAATATGATCAGTCTTTTGCAAAAAAGGTAGCATATAGACTAGCAGTCTAATCATTAAATTCAATTTCCAATAAAAGTTGTTGGATTTTCAACTTTGCAAGCTGCTTCTTTCGGAGTGGCAACCGTCGAAGTGTTGGTGCTATGCTTGCACAAAATAAATCCTCCTCATCTTTGACAGGAGTTGTATCACCATTCTCTCTCCCTTTGATTTCTTGAAGAAGGAAATCTTCAACTGGATCACTAGTTTCTGCTCTTTTTTTTCGCTTCGAAGGAACTGTGGTCGCAACAGGCACTTGCGTATCTGGTGTAGAAACTTATGTAAATGTTAATGGTGATGGAGGTGGTGACATCAAAACAGGTTGTGGTGGGGGAACATTTGTGTGAGTCATACGATTAGTAACAACGTCTTTTAAAAATGACAGTTCTTGAAAGAAGTTGCAAGTTGGTGCTTTTGTGTAACCACTCCCAGATTTACATTGCTGCTTGCGCCTGTCTTGGCACTTTTTATAACTTTCTGAGAGGTTTTTCCACCTCTTCTTCGCCTGATCAACTAGAAGTGGAATAGAAGTTTATTTTTTACCTAAATGTTATCAATATATTAGAGACCTTCTTTAAAACAAAGCAGAAAGTTTTTTTACTGTCTGTATATAGCACATTGTGTGCATTAGTCAAATATATGATATTCAGTATAATTTGTAAAACCATCTTTGAAATTGCATATTAAAATGATTACAATAAGAAATTCCACTCTCTTGAGGAACTATACCATATTCCACTCTCCTCAGGAACCACACATTGCAAATAAAATCAAACATTAGAAAATTATATACTTTATATACTTTCGTAAGAAATCCATAAAATATTCTGTGGATGAGACTAATAATTACACTCAACACGTTCCTGAAGCAGTGTCCATAAAGTACAATACACACCTGATATTCCTAATTTAGAAGCAATGCCATTCCACACAATTTTTTTTTTGTCACGTCTCTTGTATTCAGCCAGGTGGGTGTTCCATATTATTGGGTGGGATTGAATCTCAATAATTAACAACTCATTAAGGTCCTGGCTTACTTCTTGGGATGTTCGGTTAAATGAATCTTGAAAGAACAACAGTAAATTATTTTAAATTAAACAACACATCAATAAAATGTTATATAGCTAATTGACCTCTATGAAAGTAATAAAGCATTAAGTCCTTCTTCTTGACTTGTGTTCAAAATAAGCAATTTGACAAGAACATTTTTTTTATTTTCCATAACAACAAGGGGTTTATATACCTGAATACAACAATGACGACTGTGACAGCAGCGATGATGATGAATGCATTGAGGAGAGTTCCTCTTCTTCCAATCCATCTTCCAATTGATGGTTGATTTCAGCAGTATCCAATGATACTTGTTGTTGTTGATGCGACCCGAGCTGTGCAAGAAAAGATAATCCTCTATCGACATAAATATCTTCTGGATCCACGCCGTCTTGCACCGAATTGCTCGCCATCTTGTTTTGCAGTTTGTTTATAAATTCCTGCAGTATCAGCACATTTTGCACGATTTTGATTGGATGAATATTTTTTCGCTCAGCGATTTTGATAGGGAGTTGAAATTATTTCAACTCACAATCGCACAGTAGAGAAAAGAAATTTTATTTCCTAAAATCTCGTGATCTAATACTGGATTCTCCCAACCTTGGTTCGGATGTAAGATGGTAGCCCATCTGTGTCCGACCTCCTTTTTCAACCGTTCGTTGTAGAAGAGTGGAAGTTGAAATATTTGTGGTTTTATTAATCGTTAATTATCAAAGCAATCATCTTCAATATTCATCAAGTATCGATATAACTTTGTTGAACGTATTCCGGACATTGTTCTTGTGGCTTATTTTATTATGGATGCCACAAATACAACCGTTACTACAGAGAGTCTTAACGAAAACTCTGCTGCAGTAGTAAATGTGGGGACAACCGTGATTAATGAAGACGGTCAACCCCGTAAGCGTGCTCGAGAAGTTGAGGACGAGCATTGTGAAGAACCTGCCATTAAAAGGTTTAAAGTGATGTCTTCTGAAGACACGTACAAGTGGAAACTTCCTGCAGAAATGGCTGAGTATGATAACAGCCACTTTCAACAATTTATACCCGCGAAGGATGTATATGAATCCATCCTGTACGAGAACCCAGTACCATCAAATGTGGATGTTCCACAAGCTATGGATGATTTTATCCTACCGATTTTAAAGAAATCTGAGTTGGCTGTAGACACTTCTTTCTCAAAAATCCAACAGAAGTTGGTCAATGTATTGGGACCATTGTCTCAAGTCTGGCAGTCTATTGAGACAGCAAAAAACAGAATATTTATTATAAAAAGCAGAAGGTGCTAATACACATTTCCCGAGTTTCACATTTATATATTTCGCCAAACTATCCAACCCCACCTTGTTTTGATTCGTCTATATGGTTGATAATGATTAATATCCTTTTAGAGGGTTTTTAGTAATGATTAATTACCGGGTAAATGAATATCATGTATCTATGCATTTTCTTTTTGATTTATCGTCACATTTACTGCGTCATGATCTGAATAGTAAACAAAATGCGTCGAAACATCGACATCAGTAGATTGAGCAAATTCTTTGTGGACATAGACATGATCAAGTAGTGATCCAGAAATATGAGTTGCAGTGTTATTCAATAATATATAGTCATTATTCAAATAACCATGCACCAATGTGTTATCTCCTTGCAGAGCATTAAGGTTGAAATCTCCTAATATTATATGAACCATGTCAACCTGGCAACGTAAATGTCGGATAAGATATAAAAAGTCTACTAAGCGTAAATTATTTTTTCGATATAAAAGGATTATATTCAGTTGGTTAGAGGAAAAACAAGGTTTACGCAATGTGTAAAGAAAAGCTCCTGGAATGAAAATGCTATTGATTAACGTGACACTTTCATCATAAGCTAATGCGATGTTTGAAAATTTGTCATAACTGGTATTGTTGAATGATAGTGAAAAGGGGGTTAACGAGTCTGATATTTGTGTTGTGTCCATGGCAGAGGTTAATTGGGTTTCGGTGAGACAAAGCATGTTACTTTTCATAAGTCCATTATCTTGCTTAATGTCAATAGCGTGTTTTGAAAGCGAACGAACATTGAGTAATGAAATAGATAGGATGTTTTCTGATAGATTTTCTGTAATAGTATAATCTAAAGATAGGTTTCTTCTCATAAATTCGTACTCTGCAGTCGCTCTTTGATCAGTGGTAACATGCTTTTCATTAATATCTCCTAATATATACTATCCGGCTAAGGATGTTACTCGACTTAAGGCAACATAAGCTTGACCAGAATTGAATTGGCGTTGTCGAAGCATATCAAGACTGAATACTATTTTGGGAAATGTTTTACCTTGAACTTTATGTACTGTACAAGCCCATGAAAGAACTAATGGAAATTGGAGCCTTTTTATTACCGGTGAGGATAAACTGTTCTTCTTTATTTTCATCTCCTTTTCCACTCTGTTTATTGGGACTAAATTGTGAACTCTTCCATAAGAATCACCATTTTTTGCTTTCATGCCTATATCTTCTTCTTCCATTTTAAGATATATTGTAACGATGTTGTTTCCTCCTTGATCGAACTTCAGATGGTAAACCTTTCCTATCTGACCATTACATAGTTTATCTTCCACATCAAGATTACATGTTAACATCACTTTTGCATTAATTTTGATTGAAAATTTGCGAGCCAACCCAGCAGTATCCATTTGATTTCGTTGATTGACTTTTTCTAGAACGTTTGCTGTGATATGCTCAGGTAACTTATCGATGGCTTCGATTTCATACTCAATACCTGGAAGTTCTCGTAATTTTCTCTGGTTATGTTCATTAACTAAAGCATTCTCAGCCCATATATGAATTGCGTCCGTTGGATAGTTAGAATCCTCTGTCTGAATTTTCCTAGATTGTAAAATTTCCTTGTCTTTGTCTGTAAGCAGACCTATTCTAATGTTGTTTAATAGATCAATGAATGTTTGATCACCTCTTTGTCTCATGACTTCAGTCAGTTCAGCAATCTTAAAGTATCGCCAACAAGGAAAAATATTTAACATATAATCATTATATTCTGCGTACACAGGTTTTTGTTGAATTGGTGGTAATTGATAAAAGTCACCGCAAGCAATTACTGATATTCCAGCGAACGGCAGATCTTCAGTGCAACTGAATATCTCACATATTCTTTGATGAATGTACAGTAGTAGTTTATTTGATACCATTGATATTTCATCAATAATTATCACTTTCAGTTCAGAATACTTTTGCCTGAACATGCTTCTTCTTTTGTCACTTAACTTAGACACGCATTTACCACTGGTTCGATCGGGTAGTATTCCTAAAGCTGAATGGATAGTTGATCCATCAATATTAACTGCTGCTACTCCTGTTGGTGCTAACATTAACATTCTTTCTTGGCTAAAACCACCCGAACCGTAAGACAGAGCTTTTTGTAGGTATATTCTTATTGTTGTTAGTAAATGCGATTTTCCACAACCAGCACTTCCTGTAATAAACATTTGAAATGGATCCGGGGTTGGTGCTCCCTCGATTCGTAAAGACTGCATTGTCTGTCTTGCCCATTTGTTTATGAAATCAAAAATATTTCTCTGTTTCTTGTTTAAAGAACGGATTCTTTCGTTTAATCCATCATCAGAAACTGTTAATGGTGTATGAGCTGGTGCTCCACAATAATTTTGCTCATCAATATCATCAGTTGCATTTTCTTCTAGCTCATCTCTTACAGAGTCGTTTTCTTGTTCACCAGCTGCATCTAATCCGTTCGCATTGCTTTCGTTGAAATGAACAAAAGCATTATCGACTATTTCCCCGAAAGGTTCACAGATTGATTTATTAGCGTTGATAACATCTAAAACTTTTTGATCTAACATTTTCTCTGTATATGTTCCAGAAAGCGTAGCATTTAATTCAGTTTCATTTCGGAAAGGATAAAACATGAACAACATATTATGGGCATAGGCTTCTGGTTTTGTTATTTTGTTAGGTACATGGAATCTTAATACACATTTGGTTTTCCTTAATTTAACACGTTCTTGTGATGACATCAGTGGAACAGATGCTGGCAATCGTGAGTTTTCTCCATCTACCAATAAATCTTCAAGAAGGTCTGGCTGGCAGTCGTTTTCGTCTTCATATGTTACTTTTGCATCCAAGATATAATTGGATAAAAATTCGGCGTAACAGAGATCCTCCATAAAAGAGGAATCTGGTCTATCTATATAGCGGTCTAACATATTTCTTTTGAAGATATTAGTTTCATCATCAGGCATATTAGCTATTTCTTCTTCGCTTCGACAAACACGATACCGATTTTCAGGAAGGTTAGTGTTTGCAAAAGTGACTGCAGGACATGTCTTACGTAACCAAATTTCTGGCAAAACAATTGAAACTGCTTCTTGAATTGACATTTCTCTGTGAGTTCTGTAAGCCTTAGATACAGATTTCATTTTCTGATATGCTTCTTTAGCTGCTTGTTTCATGGCTTCCGTAGATTCATCTTCAGATTTTGAGAGATATGCACACATATACGCTACGGCCTTGTAATAATCTAATACAGGTTGAATGTCAATGTTTGCTTCCCATGCAAGTAAACCATCTTCAAAATAATTATTTATGAAACAAGAATCAGGAGATCGTTTGAAATGGATTTGATAACTATTATCAGGTGACACTTCAAGTAAACGGTAATAATCTGCTTTTTCAATGTTTAATACGGCTAATATTTCATCAATCGATTTAGGTGGGTCGTAGTTATCCTTTGCATGGTCGTGGATGTTACGATGCTTTGGATTCAAATTTTCATTAATATATTTTTGGACTTTACCTAAAAGTTCTTTTCGTATTTGCAACATTCTAACTTTCTCTTCCTGAGTCAAGTTTTCAGAAATTGGCCGTGCAAGTCTTGTTTCTTCTGTAAAAAATTTGCCGAAAGAATATCTGCAATCAACATTTTTATATTTTCGGCAAGACCTGGAATGACTATGTGTTTGGTATGTTTTTACCAAATCAAACAAGTGATCATTATCATGTTGTTCAGGCAGTTGGCATTTGATTGCACTATCTACGAAAGCAACATATTCGTCTTTATTTTGCTCACATAAAACAGGAGCATTTTCAACCCACAGTAAACAATGAACATGGGGACTTCCTCGCACTTGAAATTCTACCCGAATAGCATAATGAATAACTTTACCGAAAGGTCCTTTTAAAACTATATACTTGAAAAAATTTTCAACTCTGAATTGAAAATGTCTGGCCAAAAGAACTGGGTTACTGTTAAGAATCTTAGTTCTTTCAAAATAATTCAAATTTCCAATGTCTTCTGTTGTTAAATTCATACCGTTTAATTTCCCTATAATTTCAACTAACTCATTCCACCTAAGATCTGCACAAGAAAGGGTCATGAAATAAGTTGGTAATCCCAGTTGTTTAACCATGGCTAGTACTTCAAAAAGAAACCGTTTCCAATACGCAGGAGTTCCTTTTAAAGTGTTCATGAAATTGAATGCTTCGTCATTAGCTATTAGTTCTCCAATTTTTTGTTTGAAATTTTGTGAAATTTCGCCAGCTGTTAATCCGTCAGATCTTATTTTTTTCATGGCAATGTTGATACATCTATTCAAATTCAAATGTTGAGTCAGAGACTGCGCAAAAAATATATAATCAGAGTCCGAAGCAAATTTTTGTTTATAATTTAATAATCTTTGATTGAAATATTTACAGGGACTTAACTTTTCTTTTCTTTCATGTCTATATCCAAATTTCCCGGTCGGAAACAACCATGGGTGTGCAAGTAACTCACAATCTTCATCACATATTATAGACAAAGGTTGCTTATTTTCTCCTGGTGCAATAGTTACTGTTGCATCATCGATGACTTCGTAAGCAATTTCAGGCACGTAAGCAGTTTCAGATGCAGTCAATCGAAATTGATCTAACGGATTCGCTTCTTCTTCTTCTTCATCAGCTTGTTTGACATGGGGAATTTGACTTTCGTTTACAAAATGAACTTCATTATCGAATGTAGTATTTATTTCTCCAATCCAGGAATGAGGCACATTATCAAGATTTATTTCAATGTCAGAATCTCTCTGACAACATCAGGTCTTACTGCTTCAAAAAGAACGCTAGATTTTAATGACATTTTTTTCTTCAAAGAAACTTGAACTATTCCATTGTTATCCAATCCTCGTGGTAAAATGTTGCAGATTTCATCAGCCCTGATAGGAACATTACAAATAGCGCCTTTCATTTTTGGAGACTGTCCTTTAGGCATGATAGTGATCTTTTTGAATAGCAACCTTTTTGAAATAATTGCTTTTTCAAGTTTGCGAACATCAATAAAGTTATTTGGCAAATCAAAAAGTTGCAAATCGTTAACAACAGCTTGAGAGGAAACTTTACCTTTAGTTAATTTTAAATGGCATGTTTGGCAGATGTATTCTCTCCCGTCGAAGCTAAGCTTACGGTAAGTAAAAATGCCTGCATCCACATTATCATATACATTTTTGTAAAATATCCGAACAGATTGTTTATATAAAGTTCTATTGCAGCATACACAAATGTAAAAAGGCCCTTGCTTTATTATTTTTTTGAGACATCTTTTTTTTTCGCTCTAGAAAGCGTTGCCCGTTGCTTTTGTTTACGAACCCGATCTTTTTGTCGTAATGCAAATTTTATTTCTTCTGATTGAATAGCTCGTTGATTTCTCTTATATTCTCGATTCTTTTCCCTAAGTTCAGATTTACGCTCAAAAGAAATGCCTGAGCGATAATTTTGCATATAATTAGCTCGTGATTTAGCCTTGTTTGTTTCATTCTCACCCAGAGAAGCTTGTAATTTACGTTTCCTCACCCCATCAGGAGACTTTTCGTTTCTTACGACCTTTTGAGCCTCCTTTAATTCAGCGCTACTAATCGAGACATCAAAACACTGCATTTGATAATACACACTATCGGTTTGACACGCGTTTAGATAAAGATTCTTAACGTAGTCCTCGGTACCCTTGTAGGTATAAAATTACATTAAAACAGACACACCATTAGGATCTGGTAAACCAGTGACAGGATGGCGAGAATGTGAATCGAAAATGTAGTAAGTGTTTCTATTCATAGAAAACAGAGATGTTGCAAAGCCCTCGGCAATCAAAATTGTGCCTCTGCCATTTTCAAGATGGAGGAAATTAACGCTATTGGAATTTAAGGATACAGTATACGTTCCATACATCAAAAAAACCAAAAAAAATTTTTTTTCAGCAATCTACCTAAAAAAGTCTGAATTTTTCAGTGGTAAAGTTGGTTTTATGATTTTTTTACTGGAAAGTTGTTTATTTCCAAATAAAAGTTTTTTTCATTCATTAATCGTGATTTTCTTTGCTTGATCTTTCGCACATTTTTTGTAAACATGTGTTAATTAAAACTGACTACTCTTTTGAGAATATATTTGATACATTCAGAGTTTTTTAACACTAGTTGTTTTTCTCGTTTAAATGAAATCGGGAACTATTGCTTTCTCTCCGACAAGAAAATCGGTATTTTTTCAAGTCATTCAAATAAGTTATTTGTTGCGAATTTGAAATTTTCTCAAAAGGTCAAGCTAATGGTTATAAGCCGGAATTTGTTGTACTCGTCTGCTCAATGAAATCGGGAACTATTGTTGTTTTCCGACAAAAAAAATCAGTATATTTATAAATCTTGGAAATAAGTTATTTTTCGATTTTAAAATGTTTCATTTCTCGAAATGTCAAGCTATCGCCATAAGTCGTTTGCATCAAGTAAAAAACGAAAAAAGAAAAGTTCCAGTTTCACTTCACCAGTTAAAAGAAGAATAATCTATAAAAAGAATAAAAATAAAAATTCATCAAGTTCTGTTCCGTTCTCTGTTGTATCAGCAAGTCACAGCAAAATACTGACGCAGTCGCAAAGTTCAAGCTCAAGTGAATCTTCCTCGGAAGGAGAGTATGATGAACTGCATGAACATCTTACACCGTGTTATTGGATTGTAGACATTGATCTATTGCAAGATTGCCTAAAAACATCTTCCTCGTGCAAAATATGTCATAGTGAAGTGATTTTACGGGAAGTAACGTGTTACCGTGCAGGATTAGCGACAAAATTTGAAATAGCTTGTACTAACAAGGAATGTTCAATTGTAGAAGGTTTCTTCACTTCAAAAAAGACTGGGCATTCTTTTGACATCAACCGACAGTGTGCTTGCATGTCGCCTGGCTGGTAAAGGGCGTAAAGGTCTTGTGAAAATTTGCAGTGGCCTAGGATTATCTAGTCCTGTAGCAAGAACTCATTTTGTAGAATATGCAAGATTTTGGGAAAAACTTTCATTCAATCTCAGAGAAGAAAACCTCACAATGTGCGCAGAAAGGGCAAAAAAATTAATAACGCGTGATGCTAATGCAGAGGTTAACACTGTGGTTGATATTCCTACAAGTTTTGATGGTTCTTGGAGTTCTAGAGGGTGGACTGCAAACAACGGCATCGTATCAGCAATTGCAGAAGTTTCTTCGCAAGTGATCGATATCTCATTTAAATGTCGTTCATGTTCGCAATGTACAGCCATGAAAGAGAGAAAAGAAAATGGAGAAGTATCTGCAGTGGAGTATCTTGATTGGTTTATCAAGCATGAAATCAATTGTTTTAAAAATCATGACGGAAGTCCTCAGGTAGTTTCTTTATCTCGAACTTAAATTTAGAAATATTGAAGTTATAACGTAAGGCGTTGTGGACCGGTTTTTAAAAAGAAAATATCACCAAAAATACGCAAGTCATTGTGGTTGTTTTTGTATTATTTTTTATGTTTAGAAAATGGAATCAGAAGGCGTTTTAGAATTATATAATCGGTCAGTGGCAAAGCATAATGTCCGCTACAACCCATTCATAGGAGATGGTGATAGCAGTGCGTATTCAACTATCGATAAAGAACGTCCATATGGAGCAGCGGTTTTTGTCAAAAAAGAAGAATGCGTAAATCACATCACAAAACGCATGGGTACAAACTTAAGAAAGTTGGTTAAAGAATTAAAGGGTAAAAAGTTGGAGGACGGCAAAGGAATAAGCGGAAAAGGGCGGCTAACCCTTGCACGTATTGACGCCATGCAAAATTTTTACGGGCGCACTATCCGCAATAACAAGGGAAACCCTACCAGAATGTCTAGTGAAACATGGGCAATACTCTATCACTACTCAAGTACTTTAGCCAATCCACAACATGAAAATAGTCCGAAAGGTGAGAAAAGTTGGTGTGGTTACCAGAGAGATATAGCCACTGGTTCACAGACGTACATGCCACCCAAATATCCATTTACTGAAGCCATTGTAAAAGCCGTGACACCCATTTTCAATAGACTTGCTGACATTCACTTTTTGGAAGGTTGCAAAAACGTTAGCAACCAAAATGCAAATGAAGCTTTCAACAGCTTATTGTGGTCTATTTGTCCAAAAGAACAGTACGTTTCACCAACAGAAACATCTTTGTCAATAAACTTATCAGTATGTTTATATAACTCGGGTACGGAATATACTATGATAAAATTATTCGAAAGTGCTGGACTTGAATATAAGGAAATTTCAAAGCAGCAATGGCGTGATATGGATATTGAAAGGATATACCACGGAGATTATTCTGTGAGAGAAGATCGTAAACAGCACAGAAAAATGAAAAAGCGAACGCGAATAAAACAGCAAGACGCTTTCCAACATATTGAAGGCACTCAATACAAACCGCAAGGATTCCATACAAACGAAACTAGACAATGATTTTTTTTTCATATTGGCGATCTTATAAGAAAACACTTTTCTGGGTTACGTTAAAACAATTTGTGTTGATATTTTTGTATGTATTTTTAAGTTGAGTTCGCTTTTTTATTTTATCTAATAATAACTGGAATGTCCAATGCTTCACAAAATTCCTTCATTTCCACCTTATAACTGTCATCTCGTATTTCGCCAACAATATCTCCTGGTGCTAGTTCTCTGATATAAGAAAGCACAGTGGAAGGATAACTGTATTGCGTGTTTTCAGGCCCAACTTCTTTCCTATATAAACATCTCGCCCAAATACAGTAGTGAATATACCGAATTTGCTTGTTCGCCTTGCCTCTTTTTTGTCTCCACGTGACAGATTCCATCAAGTTTTCAGCAAATGTTGATCCATCAAAACTAAAGAATTATTGAAAAGTTGTTAAATAAATTTCGCAACTCCTAAAAATGTAGGAGATAATAAAAGTTGCGTACTACTAACCCATGATTTTCCATTTCGTGTATCATGACAGCTCTCTTGTCCGACATCTTTACTCGTGTTTTTTAATTTTTTGTTTGAATGAACATCGTAATTTAAATGGACATCCGTTTAAAATATTGTTAATAATAGGATCACCAGTCAAGGTGTTAATCTATATCATGATCATGTTGAAGGTGTGATCTTTTGCAAAACTTTTAAAACGCTTTTTCGCAGTGTTCGTTTTTTAGCACGGTTCCTACTACATTTTGAGTCCCATTTACAAAACTAAAAAAGCTCTGCTAAGGAGACTGCCACCATGTTCAAGCATATAGATTTTTCTAAAAACGTTTTTTTTTTTTTTTCCCGAAAAGTGAACCATTCCCAAGTTATTAGTAAATAAAGTTAAAGTTTGGACGGAAAAAATTCACTTTTCAGGAAAAATGAAATAACTTGAAAATGAGGCTTTTTCAAAAAATAAAAAAAAAACCGTTTTTACCCACATCTTTTGTGATTCTGACAAGAGTGGAATGAGCACTGGAAACTAAGTAGTTTTGTAAATGGAGTTGCTTTTGTGAAGACGGGGTGTAAAATTTCCAAGCCTTCTAAATTTTTACTAGTACAAAATTTTCAAATAACATTAATATCATTCGATAGCTTATAAAAAATGCTTTTCGGTGATATATAATATAGCAAATATTTATTCATAATTGGCAAAAAATTTGAATTTTAAAAAACTATGCTCAAAACGTATACTGTATCCTTAATTCTCCTGTTATTATTTCGTGTTTCGTGAGTAGCAACTCAGCACCATTAAATCGTACTCGATCAGGTAAATCATCAAAAGAAAGATACCTTGAGAAGCCTAATGTCTCGTATAGTTCATTTCCTAATGTTAATAGGTAGTCTAAATCCCATTGAGACCAAAAACGCAAATTCTTCATGACTGAGTAACAAATGGACCAAAGCGCATTGCATGTGCATTGTTTCCAAGCAGATTCCTTAAAACGTTGGTCACCTTGATTAAAAGAGCCACAAATTAATTTGTCAGGAAAAGCGGGCCCGGGATTCAGTTCAATATCGCCAGCCAGAATCAAGATTAGACTATCATGACGCAAACGCGTGTATAGCATGAATATACCACTTAAAACGAAAGCAACCACCTTTAAGCTGATATAATTTACAATTACCTTGTGAGCCTGCGAAATTTGGGTTCTAGCACAGTAACTGTCAATTGAGACCATCTCAGACAACGTAAAAATTCGGAAGTAACTGAAAGTAATCCTTTATTTACTTTTAGCCTTTGGAAACTACACTTATTGATAACAATTATTCTATTAAAACAAATTTAATCGGGCAAGGAGTTTTATTAAGAAAATAAACAGAAGCATCTTGATTTTATTTAAATATATATTCTATTATTAAGACGTTTCGATGATCTCCGAGCATCATCTTCAGTAAAATGAAATTCATATAAAAAATTTTTGTTAAAAGTTAGAGTTTGATCAATAAAAGGTTATTAAAATAAGTACAACAGGTGATCAAACGATAAAAGAAATAATTGAGTTTAATTAAAAAGTAACAAAGGAACTGATTTCTCTTGAACATTGAGCTTGGGTCCTTTTTGTTTGATGAACAAAGCTTCAGAGAGTTTTCTTTTAAAATAGTTTCTGTAGTTTGAACCAATTATCTTCATGTTTTCCATGCTTATGTGTGTATGACCTGTCTTTTTGGAGTGACGCAGTAGGTGTGAATTTATGTCTTTCCCCGCGTGCTCATCTGTCCTAATTTTGAGTCTTCTGCCCGTTTCACCTATATAAGTGGCCTCACAATCTGGACACTTGCCTTCGTACACAATATTGTGTTTATGTGTATCTTGAATTTTATCTTTTATGGGAAATTTTGAATTAAGTCGTGAACCTTTAAACGTGATGTGAGTTTCAGTATTTGGTAGACAGTTTTTGAGATAATTTTTCATCTTTTTTGTCAACAGTTCGCCTTTTCCTCCTTGGTAAGGTAAACAAATTTGAAATTTCTTCAATTGGTTCGTTTGGCTGATCAATAACTGGGTCCTGTTTTTTCTTTCTTTCTTCTTCGATTATTTGGTGTACGAACCATTTGGGGTAGCCATTGATGTCGACAAAAACTTTACGTAAATGGTCAAGCTCCATTTCCAGGAGATAATCTTTGCTCGATATGGTAAAAGCACGGCTTACGAGTCCTTTTAGTGTACCTTTCTTCCATGTTATAGGGGCGAAAGAATCCCAATGTAAGTAAACATCTGTGTTTGTTTTCTTCCTAAAGACAGCAGTGTCAAACCCAGAAAAACGTATGTACCCAGAAAAATAATGAAACTGTCAATAAATGCAATAAATTTATTAAACAAGTCGTACACAATTTCTCAGATTATGTACTTACTGCTGAAGAGAATATCACTTTGTCATTTGGTCTGGATCAACATATCCCTACGAAAATTAACCCTAATGGTCTCAAAGTCGAGTTTGAAAATTTCTATCAAGACATCGTTCGAAACATCTCCCCACTTACCGATGACACAAAAGAATTTTTAAAAACCAAATTACGTCACACCTATGATCAATATTCGAGAATCAAAGTACCCTACAAACATCGCCTGACTATCGAAAATCTGAGAAAACGTAACGAAATTATCGTGATGAAACAAGACAAAGGAAGAGGTGTCGTCATTTTAAACAAAACCACCTATACCGAGAAATGCATCGAATTTCTTAATTGCAAACAATTCCAAAAAGACAACGAAGACAAAACTAAATTAATCGAAGGAAAGGTTCAACGTGCACTGAGGAAAATAAAGAAACACCTTCCAGATAATACCTATAAGAAACTCTACCCAACCGGTTCCAATTTGGGAAAATTTTATGGGCTTGCAAAAATCCATAAACTCAAACCAGACCAAGGAGTTGAGAAGCTTCCTATTCGTCCTATTGTTTCCAACCTGGGTACAGCAACCTACGAAACAGCTAAATTCTTATCAAAATTATTGCTACCGCTTACCAAATCAGAATATAACATTAATAGTACAAAACACTTTATTGATATCATAAGGAATAAGAAAATTCCAAAAGGTTACAAACTTGTATCCTTTGATGTAAAAAGTTTATTTACAAATGTTCCTCTCGAAACGACGATAAATATTATTTTGAAACGTATTTACAACAAAAAAGAAATCAAAACCACTATTCCAAGGAAAGATATGAAAGAATTGCTATTGCTATGTACCAAATCTGTCCAATTTACGTTCGACGACATGTTTTTTTCGCAAACCGACGGTGTTGCCATGGGATCACCTTTGGGTCCAGTCTTAGCCAATATCTTCATGGTAGAATTAGAGTGTTCATTAGTACCAAAAATGCGCAGTATGATGAAATTCTGGTACCGTTATGTTGATGATA
This sequence comes from Turritopsis rubra, assembly GCA_039566895.2. NCBI lineage: Eukaryota > Metazoa > Cnidaria > Hydrozoa > Anthoathecata > Oceaniidae > Turritopsis > Turritopsis rubra. Next base: position 12,355,824 of record CM077630.1, read on the forward strand.
CCATTTGCCTTGTGAAGGAAGGTAAACTTGAGGACATTATGAAAAAACTGAACAAATTCCACAAAAACATTGAATTGACTTATGAAGAAGAACGAAATTTCATGCTATCTTTCCTTGATGTCTTACTCATTCGCACCTCTAATGGGTTTGACACTGCTGTCTTTAGGAAGGAAACAAACACAGATGTTTACTTACATTTGGGATTCTTTCGCCCCTATAACATGGAAGAAAGGTACACTAAAAGGACTCGTAAGCCGTGCTTTTACCATATCGAGCAAAGATTATCTCCTGGAAATGGAGCTTGACCATTTACGTAAAGTTTTTGTCGACATCAATGGCTACCCCAAATGGTTCGTACACCAAATAATCGAAGAAGAAAGAAAGAAAAAACAGGACCCAGTTATTGATCAGCCAAACGAACCAATTGAAGAAATTTCAAATTTGTTTACCTTACCAAGGAGGAAAAGGCGAACTGTTGACAAAAAAGATGAAAAATTATCTCAAAAACTGTCTACCAAATACTGAAACTCACATCACGTTTAAAGGTTCACGACTTAATTCAAAATTTCCCATAAAAGATAAAATTCAAGATACACATAAACACAATATTGTGTACGAAGGCAAGTGTCCAGATTGTGAGGCCACTTATATAGGTGAAACGGGCAGAAGACTCGAAATTAGGACAGATGAGCACGCGGGGAAAGACATAAATTCACACCTACTGCGTCACTCCAAAAAGACAGGTCATACACACATAAGCATGGAAAACATGAAGATAATTGGTTCAAACTACAGAAACTATTTTAAAAGAAAACTCTCTGAAGCTTTGTTCATCAAACAAAAAGGACCCAAGCTCAATGTTCAAGAGAAATCAGTTCCTTTGTTACTTTTTAATTAAACTCAATTATTTCTTTTATCGTTTGATCACCTGTTGTACTTATTTTAATAACCTTTTATTGATCAAACTCTAACTTTTAACAAAAATTTTTTATATGAATTTCATTTTACTGAGGATGATGCTCGGAGAGCATCGAAACGTCTTAATAATAGAATATATATTTAAATAAAATCAAGATGCTTCTGTTTATTTTCTTAATTATTCTATTGATGTTTTTCAGTACTATCAAAGTGTTTTCTAGAAGTAATATTTCAGTTTCGATTACAAGCTTCAGTTGCCTTTTCGGAGTTTGAAAACTCGGACTTTGAGAACTTGAAGTTTGAGTGCTTAGAGTTTCCCTCCGTTCACCTCCGTGAACCTTTGTTTCCACCAATTAGGCGGCCCTCAATGGAGGTATCTGCTTTTTTCTCAGCTAAGTAGCTTCCGATTCCTAAAAAAAGAACGGATTAATATAATACCAATGCATTTTTACGCACAAAGAATTGTCATTAGATGATATCACGTGAAACTACTTCCAACAGTGAAGTAGTACATTTTTCCGAATTAATGAAGCATAAAAAGAAGAATACCGAAACAATCGAACAATATGCACACCGGTTGGAAAACTATGCCATGGGCATACCCCACCTTCCACCTTCTACACTTATTCTTGTCTTCATTAATGGATTACCGACCTCCTATCAACACCAAATCTTTTTGAATCAGCCTCCTATGGATCAATATGATGACATAGTTTTGTACGCTCAAAACTTGGAAAAATATTCTCCTGCTATTCAGATGGTCCATACTAAACCTACCCCATTGACAACTCCTGAATCCAACCATAAGAAACAAGACAAGAAAGAAGACCTTTCTGGCACCTCGTCAAGGAAAGAACCTGATCTTTATTGCAAACATTGCAAAAAAATGGGTTATCATGAAGAAAATAGTTGTTGGAAAACACATCCCGAATTAAAGGAAGCATATCTGAAGAAAAAGGATGAGAAGAAATCTCCCGACAAGACATCCAATCCTGTTAAACGGATACCTGCTAAGATTGACAAATCACAAGTAAAGTGTTACAATTGCAACGACAAAGGACATTATTCCAACGAATGCCCCAAGAAATCCAAGAGTGAAATTGCACCTGTCACTCACCAACCTACTCCAACATCTACAGCTCATAACATACCTTTACCTGTTATCCAGGAAATGTTGCAGACTCAACAACAATGTGAACATTGTCACAGTTCCTCACATCAAACCTCACACTGTTTAAAGAAATTAATGCAATCAAACATTCATAGTTTACAACATGAACGCAATGTTCTTACTCTTCCTGAACACCTTAATCACTCTCCACACTTGACCTTGCATCTCCAACAAGATATTAATGTCCCTGTTCTGGTGGACAGTGGCGCTTATTACACCATTATACCTAATCACCTATATCAACTTCTTCAAACGCCAATTTTCAAGATCCCATCAACTTTTCCTGCATTGGTCGCTGCCAATGGTAAGACATTAAAGTTGACTGGAATGACAACGCTTCACTTTCAAATGGATGATCGCACACTTACGATTGACGCCATTATCGTACCCCATAATATGCCTCGCCTGTTATTAGGAGCCGATTTTCTTAAGAAATACAATCTTTCGATCGGTTTTCAACGTGGCGAATGGCACTTGTTGACGTCGGAGGGTGAGACCCTTCGTACTAATGGTGACGTCTACCGTGGTATTTTTCCTGTTACATCTGATCCGACGGTACACACATTATATACGGATCACGATGGCTCAACACCTCCGGCCACATCACATGAAGTAATCAATGATTGTTATCCTCCATGTACCCCTACTACCAATTCTGACTGTTACATCAATAATCCAATCTTTTCCGATCTACAACCTTTACCACATGTTGGTATGGTAGTTGAGAAACTACATCCTTTACGTGATCAAATCTTTACACCCGCATGGATCGATCATCTCACGGAATGGTTTCTTCACAAGAATATGCCTAAATCACCTTTATCTCCCGTTCATATTCATATGAAATCGGATTGTCATTTGCCTATTGTCAAACCGTTTCCCATGAACAGCGAACGTTTACATGCATGTATTGCAAAATGCAACGATATGTGATACACATCGTCGAAAGTGACTTTCCTCCGCTATCATCTGCCCTCATGGTTGCTAAACCTCCTGACAGCAAAGGCAACAGACGTTGGCGGATGGTTGTCGCATTCGATCAAGTCAATCGATGTACAGCACAACAGGCGAAACCACTTCCTCGATCACTTCAATTTTATGAAGACATTATGTACGAGACAGTCAACGGGCAGAAATGTCGGAATATCATCTTCACCGCCTTGGATTTAAAAGATGGTTTTCATAATATTCCTCTCGCAGAGGATTCACAAGCCTATACTGCCTTTGCTACACCAACAAACGTATATCACTACCTCGTGTTGCCTCAGGGCTGGACTGACAGCCCAGGGATATTTCAGAAAAAAGTCAACGATGTTATCGATGCCATTAAAAAGCTTCAACAAGTCTCAGATAGCTGCTTTAACTTTGCAGACGACTTAATAATCGGCAGCAGTACCATTGAAAGACATTCCCACCATGTCAATAATCTACTTCATGCTCTACATGCTGCTCATCTGCCTATTAATGTCGACAAATGTATTTTTGGGGCCACCCAAGTTTCCTATTTGGGGTTCGTTCTCTCACCGGAGGGGCGAGGCTTGCAGAATAATATTCAACAACATCTCCAGAACAGAATGAACGAACTGTTCACAGTATATGCAGACTTACACCTACAAGAAAACGCCAATCCAAAGCAACAAATTCAATCCATCCTTGGATTACTGAATTATTTCAGACAATTTATAAGAAATTTCGCACACAAAACCGAATTTCTTAGAACCAAATTACGAAAACATCAATGTCCCAGATTGACACAGGATGACAAAGACAAAATAACAGATCTTATCAACGAATTGAAGAATGCAGGTACCATCGCACCATTAGATCCCAATAAACCAACACAGATCTACATCGATGCCAGCAATTACGGAGCAGGTGTCGTGTTATTTCAACCCTTTACTACCGAAGACAACACAGACGACATCTGGAAAGTCGTGGGAATGGAAGGCGCGAGTTTCAAATCACAACGTCAACAAAACTGTACGTTAGATAGAGAACTCGCTGCACTTGAATTGATGATACACCATTTCCGAGATCGATTGACATGGCATAGAGTCAAAGTCTATACCGATCACCTTGCCTTAGTACACATCCTGAAGAATCATCAAATTGGAAAATTAATTCTGCATGGATATCGCTTCAGAGTGTTTATGAACCTACAGACACTCGGACCATTCCAACTATACTACATAGAAGGATGTAAAAACGTTCTCGCAGATCATTTAAGCCGAGTTTTCTTCAAAAACGAAGTCACCACTGTCTTTCCTGTATCACGCAAATTTATCAACAACACATGGATATCAGGACCAACTTATTTTATGAACAATGTCTATCATAATCTTCCGTGTACCAATCAACCACAGAATAACGGACATTTCAATGGAAACAGCACAACTTCATCCTCAACACAGGATATTGAAAAGCAACCTGGCCCTGTGCACGTTACATATCGTTATCTCATTATCTTCATGGCATATATTGGATCTAGCTATATGCTAGCTGGTGTTGCTGGACAACAATCCAATACCACTGTGACAACAATGACAACATCCACTTTTGATGACACCACAACAACCATTTCAACAAGAACAACGCACTTAACCACTGTTCCGCAGATCACAATTTTCGTTCCAGTAGGAAACAAGATGTGGCGATAAACGACACAGGTAAATATCAACAACTTCATTTCAGTCATGTTTTTTGTTTTTGGATTTGCTTAAAGGGGTTTGAGACTCATCTTGAATCTACCACCAATTATTGTCAAATGGTTCAAGATTCAAGATGGCAGCACGCAGACGTCTTTGTGTACTGTGGTTTTTGTTATTATTTTTGTTTGGAAATAACCTTATATCTTGTAACATATCGTCCAAGAAGAATAAGTTTTGTATTGGTCATTTAAATGTGCGTGGGCTATCTGGAAAGATTGATTGTCTTTCGATGTTTGTTAAAGAACACAAGTTTGATATTTTTGGGATCTCAGAAACACTACTGAAAGAGTCTATACCTACAACTCTCGTAGATATATCTGGTTATTCTTTTGAAAGAAAAGACCGTAAGAAAGATGGTGGTGGTGTCGGAGTTTACGTAAAGTCTAATATCGATTATACAAGGAGAAAGGATCTCGAGAATGAAAACTTAGAGTTTATATGCTTGGAAATTCTATCGCAACATAAACAATCATATTTTGTATGTATTTTATATCGACCACCGAATACATCAAAACACTTGTGCAAAAACTTTATTGATATTTTTGACAAAACATTGACAAAAATTAAAAATTCACATGACAGCAAAGAAATCATAATTATCGGCGATGTAAACTGTAATTATTTAAGTGACAATGACAATAAACCGTTTAAAGATCTTTTATCACTGAATGGGTTTATCCAAACCATTAAAGGCCCCACGAGAATTACAGGCAAGTCGGAGACATTGATTGACGTGATTTTGTCAAACAAACCCGAGGTATTATTGAGTAATCAAGTTTTGACGTGTGGATTAAGCGACCATGAAGCGATATATTGTGTTCGAAATACCAACAAGAAAAAAGAAACATCAGAGATAATTAAATGTCGTGATTATACCAATTACTCATTTGAAGGTCTTCAAAACACACTACAAGAAACTGATTTTTCTTCCGTATATTCTGAGAAAAATCCAAATAAAGCTTGGCATTGTCTCAAATCTATATTGCTGAACACTTTTAATAATCACGCTCCATTGATTTCAAAACGAGTCAAGTCGAAAAAATCACCTTGGCTCACTCGTGAACTGAAAGCCGAAATGAACAATCGAGACAGGCTTCACCGTAAATTTTTGTCAACGAAATTAATAAATGACTTCAACGCATACAAAACCCAGAGAAATAAAGTTAACGTACAAGTGAGAAAAGCAAAAAACAAACACCTCAAAACTTTGCTAAACGAGTCTACCAAAGATACAAAGAGATTTTGGAAAACCCTAAAGAAAATCTTCCCGACTAAAGAAATCGTTTCCAACGCTAAGTCATTCTTCATTGATAGCAAATTGACCTCCAATCCGTCAAAGATAGCTACAGGCTTCTGCAATTTCTTTACAACTGTGGCTGGGAAGGTGAAAGATTTTGTATGGTCTAGACCGGTGGTTACTTACCCGAAAACATATTCTACGTTCAAATTCAAAGAGGTTCTTGTGAATGACGTGTTTAAAAACCTCAAAAAACTCTCTCGAAATAAAGCTACTGGTCATGACGATCTACCGCCAGGAATGTTGAAGGACTCTGCCCGTTATATTGCCAAACCACTCGCCCATGTGATAAATAGATCATTGGAAACTGCTACAGTACCCGATGACTTTAAATATGGAATAATATCACCCATTTTCAAGTCAGGCGCCAAAACCGATTTGGACAACTACCGGCCCGTATCAGTCCTACCAATCTGCTCTAAGATTTTTGAGAGATGTATCTACTCACAAATATCGAAATTTCTTGAGGAGAAAAATCTTCTATCACAAACGCAGTTTGGTTTTCGTAAACAACGCGATACAGAAACAGCAGCAACACTTTTTCTTGATCAAATACGCATGAGTATGAACGATGGTCTGATGACAGGTGCCATATTCGTAGACTTGAGTAAGGCATTTGATACTCTGAGCCACTCACAAATTACTGAAAACTTGTCAAGTTATGGTATCCATGACAAGGAAAAAGATCTCCTTGTAGATTACCTATTTAACCGTAAACAATCCGTACGTATTGGACAAGAAATATCACAAGCTCAAAACGTGACATGCGGAGTACCTCAAGGGTCAATACTCGGGCCCTTACTTTTCTTATTGACCTTCAATGACATTGAATCAGTGCTTCAAAACTCAAAGATTTTCACATATGCTGACGATACAGTGATCTACTACCAGTCAAAAACGACATCAGACATCGAGAAGCATCTCACAGAAGATTTCAAACTACTTTCAGATTGGCTAGAATTGATGGACCTAGTGTGCAACATGAAAAAGGGAAAAACGGAAGTGATGTTGTTTGGCACACCACAGAGGGTCAAAGGTCAATCACTGAACATCAAACACAAATTCGAGAGCTTAATGTCAACCAATACATATAAATATCTTGGAGTCAAACTCGATCAGTCATTATCTTTAAAAGATCACATTGACTCTGCATACAAGAAAGCAGCAGGAAGATTGTACCTACTGAAACGAGTCCGTTCACAACTTACAACTGAAGCAGCACTTACCTTGTATAGATCATTGATTCTGCCAATCTTCACATATTGTTCCATCTTGACCAGTACACACACACGTACGGCTGAAGAAAAACTGATTACTTTTGAGAACAGAGCTGCTCGTATTATATACAAACGCTATAACGTCAGAGATCAATCGAAAGTTTCCATCCGTGCAATCCAGAAACGCAGACTTTGTGTGCAGGTGTACAAATGTATCACTGGACAAGTTTGTCGTAATTTGCTAAACTATTTCGATGTGATGTCAAACGATACTCGTAACTCTACAAAGATTATCAGACTTCCTCGTGTCAAACTGGAGTCCGCAAAGAAAAGCTTTAGATTTGCTGGTGCTAAAGAATATAACTCTTTGCCAATGAACGTACGAAATGCAAATTCTACAAAAGATTTTATAAGTTTATTTAATAAAGCTTTCAATATCTAATTCACATTCTAGGTTAATCTGAGTTTTATTGCCGAGTTTTATGCGTAAATATATATCTTGAATCATTCAGATTCTCAAATTCGACTCTTTTAATCTTCGAATTCAGCAGTTTAATCTTAAATTTTTCCGGGCGATATTCAAACTTTTTTAGATTTTACTGATTTTACAGTTTTTTATATTATACACAACAGGACCCATAGAACAACAGAAATTTGTAAATATGTATATAGTGTATATATTTCTAATTTTTGAATGGCTTATCCTGTATAAATATTCGTGAATAATAATAATAATAATAATAATAATAACCACTGTTCCGCAGATCACAATTTTCGCTCATTGTGACAAATGTCCTACAATACCTGTCAATCGTCTATACATCTCAAACTATCCATCACAAGATATTTCCATGTTTTGTTGGTTAGAAATATGGAATCACACACAAATCAATACACAGCAAAAACATCTTCTCATCAACCAAATTAACCTATACTATCTCTACAAACAAAGATCATTTATGCTCCCGATCAGAGGAAATCTCCAGATTACTACACCAATTCTTTAACTATACAATGTCAATTTGGATCTCAAATACTCTCCTATGGGTCCCACACTTTTACTCCTTTTGACAAGGAAAATCATTACTGGTATATCACTGAAGAATTGGACGCAGACCAAGACACTGTTCTTACATACTATCTCCCAGTAATATCGGGCAACCCGAAGATTCGTGTTATCCACATACGAAAACAACCTGTATATACGTTAGTATCAACAATACTCAAGCTGATGTACAACCCGTTATTGTTCCCTTTCAAACGAATTAAAAGATGTTACATTCAAAGAAAAAAGCTACAATAAAATTCTTATATCCTCAAAAAGCCTTTCCTATTTTTAACAACACCAACATTATTCTTAACACCCCACGGAACGTTAATCAACAACTAATTGCTTCACACCAAACGCCTGGATGGAATAAGCGACCTTCTCCCTATTATATGTGTGAACCTAGACCATTCTATACACAAGCAATTGTACCAGTAACTCCTGTCTCCGCTACAATTCTACGATTCAATGAAAATCTACGTAATGAATATGTCATTTTTTATCATTGGCATAGACAAGTATCTCGAAATCATCATCTTATTATCCAACAGTTGATGTTCAACAAAGACTCTTTCCTGAATCGACACACACTCATACATCTTAACCGACTCCCTACCACAATCTGTAATGATCCACAATGTAAACAGGATGGCACATTACGACATCTACACATTTCGGAATATAATCGCTATTTACAACAGAATATATCAAGTCTCATCTATTTCAATGCCACGATGTTACCCTATCAACATCACACGAACGTTGCCTATGCTCTTGTAAACACAGGATTTAATCTTTATTGTGTATATATTGCGACAAAAAACGCCGTCTGTTGGACTCCACAATCTCATGTCATTCTTATTAACACAATTGTATTTGGTTACAGCATGCTAGCCAAGAACAGCTTCAGTTGTTGCCAGATCTCATCAAGGTTTGGTTCACTCGATATAGAAGACCCCTTTTTGTAGCCGACCGCAGATTGATACTCGATTATATGCAGTGCCCCCAATCGCCAACCGATTTCCGCTGTTATAAATGGCACATCAATCAACTCATTCAAAAGGAATATTCAGTTCCCACAATCCCGATTCGTAAACTGGTATGGTCAATTGACCCACAAAACCCCTTGCGTATCACTGACAATGTACACTCATTCCTAACTAATAAAGAACTTATCCATCAACGCAGTTTTGCACCTGTGGTATGGATCTATAAAAATCAATTATATCTGTATATGCGTTTGCGTATGCTAACCAAAATTACCCACTTAGCTGTTTCAACGTTAATGCATTATTTTCCAACGCTTGGCAATACCTTGATTGGATCAATCGTTCACACGATGCATCATCAACACTCTAATTTTACGTATGATCTTATCATATTGGGTAATCAGATTCTCCGTGTCACACATGTTCTCACTACACCTAAGCCGGACGGAATTCCATTAAACCGACACTTCTTGATTTTCATTCCTGATACATATCATATCTTCAGAGAATTTTCTTGGCACATTTACCAACCACCCACAAATGTCTATCAGTCCATACATCTTAATTATTTTACTCCCAAATGGAATATTGCTAACCTTCCCATTTTGGAACAACAAGGTTTAACCCTTGCTTATTTTCATAGTCACATGGTTAAATGGACCTCAACGGAAGCTTCTCACTCACAAGCTATATATCAATATACTGACTCCCGATATATGATCCTCCTGGATGGTACCATTCTTTGGTTTTCATCTCCATTCAATCTGGATCAAGCTATTACCGTCATACGACCGAAATTTCGCATCATTAAACACCTTTACTACACACCTCCCAACGTTCAACTCAGAAAAATTTACGTTCCTGTTCATTCACAACAGCTCATAAACAATATACTTCATGTTTATACTGATCAAATAGAACAACGTTTTCGCTGCTTCACCATACCATCACACTCTATCATGATAATCAATGATCGATATTTAGGAAATCAATTACAACCATTTTTTCCTATTATCCTCAAGTCACAGTTACAACTCCCTATCGTTAGTTTTATATGGAACAAAGAGGCTGAATCCAGATATCTGTTTTATACAGCATCCTCCTCTAATGATTCTTTTTCTCGATTCGTCAACCTCAATCAATCAGTCAACGATTTACTCCAGACACCCATCGATTATCACACCTATAACAAACATAAATGGCTGTTTTCCTTTGCAATCCAGAGTAACATCCTATTCCCGACTTGGCGTTTCTCCCATACTTACATGTTAAATGCCGATCTCAATATCCTTGTTCCTTACGATCCCAACTACCAGTCGCCACCACAAACATTTATTTACAATGCTTCTCTCTATTTATACTCAGCTTCTGGATCGATGATTACTCCATTGACTCAGCTAAATCATTCCGCCGATTATGTCTTACAGATGAATAACAATCTACAGAAACTTGCAATCGAACGACAACGTTCCCGTACTAGATGGTTTTATCATTCTACGTCGCTACAATCCTTTCACTCACTCATTTGGAAAATCTCCCAAGAGACCAAACGTAATACTTTTTCTATCCAAAGATTACAATTTCAAATTACCCGTCTAAGTGATACAACTGATCAATTCCTTACCGATACTATCAACACCGAATATGAACTGCGCACCATACTGCAACATGTTTTACATGAAATCAATGCACACCATTCCTCTCTTTTCGGCAACTTCTTTAAACACATAGGCTCTGGTGTACTCCGCATCTTCAACAAAGGCGCTCACGTCATTTCCCAAGTCTACCACGATGCCATTCACGAAGTAAATCACTTGGTCGACAAAGCTGCCGACACTGCTCAATCTCTGATGGAAACTCTCACCAAACCTTTAATTTATGGCGCTATTGCTTTTGGAGCCCTTATTGCTCTTTTGGGCACAGCTTATATTTTCTCCAAACTTCGCCGACAACCTACAAGCACTCCGCCTCCGATTACACTTACCAATATTCCTCCACAACAGATTGCCCTTATATGGTCTACACCTACATCCTCCAGACGTATCCTTTGTATCACCATAGCTGTCTTAGTCACTCTCGTATTATTCACCGCTGCTGTTTTCGTGACCGAATATCTACTTATTCATCAAGGACATGACATACCCTATGTCGTCATCATTGCCGTTATATGGGTTACCGTCACCTCCTTTGCCTGTTTTTTATGGCGCTGTCACTGCACCTCCGCCACGGTCACAGGATATGTAGCTGCTACCTCAATCACCCCCAATCCTATCACTATCTACAACTGCCACACCTGTCTTTTTTTTTTTTTGGGGGGGGGGGTATCCTCCTTGTACTTAACCCCCAAATCACGAAATTAAATCCCACTAAATTGAAGGAAAATTGCCCGCTTGTAAAAAATAAATTCGGCAAATTTTTTACAAATTTTTTTAAATTTTATGAGTCTCGAGGAATTTATTTTCGCGTTCGGGCAACTTTCCGTTCATTTCGCGATTTGGGAGCAAAATGGCAAAAAAATAATTCCGCGAAAATTTCTTACAATATGGTAACACGGCCTCATCAGAAAATTTAATGTACTAATAAAAAGAAAATGTAATGGAACTAAGGTTAATTAGATGTTGTTTCAAATTTCTTGGTCATCAAAATTTGACAAAAAGGGAAGTTTATACTTTCATTAAAATTTGCTTTTAAGAACAATTCAATGGTGTTGTTTTGGGGATTTCTCATATATTGGCCAAAATGTACAACACCGCATGACATGGACAAGTTGATATTAAAACCTTTACCCTTGCAAGCTGATTTGGGCCCCAGTGTGCATGTCAAACTTACGTAAGTGTACTAATTTTCGAGTGCACTAATTTTAGCAAATTTAATACACGTAACATACTTGAAAGTCATGTTTTAAAAAAATAGAGAAAGTAAATATATAAAACAAAATAATATGCTTTTTGCTTGTTTCTTTTTTTTTTTTTTTTTAAAAAGAAAAAAAGTTTAAAACAGTTGTTTCTGCATTTATATATTTGTTTTGTGTGTTGTTGTTCTGCACTGAACTAGAGTTATTCAATAATAGTAAAATCTGCAATAGTTTTATAAATTTTAAACCGACAAAATCTACAAATACTTGTTATTCACAAAAATTAGTACTCACAAAATACAATCTTTTTTAGCTCACGAAAATAAAAATACACTCACAAATTAATAAATTAAGGTTACAACATTTAAAAAGAGAATTTACACTTTCAAAACCTAATATGGCCCACAAAGGTAATTTGTTTGTGGTAGTACATTCTAATGCTACAGGACTGGATACAATACCAAAAATTACTGGAGAAACCTTATAAAGCAGATAAAAGCAATTAACAATGCTAACACTTAGTTAACACTTTGTCATCTTTTTTAATATCTTTGTCAGCATCTGCTTCCTTATTTTTTCCGCTTTTTTTGTTAAACATACTGTCACGATTTGGATTTTATTTTGGTAATCACAAGATCATGACAGTTTTTGGGCACTTTACCATCTTATGTAAGTGATAATTGAGCATTGCATTTTTGCCAGTAGACCGAAATGATTTTCTTAAACATATTTAATTTTGCAATTGCGAAATATTATTGAAAATAAATTTTTGGCGAGCATTAAATTTTGCAAATTGCCATATTAATTGTTTTATGTCATAGTAATACCTTAACATCATCTTGGACCATTGACATTTTAAATCAATCAATAATCACTCAAAGATATCGAAAATGTTCCTAAAGTAAAGCACAGAGTGAACAATGTTCCAAATTTTGCAATTTTTACATTTTTGAAATTTTTGCCTGATTTTGCATTTTTTGGTTTTATATCTAAATAATTCAACAGTCTATTTTTATCTATGCAAATTTTCCAAAAAAATTGTGATATTAAATACCACGAAATTAAATATGTTTAAGATATTACAAATCTGCTGTATTGGCCCAAGAAATTTAATCCCCTTAATGTAAAGATATATGTGCACTGTTTTACCATAGACTTTTTTCAAAATTATATATCCAATCGCCTTTTACTTTGCATCAAGTGTATTAAAACAATATTGATATTTATGAAGTTTTTAACTTACAATATTACTACCTTCAAGGAAAAAATTGATTGCAGAATAAGTTTTTACAAGAAAAATGTTTGGAATTGAAGACTTGAAAAGTAGCAAATGCAAATTTATTTTTTGCATTTCACTAATTTGAGCAAGTTTTTCCATCCCTTATAAGGATAAACCAAAGGTTGACAACTAAAAAGTAAAAATCTCTATCAATGAATGAATGTCTGAGGGTATTTAAGATGTAAAGTATACTTTCATACAATTTCTCTATCTCGTTAATTGCAATCACCTTTTATTTTCAAATTTCTCAGAATTTCTTCCGCCATTAATTTCTTTAAAGGTATATTCTCAAATTGAAAATCATAATCAAAAAGCTTAAATCTTTGTATCTTGTTTGGCAATATCAAAACAGCTTTAAGGTTAGGGGATTCTTTTGTTTTCATTTACTTTAAAGAATGGCAGTTGACATAACTATTTTAATTTCCTTTTTTAATATACAGCAAAAGTTTTCAGATGGTGCACTGAGGGCCACAAAAAACTGTTTTTATACTGTCATGGCTTTTTCTAGATATATACTTGGTTGTTCGGAAATAATACAAAACATTTTTCTTTGAAGGAAACAGGAGTATGATTAGAGTTATACATATTTTTAAAATGGATAATGTATATTCACACAATTTGAATCTTCTGTAAATTTTTTGCAGGTTGCCAATTGTAAAATTCATAGCATGCTATTTGCCATTTTTAGCTTAGTGACAGAACCTAAATATATGTTTGTGCAGAACCACAACACACAAAATTCAACACTATGAGGGTACAAAGGCATCAAAAGCAGGCTTAAGACCATTACATAACGAAATAATAAGATGAAAAACTACAGCTAACTAGCTAGCCAAATGTATACTTGCCTACTAGCGAGAGGATATGACGACTTTCAGGCAGCTCCACACAGTGCAGAGATCATCAAAATGACAAAGACAACTTGAATAATGTGAAATGAAACGCAACTTTGATTTCACTAGCTGATAACTATTATAAACAACGTGCTATTTGCTTCCTTTTTGTGAGTACACTGGAGTTGGAGAAGTCGTGCAAATTCCCAAAATGCAATTAGTTTGAATTCAGGGTGTTGATATGTTGGAGTAGGAATGGAAGAGCCACGAGAGACGTAGTGGTATTCAATGGCAATTATAACATTACAAAAAGTACATGACAGTTTGCTTCTAAAATCGATTTGTGCTAAAAGTTTTGGTAGAAAGGAAGTCAAACTTTCTGATTTGAAATGGAAAACATAATTGGGGGCATTGTATGCGGGCGCAAAGAACTGCGATGTTACTGAAGGACACAAGGGGAAATGAAAGATCAGCTGCCTCGCGGCGCTGACCAATAAACAAACATGATTTTATATAAAAATTTGCCAATATAATGTTGTTGTTTTCTTTTCACTAGTTACTTAATGTTGTTCTTCAGCCCCCATTGTCATATCCGACATAACTCGTTCCTTACAGCTTTTGATCACTCGAACCATTTGGTTGCACAGGACAGATGTCAAAATGGCTTACGGCAGTCATCGCTTATCTCGAAACTACCCATTTTCTTCATAATTTTATTTTAGGTAGTATTATGCCGTCCTTACAGAAAATAACGTAGTAACAGTCATTTCTTCCAGAGATATAGGATTTTCTTGTGGGGTGGCCTCCGACATAACTCGTTCCTTACAGCTTTTGATCACTCGAACCATTTGGTTGCACAGGACAGATGTCAAAATGGCTTACGGCAGTCATCGCTTATCTCGAAACTACCCATTTTCTTCATAATTTTATTTTAGGTAGTATTATGCCGTCCTTACAGAAAATAACGTAGTAACAGTCATTTCTTCCAGAGATATAGGATTTTCTTGTGGGGTGGCCTCCGACATAACTCGTTCCTTACAGCTTTTGATCACTCGAACCATTTGGTTGCACAGGACAGATGTCAAAATGGCTTACGGCAGTCATCGCTTATCTCGAAACTACCCATTTTCTTCATAATTTTATTTTAGGTAGTATTATGCAATCCTTACAGAAAAGAACCTGGCAAGTTGTAAATAGTTGCTTCCAGACATGCCAACATGTTTCTTTTGCGTTGTTTTTTTGTTCACGGAATGTTTTTGAAGATGTCTAATTTTCTTTCAAAATGAACGATACTGATAGCATATTATAAGAATTTAATGAAAATGTTAGTTATTCACAGATCTGTTAATCTGGTCATAGCTAGCCTCTCTTTGGGTATGAAGTAGGTCTCTTTATTTCATAAAGATGAGCAACATTAAATGGTCAAAAAACCTTTGACACCAACATTTTTACTACTTATTTATATTGTATGGTTGGGGTAAATTGTAAGGAGAATGTCATTATTCAACCAAACTTTTTTCTTTCCGGAATAATACAAAATAAATACCCTTGAATTCCATAAACCCGTACCCTGGAAATTCTATCCACACTGAAAGTGTCTGTTACACGTTATTATTCACTTTTCAACATGTTTTCATATGGTACTGGAAAACATAACTACACACAATAGCGGAGAAAAATTGTTCATTCCATATAAATTTGAAAACTCCATGAAAATTCTATGGCATTTTTTGATCAAACAATTTCTTCTTCAGGTATTGATAAAAATTGTCGTTTACTGCTCTAGCTCGACCTATGACATTTTTTACCTGACCAGCTTCAATTCCATGAGCGGTCCGAATATGTGTAGACAGGCGATCGTAGTACCTATGATAATTTAGAAAGTATCAATTTTGATAAATGGTGTGGGGTGTTTTACAAATTACAAAATCATATCACGGATGAAACTTAAGTCGTAAAGGCAGGGAATAGTGCAATTCAAAGGTTTCTGTACAACAGTTGGATTCATTAAAAGTGAATTAAGAACTGTATCCAGCAGTTATTATGAGAGTCTTATTACATTTTTTTACAAACGTACATATAAATTAGAGACACTTGTATGGCTTTTTAATACAGACTAAACCATCATTTCATATTCATTATACTTACTTGTAACAGATTCTACATGGTAATGGCATTGTTTGGCCAGAATGAAAAAGCTTGGTAATATAATTGAAATATCGCACTTGGTGTGACTTGAAATATTTTACAACGTTTGCTGGAACGTATGGGTGGACATCAGCTAGATGGCGATCCACCTTGTCTCCGAGGTATGAACAGTCAGTAAATGGGCAAGAAACGGAATAAACTTTCTTTCCATTGCGAACCAACATGTGTACGGCATCCACAGCACCCAATTCATCAGTTAAATCCTTTCTTATTTCCCGCTTCCTCTTTTTAACGAACGACAACAATTTCGTTTTTTTCTTGGACCTGTAAAACATAAATTGAAACAAGAAGTTGAAGATTAATGTAAAATTCTGGATATCAAGTTAACCACATAAACAAAGCCCAAAAGTGATTTTATACCTTACTTCGCCATCGCTAGTATCCTTGAGTATATTGTGTTGGAAAGGAACACCTGAAGAAAGAAAATCGACTAAGAAGGCTTACTTGATAACATTCTATGGAAATTTTTGATTGCATAAGGATTATGCATTGATTCTTATCACGACAGCTTTGAAAAACTTTCCTCTCACCTGGATAAAAATTGCGATCCCCACAATATTTGTATGACTGATGTTTCTTTGGTGCCATCAACGTTTTGTAAACTTTATGACTAACATCATTTCAGGAAAATTAATCAAATGAATATTGGCTGAAACCAGTAGGAAGTATCAACAGAGACCACCTTTACAGAACAAAAGTAAAAATGCAGCTGTACATCAGTTATATACATCATGCATTTCACCTAAGTATTATTCGTAGTGGAGGCGTGGTAAATATCGGTTTCCGTCAAAATAGGAGATGATGAGCAGTCGCACGACATACACGACACTAATGGAAACAACCGTTGCATAACACGGTGACTGTTGTGGAGATATTTTCCTCAACAGGTTTGGGTTAATAAAAAATAGAGTATAATAAATCTTTTCATCGATTTTCATGCCATCCATCCAATATTTCACCAACTCTATTTTGGCGTTCTGTCAATTGTAAAAAGTAGAAAATAGTCACAAAAGTGAAAAAAACAAGAAAGCTTGATAATAAGTTCGCCTATAGCTATCAAAAGCATGAAAAGTCTCAATTCATTGCAAAATAGAACTCTTCTCAAATTAAGTCGGATCAGCCTTTCTTTCATTTCCAAAGAACAAGTTAAGGACACAAACATCATTATCGTCAAACTCCCTACTATTTTCTGAAAACTATAGGCACTGACCAAGTAAAAAATTTCGAGATTCTATTGGCAAAATATAGTTTCCAAGATCATTAGAGCGGAGAGTGGTCTTGAAATATTTCTTGTCATTTTTGGAAATGCGGATCACATTATTCCATTTAACTTTAGCGGAATCCCCAACGTTATATTCGCTATCACTCAATTTATTCAGCCATGAGCCATTAATTATTTGGGATTGCGTAACTAAAACCAAAAACAACCAAAATTGTTCTGGATCGTCTGGTTGCGCATAAACAGGAAGAATGTCGCCTGGTTTGACACAATCTTTCAGAACGACTAGAAAAATGAGAAGACGAGGTATATAATGTCGACACCACTTGCCGATAACTATCAATTTCAATACACGTATTTTATTTATAAGCAACCGTACTAAAATTCGCAAGATCTCTAAGCAACTGTAGTATATTTAATATTTGATTCAAGCAACTGTTATTGAGCCACTCATTTCGATTCTGATGGAAACGCCATCGAAATCGTCATTCATTTTGATGGATGAAGACGAAATGATTGATGTAGATTTTGATATTTTTTTTATTTTGTCATGAAGATAATTACGAAGAATCATTTACGGATCAGCTCTTTTTCGTTTCCTTTATAAATTGGAGATCATACCAAAAAAATAGAATAAAAAACTTTGGATTTTACTTATCTTCGAAATCATTATAAGTATATGCATTGCAAAGTTTATGAAATTTTATAATTCTAATTGTTGAAAATGGAATGAACTGTATGAAAACTATCAATATGTGGTCCACGATGAAGGAGCGTGAGATAGAAACATTACCAATCAAGAGTAAATTATTACGTTTAACACACAAGTCATATGACGTAGTGTAACTTATCAACAAATATAATCGTAAGAGCAGTCAAGTGTCTTTGTAAGTGTTTTATGTCAGTATTTGAGTTGTTGTAGTTACCTAAAAGATAGGAATGGTGTCAGAAATTGATAAATATAATCGTGTTCCTAACGTGTCATCTTCATGGGGAAAATTTGAAAACAATGAGCAACGAGAACATTAGGTACAGTACTTATTTAAATTCAAAAATATGGATGCTCAATGCTGATTAGTTGGAATATTAAAAACAAATTTAGAAGAATGATCAGACTTTCCATAAAATGAATGTTACTTTTACAATATGACGCGTCGTAAGACGGTAAATGACTATGCGAAATTGTGTCATTTTGAGGGATGTTTGAATTTCGTTTTTTTTTGAATTTATTATGGGTTGTAGATGACTCGTTTTTCTGTCTGCAATCAAAAATATCAAAATATGAACACAAGAAATATACAGTATAGGAAAAGGAAGCTAAACTAGGAGAGTAACTTCCAGCAGGAGTATAGATAGCAGTTACTAAAAATTATGCATAATGGTAATTTGAAACTTACGATTCGAACTTTCAGCATCGTTGTAATTTTCAGCTAAACGGTAAGAATCATTATGAAAACACACAACTAATCGAAATAGAAATTTTAACATGAGAAGTAGGTGAGAAGTAGGTAAAACAAAGACACAGAGTTACAAAATAAAACAAGAGAAATCCCTACAGACTTCACCAGTAGATATATGATCATTTCTCTCTTCTACAATTCATGACTGTGGATCAGTACAACCTAAAATCGTAGCCATTTATCCATTTCACTTTTCAGAAGGATACATATCGAAGTAACAGCACGGCAAGACTCATCATTCAGGAGATTTGTTTGTACCATAGTTCATGGTAAACAAAATTAATTGTAACTCACTAGTTTGTGACAAACTTTCTACAATGCTTTTGTCTTCTTCAGTTACTAAGATAAAAATATGGCAGAATACTAACACTGAAAATTCCAAAATAAAGTATAAAACTTTAGGATATTGGATGAAACATTTACCAGGTCGATTACTGGTGCTGTCATCTTGCATAGTTGCATCTAGATTTTTTTCACTTATGTATTCTAAAATACAAATAATAATTTCATATCCATTCAGTATTTTTATGAAAATCTTTTGAAGTATCTCTTACAGAGAAGATGAATTTTGTTTAGCCAATATAGAAAGCTCTTGCCATCAGTTGACATTTAATTTTTCACTTAAAATTGACTTTAACTACATAAAGATATGTAAACATCATATCTGTAGTGCTCAAGATATTTGATAGATAACCACTAAGAAATAATAAAATTCCAAAAAACCTTTAAATGTATTAAGAACCACAAAAGCAATGGACTGGCCCACTTCAGTGCGTTCCTCCTTTTTTCCTATAAGTTTTGAGGCAAAGCCAGGTGTAGCATATGTATCAAATGTCACATTTTTTGTTCCTTTTTTGACATAAAAAATGAAACTATGGACATTTTCTTTCTGATTTAGAGTCAACATCTACAAGAAATAAGAATATTTAGTTACTTCTTTTCTATGAAATTAGTGTGCATCATCCACATGGTATGCACAAATAAATGAAGATTGTCTCCCTATATGCTCACTAAAAAGTTGTAATTAAATACAAACAATGAAAAAATGTGTCAGTGACATAATTTGAAACTTATGAAACATACCCTTCCATGAATAATGTTTTTCTGGATGGTTGGGTTGATTTTACCAGCTGGCACATAATCTTCTGGGGTTTTCTGTTTTTTTCGGGAAAAGTGAAAGGCAAGAAGAACAAGACTTGCTGGCAATTTCATTACTTTCACCACATTTTTCTCCATTATGAATTGCCTCACAAATCTGAAATGGCAGTCATATCAATATGAATGAATGAAATACCCAATACATACTCATACTTGATATTTCTATTGAAAAGTGAATGAGATTTAAGCAGTGTTTCTGATATAGTACATGTCGCAATTATCACAAACATGAAAACCTTTACATACACTCTCAGCCATAGCAGGGAAAAATACTATAACCACAACAGTGATGTATTAAACAAACGGATGGATTACCTCATGAACTATAGGAAGAACAAGTTGAAGTAAATTTTAGGGAATAACATGATACCTTAAATCTTTTCTTATATATGATATTCATTTTTTTTTTCATTGAGGAAACTTGGTTAGAGTATGAGATATCTGTAAAAAGAAACAATTAGCTATCATACAATGCTAACAGAAGCACGTCGTCTATGCTTGGAAAAGCTAAGACAGAGGGGACGTGTTTCGCTCTTGTTAGGGCTCATCAGCCGTCCATAGCCACCTTCCATAAAACCATCAGGTCAATGAAAGTTGATCTCTTGGCTGACCAGAAGATGTATATATGGCCAGTACCTTTGTGTTCGCTTGTGGTGTGCATTGCAAATATGGAAGAGGTGAAACATAGCACAACAACGACAAAAGCGATCTGATGATCAAAATATTAAACTCCTTTGTGGGCAACATTGGAGAATGCTGCGAGGGAGGATATTTCAAACATACACAGCAAAACAACATGAATTATGTCCGTTGCACATGCTCACACTCAACCGGAGGTGAGATCTCGGCAGAACGGGACGCGTTTAGCACTTGTGAGTAGCTGTCTATACACAGCTTTAATGTGATTGGTAATTTATAAATGATGTTTTTTATCGTAAAAAAAACAAATGGAGGTGTGTTATTTACGGTGGCCCAGAAGTGCATAAAATAAGTCTTTAAATGTATAAAATAAATCTATATAAATGTGTAAAATAATGTCCAATAATATCTTCTTTGCTCCCAGCGCGCCATACTGCTGCAAAAGACAGGCGTCATGATGCATGCTGCAGATAAACGAAAGCACCTTGAGAGGAACCGCGTGTGGGTTCTATTTGTTTGTGTAATGTTATTATGTTATTCACAAATGTGTACTCCTTTGTGGAGGTTGTGTATAGCTGTAGTTTGGGTACTTGTAATTGTGTTCTTGATCTGCTGGAGAGGCCAAAGGCACTCTCTCTTCTTCTTTCTAGAGTAGAAAGTGACTCCCAACTAACCACCACTTAAACTGCCTGTCTGGTGTTTCAATCAGCAATTTATGCTGTGTGTGTAGGGTTGTTGTGATTCTTTAGGGTGTTGTTCTATAGCATATGGCTGTATAATAAATTGATATATTGTTTTATAATATTTCTCATTATTCATTATATATTTGTAGAAGAAATTTAATGTAAAAAATGTATTGCAGTGGATGTTTTAAAACCTCAAACATGTGCCATAATTCAGATTGTCAACGTAGTTTCAAAAAACCGAAAACGTTTCAAAAACTTTCGGGAAATGAAAGGAAAATCACGATTTATGAAAAGAAAGCAAGGCAATCGTTTCAATTCTGAAGCAACCATATTTGCTTCAATATTGAGGCCTGATTTGAAACAGGAAAGGGGTTCAAGATTACCAATTAAAGTAGATGTTAATTGGGGATACATACAAGTAAAAAGAGCAGTATTTGAAAAAATGAAGAGATACCATCCTTTTTTTGCCACATATGAAATGGAACATGTAAAATTAGTATACAAAAGTGGGGAAGTTATACGATATATACCTGGAACAAAGATACCCTTCACTGTAAAAGAGTACAAGGAAGATTTAGGTGTTGGTTATCATGCTGTATCTGTGTATTTGATGCTAAATGAAATGGACAGTGATGAAACAGAATTACAAAGTGATGATTTACCCATTGCAAGCCATTCTTTAAATAGGAATTCTACACCTAAAGCAGTTGGTGCCAAGTATGTATTATTTCAATTCATCATTGTTATTTTAAATGTGAAGATCTAGCCTAAATTCTTATGATTTAGGAAGAATTGAAGAATTTTTTTGTGGTAAATATTACTGGAATCATATGTTTAATTAATTATTTTATTTCCTTTTCTATGTTTAGGTCATTTTCTGTTACTTCATCCAGTTCAGGAAGAAAAATTTGTACCGTTTGTTTTTGTACTTATTCTGGAGATGAGTGTATAATATGCACACAGAATAATGAATTTGAAAAGTCGTTATCTGCAGATAGACAACCTCAGTCTTCTATTCCAAATCAATTAATTGATGATGATATTATAAATAACAATGACCAGCAAATAGATTTGGATAGCTATCAAAATCAGAATGGTATGTTTTGTATATATAATCATTAGGAAGTTGTTTTGCCTGCTGTTATTTTTTCCCTACCTAGATTAAGTTGCCACATTTTCAAGTGTTGTAAATTCACAGGCAATGTAGTGTTTAAAATTTTCTTTTATTTTTTGATCTTGTGTATGTCATTAGATAAAAGAATGATGTTATGAGGTTTACCGAATGGACACGTTGGGATGATTGAAATTTTGCAATGATCTTACAAATCTCTGATGTTTACGTTCAACCACATATTGGTGCATTTAGCCTGTTGCGACTTCCACATTTTAAGGCTAAGATTAGAATCAGTCTTTTTAGATAGTTCAACTTAAGCTTGGTTTCCAATAGCTTAAATTTTGTTGTGCAACAGTTGTGCGACAGTTGCACAACACTTTACATGAGTAATGGAAACTGGTGTTGCGCGACAAGCGGTATGTTGCACAACATGAGATCTGTTGCACAACGTTGTTGCAGAGATAGAAAAAATTCTATCTCCGCAACAGTTATTCGGCTGTTGCACAACGAAATCGGAAAATTTTCGCCTGATTCGGATTAAATATTCCAAATGTTCTTCATATCGGTTTGTCGGAAATCACAACAGTAATCAAAATGGCGAATGCAGTAGACAAGAAAGTATTTATGGAGGAAGTACAAAAGTTTCCTGTCTTATATGACAAGTTTTCAGCAGATTTTAAGGATAAAAATAAGAAAAACAACGCCTGGGGAGAAGTAGCGAAAGCTTTTAATATTCAAGCAAGTGAAGCAGCAGAGAAATACAAAAGCATTCGCTCTGCTTATGGAAGATATTTAAAAAAGCTTAAAAGTATTCCCTCTGGATCAGGAAGGCCAGCAGCAGCTGTTTCGCAGGAATTTGAACATTTAAAGTGGCTAGATGTATATATTGAACACAGAGTAACCACTACTAATGTGCCAGATGTGGAGGATGACGAATCTACAGCCAAAGATTGTACTGCTGCTGCTGAATCATTTGAAGATGAAGAAATCAGCACAGACACCAGTTATAACTTAACACCATCTGTACCTTCTCGAAAAAAGCAAAAAGTAGAGTCATCAGTGAAGAAAAATGAAGATTTAATTCATGAGTCCTTTGTTAAGACAATGGAAAATATTAATAGCGCTATGAGTGGTGACAAATCTGATGAAGTAACTTTGTTTTTAAATTCATTAGCTCCGCAATTGGTAGCAATTAGAGAAAAAGACCCAGGAACATATGTTATGGCTAAATTGCAAATAATGCAGTACTTGTTTAAAGTTCAATATCCTGATCTACAAATACAATGAGCATTTTTATACTTGGACGTTTTCAATAGAGTTTTGCATTTTGTTCATTTTACGTTTCCATCTGAAAACTGTATGCGATGTAACATATACTAGTTGGTACCCTCTACCCGAGTTTTTGAGTTTCTTATATTTTTGCTGTTACTTTATTTTATGAGCCTTTAGGCCATTAGCTCAGAAAAATTTTAACTCTTATGTTTATATATTTTATCTTGTTAAAGAGCCAGCTGCAATCCGTGTGAAAAAGGCAGCATGTTATAAGAAAACATTTTTTATTGTTCTTTTTTTACTTTGTTGTTTATTTTATTTGGTCAAGAAAGAAAAATTAACTGAAAAGAATGCATGCTCAATTTACTTTCTACAGAACTTGTGTGTTAATCTTGAAATGGAAAATAACTACAACTTTGGAAAGCATATAATGTACATTAAACGATTTCAAAAAAGTCTAAAATTAGCTATACACTAGATACTTTCTAATATGATATACATTTTGTTCATAGTTTATCTATCTATGACCACAAGATGTAACATATTCTTCTTGCCATGAAAGTGAACCAACCGGGCTTACAAAATACTCTTTGAATTTGATACGCAACTCGGTTGCTTCAAATTTAGAACGGTTACTTTTGGATTTTGGTAACTGCTGCAAGCATCCGTTTTCTCTGCTTTCTTTTCTCCAATCTCCATGAATAATTTCGCCTGAAGAAGACTCACAATCGACGAAACCTGTTGGCAAATAATGTGCCCCATCTGTTAGGCGAAGATAGTTGTGTAAACAAACTGTTGCTTTAATTATATTTTCTACTTTTTCTGGCTTTGCTTTAATTGGAGTACGAAATATTCTCCATTTAGCTGCGAGTATTCCAAACGCATTTTCTATAGTTCTTCTGCTCCTGGAAAGTCTGTAATTAAAAATCTTTTCATTCAACTGAAGACCTGTCCCAGGAAAAGGTTTCATGAGCCATGGCTTTAATGGGAATATGTCATCTCCCAGTAGTGTGTACGGTAGTGCTATGCTTTCTGTTATTTTCTTTGGCTCTGGTAAATCAAAAGTCCCATTAACAAATCCCTTTCCAAAAGCACATTGTGAAAATATGGAAGCATCGTTATCGCGTCCATATGCACCAATATCAACCATTAAGAAACAATAACTCGAGTCACAGATGGCCAACAAAACCATGCTATGAAAGTTCTTATAGTTATAATATGCTGAGCCAGAGTTTGCTGGAGCTTCAATATGAACATGTTTTCCGTCAATAGCTCCAATACATGTTGGAAAATTCCAACTTTTATCAAACCCATGTGCAATACCCTCCCATTCTTCTGCTGATGTTGGGCATTTTAAATACAGAGGCTGTAACTCTTCCCATAGAGCTGAACATGTTTCAGCAATTATATTGCACACAGTAGCTTTTCCCAAGCGAAAGTAAAATGATTGACTCTGTTGAGACTCCCCAGTTGCCAGATAACGCAAGGTAACCATCAATCTTTCTGCTGGAGTGATTGAGTCTCTACTTGGGCAAGGTTTTTTCACTAATCTTGGACCGACAATTGACAATAAGTTATCAAATCTTTCAGGAGACATTCTAATGTAACGATAAAAAAACTCCCTGTCATGAAGCCTTAATTCTGGGATAAGAGTATTAAATGCTCCTTTGGAACTTCGTTGTTGGTATATACTACGAACCCAAAATCGGTGCCTTCGTTTTTTAAGAATCTTTCTTTGTTTTGTGTAATTATAATACACATACATCGCGCAAAGTGCGATTTTATAATAGGCTAATGTTTGTTTACTTAAAACAGGCGCCATCTTTAAGAATTTTTTTTTAATTTTGCCGCGCTTTTGGAAACGTAGTGTTGTGCAACAAATTGTTGCACAACAAGTGTTGTGCAACAGTTGTGCAACAACAATCACTTTATTGGAAACCAAGCTTTAGTGACTAACTCTTTATGGAATTTTTATTTTTAGAACGCAGTATTGATGAAGAAGTAATCTTGATGAAGCATGTTGAGCTTCACCGATCACTAATTAAAACGGAGATGATTGAGTTGTTTAAAGATGAATGCATTCTTACTTTCAAACTGAGCATCACACTCATTGATTCAAGGGGAGAACCAGAACCTGGCGTTGGTGTTGAGAGAGAGGCTCTAAGCCTTTTTTTCAATGACTTTTATGCATCGTGCACAACTGGGAGAGAAGACAAGGTACCATCTTTACGTCATGACATGTCTCGAAATGAATGGAGTGCAATAGCAAGGATAATTATCTACGGATTAAAGATAGAATATTTTCCAATTGCTTTATCACCTGCTTTCATGATTTCTCCTCTATTTGGAGATGACGCCCTAGATGAAGTAAAACTAATCGAGTCCTTCAAGAACTATGTTTCTTTAGAAAAAGATACATTAACTCAGATGCTAAGTGATTTCAAAGATAATGATGAAGATCTCCTGGAGGTCCTAAGCTCGTATAATTGTAAAACCAAGCCAAGAAGAGATAATTTGAATGTAATAATTCAAGAATTAGCACACCAAGAAATGGTCCAGAAACCCAGATATGTTTCCAATTGCTTTGCTGATGTTTTTATGTTTAGTAAAGCAACCCATATCTTCAATTCAAAGGCTGAATTGTTAAACTTTTATGAAACCAGAAAACCCAACTCAAAAAAAGTGTTAAAACTGTTGAAATGTGATCCATCTACAGATGAAGAAAGAGCTGTTTTTAACCACTTAACAAGGTTAATCAAAACCTTTAGTAAGCAAGAACTGTCATTGTTCCTAAGATTTGTTACTGGTGGGGACTTGTTGCCAATTTCTATCGAAGTAGAGTTCACTGATCAGGTTCCTCGTGCTCCTAGGGCAACCACATGTGCTAACCGCCTTGCTATATCCACTAACTATTCATGTTATAATGAGCTTGTTGAAGAATTTACATCAGTTCTACGTGAAAAGGAAAGTTTTGGATTTACTTATCATTAGTTTTAATTCATAACAAGAGCCCAGTGGTCTGAAGGTCAGCGGCGCGCGGTCATTAAATTTGACTGATGCTTCTTCCTTGTGGGTGAACAATTTTACAGACGGGACGCGTCGTGTAGTAACCCCATAGCCTGCGCTAACTAACTGGTTTCAATAGTGTAAGCTAAAGAACCTTATATGGAAAAGTTTTTCCCGCATTTTCGGAAACAGATCATATGAGCTTTGGGCAACGATGGAAGGAAAATCAAACAAACGAAGTGAGTAAATTATCTAGTTGTGAAAAGATTTAAAATGAAATTCTCGTTTGAGTAAACTGTTTTCCTCGCATGTATTGTCAGGTATTAGCTTCTGCAATTATATTTTTAGGCATATTCCATGATTTTTAATTTTCAGATTAGGGACAAATTTTTGAAAATTGAGAGAATCCTTTTCTCTTAAAATGCATATAATGAAAAGGAATTTTTCTTACTAGAATTGGATGAGAATGTGGTGGATGGTTATGTTCTTGCTATAAGTCCATTGAAAGTAAGCAAGAGTGCTAGACAATATTTTAATATGGATTTAGCCACACAAAATGACATTAAAAATGTGGTTTGTTTTTCTCCGGGAAAGAGAAAATTGTTTTCTGAGTTAAGTGGTACTTCCAAAGGATGTTAAATAAATAATGCTCGTCTATCAGATGATGAAAAAACTTTATTTATTTCAAATTATACTACTGTCAAAAGTAAGGACTTGGGGTATAGTTGCACAGCTACTTACGAGTTTGCCACTATTAACACCATTATAAATGAGACATGCATTAATTCCCAAGTCAATGTAAAAGGTATTCTCCATTTATATGCCAGTAGAATGATAGATGTCAATGGTGAGAGTGTTCCAATCAGAGAAGGGTTCATTTCGGATTCTACTGGATGCATTAAGATCACACTGTGGCGTGAATACACAGAAATGGTGTCGGGGACGACTTATGATCTTGTGCGTTTAACGAAAATTAAGTATGGGAACACTGAACGACTTCATACATCACATAACACAGGCTTCAAAATCAGTGATGAACAGCTGGAGGACTCAGTTCAACCAGAAATTGAAATGCCGTCTGTACTCAGTAATTGTGTGGTTCTGGGAGTAGATCAAGATACCGCCCATGCATGTGCAGTTTGTCATAAACCGGCCAACATAGAGACAACATCTACGCTTTACACATGCACTCATTGCACAAAAGTAATGTTGACTAACAACTTAGCCAAGAAAATTTCAAGAAAAGCACTATTCCGTAGTGTTGACAAAATTAAGCAAGAGGTCACTTGTTCGTTGGAAGTTTTGTCAGAATGCTTCCCTAGCAAAAACATTGCTTCGATGGATGATCAACAAATCTCTTTGTTACTTTTGACACATAATTTTGATGTCCAGTATGATTCAGAATCGAATGTTGCAATCCAACTCACTGCACTTTGATTCCATGTGAATTACTTCTGACTTTTCTGTTGGTTTCACATTGACTTTGATCCTTGTGTACGTTTCATTGATTTATTAGTAGTAAAATATATGAAAGTTTTGTTAGGAAATGTATTTATCAGCTTCCTAAATTTTGTTGATTTGAGTGAGTGTGAACCTTTTGTGTGAGTTGTGAATTGTAACACTGATAACTTCATTCTGACCCAGTAATTATATTTTGATTTCATCAAATCAAAATCAGTTCTTTGATAAACCACCAAGCCTCACTTTCTTGTTCATAGCATATGTTTATCTTTGGAAAACATACGATTTTCTGTTGTGTTCATTATATGAAAAGATGTTCTTTGTTTACTTTACTTTGTTCTGCATAACACATTGATTTCAGGAAGCGAACCTGGAAACTGAAACCACCAAGCTTCATTTTCTTGTTTATAGCATGTATTTATATATATTTGGAAAACATACGATTTTTAACTTTAGTGTTCTTTGTATGAAAAGATGTTCTTCATTTAGTTTACTTTGATCTGCATACCACATTACCAGCATGGTGTTTCCCTGGGGGTAGTAAGTGAGATGTAAGATTTTTACAGTCTTTAATTTCTCCACTTCTGTCACTTTCTAACCTGTGTTTGTTCCCCGCAAATCTTGACGGAAAATTAAATCACGAAATGGTGAACGGATTTGAAAGCAATGTTCCAACGGTTCCAAGAAAATATGTCCGCTAACGAGGTGTTTGCTACATAGCATTTCCACTATCATCGTTAGTCGAAATCATGCAGTAGACTTTGTTGATCAATACTTTGTTAAACCTTAAATTTTTTAAGAAACATTTCATGACAAAGAAAATTTGAGCCCGCCTTTCATATGCGTTTTTATAAACAAAGACCTTTTTTCAGATTTAAGATTTTTGCGGGAAAAAGGGCAAAGTCACAATAATTAATTCTGCAAAAATTTCTTTCGCATCATTTTCTACCCGCAAAAAATTTGTTCCCCTAAGGTAACCTACAGCATGTGAGGCGTCTGTTGCCACAATTTTACTAAAGCTGTGTTTCATATTGATATAAAAGCAATTAATAATTATTAGTGAATTGTGGCCAACTTGACTTTTATTGCTTCATGATCAGAAAAGTAAAGACAATGCCTTAAAACGTTGACATTAATTTGATTCATTAAACTTTTATGAACGTAAATGTGATCAATCAAGGAACCAGAGATATGTGTGGGAACATCAACAACCATATCATAATCAACAAGAAACTGGCGTAAAAAATTACATGCGTCCTTACAAAAGTCAATATTGAAGTCGCCTAGAATGATATGTACTAAGTCAACCTTACTTTGTAGATGTTCTATCATGTACAAAAAGTTATTACGCTGTAGTTGATTTTGTCTATAGAGCAGGAGAAAGTTAAGGGGCATATCTAAAATACAAGACCTTGCTAACGTTATTAATGACCCTCCAGGAATGGCATCTGTGTTTGCGATTGAAATATCATCTCGATATGCTATTGCTATATTTGAATATTTATGAGGGCTCAATGAATTAGTAATAAGGTACAACGGGGTCAATGTGTCTCTGATAGATGATGTGTCAGAATCTAGAGTCAATTGCGTTTCTGTCAAAAACAATAAATGGCTTTCCATCAAAACTCTGTCATATTTTATATCCACAGCATGTTTTTGAAGTGATCGTGTATTTAGAAGAGAAAAGGTCAACGATGAACCTTCTGACATATCATTCTGTGCAACATATAACTCAGCGTTTTTTCTCATATAATCGTATTCATCAGAAGCTCTTTGATCAAACCTCACAGAATTTGTATTAAGTGTTCCAGTAAGATAAAGTCCTTGTAATGAAGTAACACGACTTAAAGCAACATATACTTGACCATTGTTGAATCGTTTCTGTTTCAAAAGCTTAAAATTAAACACGATTTTTGGAAAAGTTTTCCCCTGTACTTTGTGAACTGTGCATGCCCATGAAAGAACTAAAGGAAATTGCAGTTGTTTGATACTGGGTGAGGAAGGTCTATTCTTTTTTATTCTGATCTCCTTTTCGACTCTTTCAATCGGTACTAATTTATGTGTACAACTAAAACTATCTGAGTTTATTGCTTTTAAACCTACACCGTCTTCTTCCATCTTTAAGTATATTTTTTTGACAACCCCTCTATGATCATATTTTATATGATAAATGGTTCCGATTTGCCCATTACATAATTTATCTTCTACATCTATATTGGCAGTTAACATTACCTTTGCATTTGGTTTAATAATCAATTTATAGGCTAGACCACCAGTGTCCATTTGACTTCGTTGATATATTCTATCTAAGACAGAATCCGTTATATCTGGAGGTAACTTCTCATGGGCTATGATTTCTATTTCGTTACCAGGAAGTTCGTCTAATTTACGCTTGTTATGATCGTTAACTAAAGCGTTTTCTGCCCATATATGAATGGCATCGTGTGGATAATTTGGGTCATTAATATTTATAAATCTGCTCCTTAAAATGTCAGCATCATTCTGTGATAATTCTCCTTTTCTTATGTTATTCAGTAAAGAGATAAATAATTGATCCCCTCTTTGTCTCATTACTTCAGTCAACTCTGCAATTTTAAAATATCTCCAACAGTGTGCTATATTCAACATTTGATCACTAAATTGTGCGTAAACAGGTCTCTGTTGAATCGGAGGCAATTGAAAAAAGTCACCACAAGCAATTATCGATATACCAGCAAATGGAACATCATCAGTGCTTCCAAAAATTTCACAAAGTCTTTGGTGAATGTAAAGTAGGAGTTGATTGGAAACCATTGAAATTTCGTCAATTATGATGATCAATAGCTCAGAAAATCTTTGTCTAAGTGAACTGAGTTTTTTATCACTAAGTTTAGAAACACATTTTCCAGACGACCGATCTGGTAGAATACCTAAAGTCGAATGAATAGTTGAACCATCGACATTAACTGCTGCCACTCCTGTTGTCGCAAGCATAAGCAGTCTTTCTTTAATTGCACCCCTTACTCCATATGTCAATGATTTTTGCAAGTAATATTTTATTGTTGTCAGTAAATGTGATTTCCCACATCCTGCACTTCCGGTAAGAAATATATGAAATGGCTCTGGCTTGGATGATGGATTCTTTTTGGATAACTGCATTGTGCTACGTGTCCACTTCAAAATAACATTAAAAATGTCCCTTTGTTTTTCATTTAAAGAGCGAATTCTTTCGTTCAGATCATCATCTGATATTAAAGGTGTAAGAGTTTGAATCGAAGCTCCACCATGATATTCATGTTCATGTTCATCCTCATCATCCTGACTTTGCTCGTTTTCGGCATTTCTTTCTCTTACTTCATCGTTTTCTTGCTCTCCGTAAGGGTCTAAACCACTAGCTTTTTCGTTAAATCAAATAAATGCTTCATTAACTACTTCTCCAAATGGCTCACAGCATTTCTTATTGTCGTTAATTGTTTCCATCACCCGTGGTTCTAATAATTTTTCTGAGTAAGTTCCCGATGTCGTGCCTTTAAGTTCTTCTTCATTTTGAAACGGATAAAACATAAATAATATGTGATGGGCATAAGCTTCTGGCTTTTTTATTCTATTTGGAACATGGTAGCGTAAAACACAATTCGTTTTTCTCAATTTAACATATTCCTTACCGGACATCAGGGGAACTGACTTTGGTAGTGCAGAGTCATCATTTTCTGAAATAATTTCATCAAGGATTTCTGGTTGAGAATCATTTTCTTTGTGGCTTTTTTTAACAGAGTCAACGTAGTAGTTTGATAGGAATTGAGCATAACATAAAGAATCCAGTGCAGCATATTTACCTTTTTTGTAAGATTTATTTGGACGGTCTAAATAACGATCTAACATATTCTTTTTAAAAATATTTGTGTCTTGTTCTGGCATGTTCATAATTTCCTCTTCAGTTTTGCACACTCGGTAGCGATTTTCTGGGAGGTTGCTATTTGCAAATATAACTGCAGGTGATGTTTTGCGTAACCATATTTCCGGAAGTACGATGGAAACTGCCTCCTGAATAGACATTTCTCTATGAGTTCGATATGCTTTAGAAATAGATTTCATCCTTTCTTGAACAGTTTTTCCGGATTCATAAGCTTCTTTAGCTGCCTGTTTCATTGCTTCTGATGATTTATCTTCTGTTTTCGATAGATACGCACACATATAAGCCACTGCCTTATAGTAATCCAACACAGGTTGAATATCTAGGTTAGCTTCCCAAGCAAGCAATCCCTTTTCAAAGTAATTATTGGTAAAGCATGATTTAGATGAACATTTAAAGTGAATTTGATAACTGTTATCTGACGATATCGAAAGATATTTATAGTATAATTCTTTCTCGATATTTAATTCTGTTAAGATTGTGTCAATCATAGTCACAAGAAAGAGATAGTCTGGAGATACGGGCTGTACCCGGCCGTTTTTATAATCAAACTCGCGTTCCGCTAGAATTTAGAACCCAGACCACTTATAAATGCAAATAACAGCGGGAAAATTTAAGTTTGACTGTGGTTTTGCACTTGAAAAGCAGTTATGCCTGGCGCTAATTGCTCTATTTTTGGCTGTACTACCTCAAGATATACTCCTAATGTTGCAATATTTGGCCTTCCTCGCGGAGATGATGATTTTGATATAGAATGGCGGAAAAATCTCGTCCATATTATCACTAAAGATCGTGTTATTGACAAATCTTTGAAAGCACAAATTGATAACAAAAGTCTTCATGTTTGTGAACTCCATTTCGTTGAGAGTAACATCAGACGTCGTAAGTGCATACAAAGCTTTTAATTAACCCTTCATTAATACTGTGATAGTACAAATCATGAAATCAAATCTAATCATTAAAGTTTATTTTTTTCAGATAAAAAGCGTACTACTCTTATCCCTGGTTCATTACCTACATTAAATCTTCCAGTAAAAAGTATTATTTCAACAAGGTACATGTTCCCCCTGTTTTGACAAAATCACAAATAAAATAATATATAGAATATACATATAAATATATGTTAATGTTTTCTATAGCACAATTACCAAACCAAGACAGTCTGCACATGTCATAGAAATGAAGAAAGTTGTTGCTCCTGTTCTTGAACCACAACCATTCTACCCTACATTTGACAATTTTGTTGCACGTATAAAAGCTCTCAAACTTCCTGAATGTTGGAAAATTGAAGAAAGACCAGAATATGTAGCAGTCACATGTCATGATAAAGTTCATAGTATTCCTCATTTTGAAATCTATGTTGAAAAGTCACTGAAGTACACAATCCGTGTGTTTGCCTGGAATTTACCAACTGATCACATAGTATACACTTCACATGACCGAACAGTTAAAAACATTACTTTATCACAACTTGTATCGCTATTGTCACAGTATCAGCTATGTTTAGGAATTAATGAAATTTGTCGTGAC
The DNA here is from genome assembly GCA_039566895.2 of Turritopsis rubra. NCBI lineage: Eukaryota > Metazoa > Cnidaria > Hydrozoa > Anthoathecata > Oceaniidae > Turritopsis > Turritopsis rubra. The sequence goes on from CM077630.1 coordinate 12,389,783, forward strand.
TTTCAGCAGCATGTCATACCAAAATATTATTCTCCTGTTAGCACTGATATCACACAACCTACACATCAAACTGTATATAACCGTCATTATCATGCGAGGTATTGATTAAATCAGATGACACCTGCAAAGCCTGTATTAAAATGCAAAGTTACAGCATATCAAAATCAAACAAAGCTCTGAAAAGAAAAGCAGAAACTCTTACTAAACCAGCAAAGTTAAATGCACCTATATCGCTCACTTCACCAGAACGTATAAAGTTAACGCTGCAAAACCAGAGGTCTGAAATAAAATTATTGAAAATAAACATGAAAAAATTACAAGAAGAAATTGAAAAATCATCTGTTGCAGTAAATGCTGATTTGAATGAGGACTTTCAGTCAATAATGTCAAACAATGCACATGCTCTTTCACCATTCATGAAATTGTTCTGGGAAGAGCAACAAAAATACATCATGGCTTCCCCCACATCTGTTAGATATCATCCGATGATCATTCGATACTGCTTAGCACTTTCTGCAAAGTCACTACAAGCTTATGAAGACATTCGGTATAATTCGAAAACTGGAACAGGCTTTTTAGTCCTGCCAAGTCAACGACGTCTTCGGGATTACAAAAATTATATTCATCCACAGCGTGGTTTCAATCCAAAAATAATCCAGGAGCTAATTCAAAAAGTTGAAAAATTTAGTGACATTGAAAAGTATGTTGTTCTACTTTTTGATGAAATCAAAATTCAAGAAAACTTGGTGTGGGATAAGCACACAGGTGAGCTGATTGGGTATGTTGACCTTGGAGATATTGATCTCAATTATGCCACATTAAAAAAGGTTGATGAATTGGCCACACATATCCTTGTTTTCATGATCAGAAGCATTGTAAATCCATTTAAATTCACATTAGCAAACTTTGCAACAACTGGTGTAACATCAAGTCAAATATTTCCTCTTTTCTGGAAAGCAGTTGGTATTTGTGAACTTCAGTGTGATTTAAAAGTTTTGGCAACCACATGTGATGGTGCATCTCCTAATCGAAAATTTTTCCGCATGCATTCTCTTTTATCAGAAGATGATGAAAATACAGATGTGACATACAAAACAAAAAAATTGTTCTGTAGTGATAGATACATCTATTTCATATCTGATCCTCCGCACTTGATGAAAACCGCAAGAAATTGTTTCAGTAACTCTGGTTCTGGACGATGCACAAGATTTATGTGGAATAACGGCTTTCATATTCTGTGGCGTCACATTTATGACATTTTTATTGAAGATCGTGAATGTGGTTTGCACCTTCTCCCCAAACTAACGTATGACCATGTCAAGTTATCATCTTATTCTGTTATGAATGTCAAATTGGCAGCTCAAGTTTTAAGCTCTACTGTCAGTCAAGTTCTTCACAACTATGGTCCACCTGAAGCTGCTGGTACATCAACTTTCTGCTATATGATGGACAGTTTTTTCGACATAATGAATTTTCGTAATACCACTGAAGGCTTGCATAAATCAAAACCATTTTTGATTCCATTTTCATCGGTAGATGATCATCGTTTCACCTGGCTTACAAGTGAATTTATGGGTTATTTTGAAAGATGGTTACAAAGTATTGAATATCGTCCGGGAAATTATACAGCCAATGCAAAATGTAAAATGTTCATTTCTTGGCAAACATATGAAGGAATCAAGGTAACAGTTTATTTAATCATTGAATTAGTTAGATATCTTTTGTCAAATGGTGTCTCATATGTCCTGACGGAGCGTGTTTGGCAAGATCCTCTTGAAAACTACTTTGGACGTCAACGGTCAATGGGTGCTCGCAAAGACAACCCATCTGTTCGTGATTTTGGCTATAATGACAACAGTATCAGAAATCAAAAAATCTTCAGACCAATTCAATCAGGAAATTCAGCTGATAATGTTACTGTGGAAATCTGTGATGATCCAGTGCCTTGCAAGAAGAAGAAGACAAGTCTCTAAAGTAACGACACAAAGAAGAAACAAACAAAAACGGCTATTTTTATAGCCACACATTACTTAAAAAACATTATTCAGGTATTGGTTGAACTTCCAAGAACTTCCAGGTATGTATTACAGTCTAATAAAAATTCATAATTTGAAAACTCATAATTTGAAAGTCAACATAGTGTTGACATACATCTCCAACATAAAATAGATGTTAAGAGAACCAAAAAAGGGAGATTTTTACATATTTCATAATAAAACAGAATTTCAAAACATTTTCACAAAAACTTTAGGATAAAGTATAGTAGATATACAAACCCATTTAGTATCAATAGCACAAAAATATGTTTTTAATGTATTTGTAGCTATAAAAATAGCTGTTTTATTGTGAAATCTGCAACACTTTACTTCAGTGACCATGATCCAAGGTTGATGACTTTTGCTTTAGTTCTTTTCTGAGAGATTTCGTTTTCAATTGGCAAGACTTCATTTTATGCAACTGCTGTTTATCCTTCAAGAATGAGTAGGTTCTGGTGCGTATATACAATGAAAGAAGATCTTCAAGTAAATTCATGGCTATTTCTTTTTTGACAATGATATTTGCTGAGCTTCTTATGTTTGAAACCATTGATTGAATTGTGGTATGTTTCAACAAGGCATGGACCATTTCTTTACTATCAATCATATTGCTACATTTTTTACTGTATGTTCGAAAAGTTATTTCAGCCACTGAAAAAATTTTGATTACATCTAATGTAACTTTCCAAAGCCCCATCCGATCTCGTGTATTAACAAGCTTATGCTCAGGTAACTCATTTGTCTCTACATACTGACCAGCAAGAAGGAAGGATAAACACTGTTGATAATAAATATTTTTCTGGTCTAATGTTTTTGAAAAACGTATCGAACGGTATGTTTTTCCAAAAACATATCCACTGAGGTAGCCAATTATAGACCTTTCTTTCTCTGAAAAGTTTATAGCATCTTGATCGCAAGTCTTTGAATTGTTTTCATAGTGTGCTCCTGATAACACAGCTAATACATGATTAGCTGCTTCGAAACCAACAAGAAGTGAACAGTTTCTGCTGAGATCGATAAAAGCATTTTCTGCATCACGAATACACTTATAAAATGATGGGTAAAACTTCTCTGAATCACCATTGAAAGCTGTTATAACATCCTTAATTATATTATAAGTATGCTTGATTTTTTCAATATCACCTATGTAATTTTTCAGCTCATTAACAATGGTATCTGGATAGCATTCCTCATTTACTAGCTTAGCAATACATTTTTCCACAATGTTTTTGAACTTGAAGGGTGGTAAAATTTCTTCAGGCATTTTTTCTTTTATTTTGGGACTTTTATTTTTATCGATGTTTTCATCTTTATGCTTCGTAATAATATGGCGGCTAAGACCTCGTTTACTGAGGCATATCTTGCTGCATTTTGTACACTTAATTGCTTCGGTAACATCAAGTTCTTCCTTTAAATTGTTATCCTGCTGCTCCCCTAGTACATTATCATCAATAACTGCAAAAATAGCATCGAGATCATCACCACAGAAGAAATCTTCCCCTACACCAGCCATATCTAGTCGCTTTATTTTGCATTTAAATTACAACGGCCGTCCAATTTCAGCTTCATCGCTAAAAAGTCAGATATACGGCCCTGTCTCCAGACTATCTCTTTCTTGTGACTATGTGTCAATCGACTTCGGTTCCCTATAATCATCTTTTGTTGGATCACTAATATTATTATGTTTGGGATTTAAGTAATTGTCAATATATCGCTTGACCTTATCCAGAAGGTTTTTCCTTTCCATTAAGATTTTGGTTTTATCTTTTTGAGAAATCTCACCTAAAGGTTCTGCAATAACTGTTCTTTCGCAAAAGAACTTACCAAATGAATATCTGCAATCAATATTTTTGTATTTTCGACATGATTTGGAATGATGATGCGTCTGAAAAGTTTTAACTAGGGTATGCAGTTCGTCATTTCCCTTGTCAGGTAGTTCGCATTTTATAGCATTATCTACAAATGCAACATAATCTTCTTTTGTATCTGCGGAAAGTTTTGGTGCATTCTCAACCCAAAGTAAAGAATGGATATGGGGGCTACCGCGTACTTGGAATTCTACTCTAATGGCATAATGTATCACTTTACCTAGAGACCCGTTGTTGACAATATATTTAAAAAAGTTTTCCACTCGATATTGAAAATGCCTAGCTAGCAAAACTGGATTGGATTGAAGAATTTTCGTTCTCTACATATAATTCATGCTTTCCACTTCAGCTTTCGTTACGTTCGTTCCATTCAGTTTTTGAATGATCTCAACTAATTCATCCCAGCGCAAATCGGCGCACGACAGAGTCATGAAATAGGTTGGTAAACCAAGTTGCTTAACCATTGCAAGAACCTCGAAGAGAAATCTTTTCCAATATGCTGGAGTCCCTTTCAAGTTATTCATAAAGTTAAAAGCATCGTCAGTTGCTACGAGACCTCTAATAGTTTCTTTAAAGTTTTGTGAAAGGCTGCCTGCTGTTAAACTTTCTGCTTTGATTTTTTTTGAGTGCAGTATTAATGCAGTTATTGAGATTCAGATGTTGCATCACTGCCTGTGCATAGAAAATATAATCAGGATTGGATGCAAATTTCTGTGTATAGTTGAGAAGCCTCTGATTGAAATATTTACAAGGACTTAACTTAACACTTCTTTCATGAGTATATCCAAATTGACCTGTAGGAAATAGATACGGATGAGCAAGCATTTCACAGTTTTCATCACAAATCAAAGGTATGGGTTCTTTATTTTCGCCAGGAGCGATTGTTATGTTAGAATCATCCACTATATTAAATGATAGTTCTGGAACATACGCTGTTTCATAGGCTCCTACCCGAAAGTCATCCAGTGGATTAGAATCTTCTTGCTCCAGTTCATCCTTAACTTCGCCAATAGACCTCTTTAGTGTTAACGTTTTCGCACTCTTTCGCGACGCATGCGCATTAAATGGCAGGAATAGCGGCAGGCTTCGATAGGAAAGAAAGATGGTATATGTATGAGTAAACATCGAAGAAAAGTGAAGAAAATTTTTAATTAATTAATTAATTATCATAGTCACAATGCCAGATTCTTGTTGTGCCGTTGGATGCACCAACAAAAGAAAAAAAGGTGAAAAAAACCTAAAGTTCTTTCGAATTCCTTTCGGCAACGACGAAAAAAGTTTAAAACGTAGGAAAGCTTGGGTGGCAGCCATCAAAAGAGAGAATTGGTCTGAAAAACAAATCGACAATGCAAGGATATGTAGTGCACATTTTATCAGCGGTAAGTTTGCTTATTTTTTTTATTGAAAAATGTCTTTGCTAATTTCTGTTCACTGTTATGCTGTTTGGGTATGTTTTTGTTTCCTTGTGCTTGTTGTTTTTGTGTGTTTGACCACTTTTATTACCTATTGTATCCCCAATCTGTTTTTCAGGTGATAAATCATATGATCCCAACAACCCTGACTATGTACCTTCTGTTTTGGTGTATCACCAACCCAAGAATGCAGCAGAATCACAGAAAAGGTATGAGCGCTTTAAGTGGAGACGTGAAAGCAGTGATGTTAGCAATGCTAGGAGTCAAGAAGTCTTTGATGAACCAGGACCTTCTTGCCAAATTGACATGGAACAGCATTTAAATCTACCAAATTTCTCTGAGAAAGCAATACAAACAGATCCTGATTGCAGAGACTCAGTTGTGTCAAAATTGGAAGAACAAATTGAAAGTTTTGGAGCAGATTTAACTGCAAAACATAAGCAAATCGAAGATATGTTGGAAGACATCAAACAAAAAAAATTTTCTTATCATAATATCAAAGATGATAAACGTGCACTTAATTTTTTTACTGGACTGAAGTCTGCCCAATTATTTGAATGGGTTTTATCTTTATTGCAAAATGAAGAAGTTCGTTTTTATTCTAAACTTGATCATACAGATCAGTTGTTTTTGGTAATGGTAAAGCTTCGTCTCGGCTTATTGCATACTGATATAGCATATCGATTCCAACTGACGGTCAGTGATGTCAGTATCATTTTCAGAAGATTGATTGTTCCCCTGTCAAATGCGTTGAAACAGTTAATATGGTGGCCTGAAAGAGATGCATCGAATAAACATCTACCTTCATCATTTCGAAAATTCAAGAATTGTAACTGTATAATTGATTGCACAGAAATTTATATCGAGCAACCATTTAATTTAAATGCTAGGGCACAAACTTGGTCCAACTACAAAAATACCAATACCATCAAATATTTAATTGGCATAACACCTGCTGGGGTGGTGAGCTTCCTATCTCATGGCTGGGGTGGCAGAGTATCAGACAAAGAAATAGTAATGTCATCTGGTTTTCTTGATATGTTAAATCATGGTGATTGTATTCTTGCTGATCGAGGCTTTACAGTAGCTAATGAAGTAGCAGCGAAAGGAGCAATTCTTAAAATCCCAAACTTCACAAAAAGAAAATCACAAATGGCTGGTAGAAAAGTTGACGAATCACGGGAAATAGCTCATGTAAGAATACATGTTGAGCGTGTAATTGGAAGAATACGAAAGTACAGAATTTTGCAATCTATATTCCTATCACTCAGGTGGATTTAACTAATAACATCATGGTTTGTGTGTGTGCTCTTGTTAATTTAAATAAAAGTGTTGTTCCACAGTAGTGTTTATTTTTTTATAATAGTTTACATGGAAGTATCTTTACTTATTACATAATTTTGTTTGTTATTTACAAGTGGTATGGTATATACAAAATTGTTCCCTTCATTTATTTTTACAGTCTCTACATGACCATTTTCCTTTGGGTGCCTTAATGATTTTTACACAAGTATAATGGTACCATTCGGTTTTACAATCTTTCCCATCACAAGCAATCATAGGAGGAAATGATGGTCTGTTGCAGATACAATAAAGCTTTTCAGTTTGTTCATTATTAGGATCCATGCTTCTTGTAATAAGTTCGGGTAGTACCACATTTTTGAACATTTTCTCAAAGTTTTCCCTCATTGAGTTACACAATTGTGCATCATAGTCTACTTTAATTAAGAAGTAATTTTTTGGACTTGGATTTTTTTTTGAAGGGTGTGTCCAAATGAATAGATAGCATTGCTTTATATTTGTAACTAACATTTGCAGCTGCATTTGGTAATAGTATTGGTGTTTTTTCCTTATTTCTCCATTAGGTGTTATGGGAAAGTTTTTGTCAATTGCCCATCCTTCAAGACTATCTTTATACTTAAAGGGACACTTGATTTCTAAGCAGCTTTTCCCATGGCACTCACAATGTAATATACCATCTGGGCTTGCACCAATATAAAAAAAATCTTTGTTAACATTAAGACCTGTGCTATATAATGTGGTGTTTTTATGAACGTTTTTGAATACTTCCAAAAAGTTTTTCTGAGCAATATTTTCCATCTTGTTGCCATACCTTGTTGCTGGAACATCAATGTCTTCTTTATAATCCATGATTGTAGTCATAAATGTTTTTGAAGGGTTGTCAACATCAGTGTGGTAAGCCATTTTGGCATTTGAAGCAGTTATCCTCCCTACTCGATGCACTTTCCAAGAATTGGAAAGACTCTGTTTCTTTGTTATTATTTCTAAATTATGGAAGTGGCTGTCATTATATGCAGTTTTATAACAGTCATATATATTTTCGCAATACTGTTTTAGTTCTGTATTACTAAAATTTATTGCTCTATACTCAAATAAGCTGCTTAATGGCTCAGGGATTGCTGTTGAATCATCCTCATCAGCTGTGTCTGTGGCACTTGTATCGTAGTCACTGTTTGTTTCATCAAGCAAAGTTGTACTTGTAAGCACAGCAGCTTCTGGGGCAATGACTTTTAGTTGTTCTAGTTTCTCCCTAAAGAACATAGAGCAGCTTCTCGAGGGATCTATTGCACTGAAAGGTCTCAAGTTGTCAACTGATTTATCTGTAGTTGGCACGAGGTCGTCTTTCTTTGGTTTTTTAAAGTTTATTGCCACCAAGGGTGCCGGAGTGGCACGCTTTCTAGATTTTTTCCACTCACACAATTTGCTTGTGCATGCTTCTTTATTCAACTCAAGTTGAGTGCAAGCTTGTAATTTAAACATCAAGGCAGCCACATGGCTACATGCTGAACCAAGCCTATTATATGAAAAAAAGGAAAAGATTGCATTATGATAGTCTCTTTCTACCGATTACAAATTATGCTCTAATATATGCTTAACTTACCCAGCCATGCATGTGCAATTTGCTGTCAGTATCCATCCTTCCTTTTTATTAATGACGATCCATACTTTGTAAAGTTGTTGTTTTTGACCTTGACGTTGCGAAGGTAAAACCTACAAAGGATGAACGATAATTATGAAATGATGAAATTTTTTATATTTTATGTTTATTGCATAATTTAGTGCTTACAAAGTTTTTTTTATGTTTACCTCTGATTTAACATAGCAAAAGTTGCTGTCCTTAAGGATTTCGTGATAAGTAATATCTTGCACGTGTCCACATACAAAGAAGTTATAAGCTTCTAAGGACTTGTACGCTTTGAGAGATTGTTGTGTAAAACTGCTTGGTGTATTGATTAGGTAGTGATACATGTCAATCCATGTTACATCCGGCAGCAATCTAACATCAGACTTCCAACCATCCAACAATGAAAATGGATCAGGGAGTTGAGTTCCATCTGATAGTTTTAATTTGTTTTGATATTGCTTTTTATCTTCGTTTTCTAAGCTCGCAAAATAGTCCGAAGACGTCCACATGGTTCGTAATACTAACCCGTATGATATTTCTCCCGCACGTGTTATTATTTTTACAAGAATTTATCAAAGTAGTTCGTTCCTTTTCGGTGTCGGCAAATTCGTTGTCAAGAGAATTATGCTATTATTTGCCGCTAACACTATCACGCGGGAAAACATCTATTCAAATGTCATTGGCTTATATTTCGACAAAAACATTAAAAGTTTCCGAAATGGTAGCGGTAATAATGATGAAGTATCAAGGGGCGAAGAAAACATTTCGAAAAGCCTAGTCATAAAACCGAAAACGCTTTAACTCTTCTTCAGCGGGAATATGTTTGTTCCTGCCATGCTACATTAGGTCCGCATTTATATAAACAAATGACGTCACGTTTAAAAAGGTCTATATCTGCCTCGTTTACAAAATGGATCTCATTCTGATCATCATCTTCAGTATTGTTAATGATATTAACCCAGCAAGTCGGCATATTTTCAATATTGATTTGAATATTGGCATATAAAGGATTAAAGGTTTTCAGGTACATCAAAACTTCATTAACAAAGTTGGGGCGAACGGGCTCAAAATAAACATTTGATTTAAAGCTCATTTTCTTTTTAAGAGCAACTCTTACTACTCCATTGTTATCCATCCCTCGTGGGAGAATGTTACAAATGTCATCTGAATTTATTGGCACATTACAAATTGCGCCTCTCATTTTAGGTGCTTTAGTATAGTCATATTAGGGTTCAACCGGGAAAAAAATCGTAACTTAACAAGTTTGGTACCAAAAGAAGCACAATTTTATGTAGATTAACATATCCAAAATCCTCTTTGAATGGTTTTGGGCAAATCTTTTTAGAGAATTTATAGTAAAAGGGGGTTTTTCTGTTTTTTTTCGTCAAAATCGCATTTTTCAAATTTTTTCAATTTTTTAATGACTTGATTTAGATGTGAACCAGAAATGCTATGACCCTAAAATTTGGTATGGATGTTCCTTCCAATATGAAGTTTGAAAAAAAATTTTTTTTGCTGACATCATCAAAATTTGAGAAATTCATTCAAAAATACCTTGAAAAAAGCTAAATACAAGGCAAATATATATCCATAAAATACATAACCACAAAACTATGCAAGTGAAAACATATTGTCTAGAAAGAAATAGACATATATAAGGTTAAAAATAGAAAATAATTCAACTGTAGTGTAGCATTGGTTAATAAATATTAACTTAAACATCAAAAATATCAAATATATTTCTTTGTTCTTCATCACTTTGGACACTGTCCTCGTCTGATGAAACTTCTTGCTGGACAGAATTTTCGCATTCAACTCCATTGCAGTTCCCGCAAGCAGAAACACATGGGAGTCCGTGTCGCTTGCAGCTGCAAACATTGGTATTGCAGGGGATTTTCTTGGAGATGCTACAGTTGCAACGTATAAAGCGAAGGATGTCGTCAGGTGCTGCGTTCAAGTCTGTCATGATAGGCTCGTAACTTCCATTTGATAATTTCCAACCCCAATCAAGGGGATTTAGTTCAACGCCCATCAGTGTTTTCCATTCAATGACTTGCAGATGGATTCGCAGAAAGTGATACTTTGCAGCATTTTTAGTAGGGGCAAGAGATTGCGGTTTAATTTTTGTTTTTGATGTCGCTGCAGCTTTTGTAAATTGGTGATACCTTAAATCTTCCATCGACCAATTGTCTTTTCCACCATAACTATTAATCATATAACATAGCAATTACTGACATTTTTAAAACATGATTTATAAAAAAATATGCACAAAGCTTTCTGTACGTCTTACAAGTGCATAATTTGAGTGTTTTAATCTAACTGCAACTTTATATTGTAAAAACATTTTTACCTCAACATTAACATTCGAAGTCCTTTTTGTTCTACTTCTTCTGCTGTCGCGGTCTCATCCTCAAACACCTCAGCATATTTTTGAAACATGCTCTTCGTCTTGAACTTTGTCAGAAAGCCCATTTTGCCTGATATAAGAGTCAAAAGTGATAATAATTTGTTAAACATGTTAATTTCAAACAAAGTCATTAAAAAGTCTCAATATCATTAAGCATTAAAAAAATGAAATCATGTTTACCCTGTCCGTATAATGCAGAGGTGGTATCACATCCTGACCAGGCATGAATGAATAAGATATGACTAGTAATGACATCTCCAGCTGAGATAACCAGATCTTCGATTTTCCACACTTGCTTTGCCTCTTTGTTGCTTGGGACGTCTGAGAGCATGTAGAGGTTCATACCATTTTTCCAATGAAACATCAATAGAACCAAGACATCAGTGTCAGCTGCCACGACAACCACATCTTTGTTGGCATCTTCTGCATACTCAAGTGCAGCTGAAACAATTTGTGTGTCCGCATCTCCCAAACTGTTACGAACATCGTGACCTTCTCTTCTCAACTCATTTGATAGAAATGATATAAATTGTGATTTATTTTGGTCATTCTTTAAGAAAACCTCTTGGTTGAATGTTGGAATCATATCCAGGTCTTCCAAATTCACAAAAGCGCTCGTCTTGCCAGTTCTTCGTTTGTGTTCGTGATCTTTAACGTAGGGACCATTATCATATCCATCGAAGACAATACACGATCGACCATACTTCATTCTGACATACTTTGTATATTGCTCCAAAATCGATCGGTATGAGCGATCTTTTATCCACTTAACTTTATGTAGTAAAGCACCTCCATCAAGAACATGAAGTGATTGATCCAAGTTGTAGGTTGACACCGTTGTCCCTTTCTTCAAAGCTTGCCCAAGTTTTGCTTTGCTTGATTTTCGCATCATTGAATCCTGGAACAATGAAGTCGGAACGGCCGTGAGCTCGTACTGGAAATAGCTGCGTATGTCTTCTTCTCTTTCGATAAGTACAAGAAGCCTGGAGAATAAAAGTAGTGGGTCAACATGTACTTTCTCCTTGTCAATTTTAATTCCAACTTGAAGTGATTCCAACGTTTTGATTCGATCTTTCTTCAGTACGGCACACTAGCCAAAACGGGCGACTGTCGCCGATTCGGGAGATCGTCACCCGATCAGGTTACGTCTGATTACTGGTATTTTGCGCGAAGCTCAAACGGGTGACGACAAATCACGGCATGTTTTCTGAATGAATGGCATTGTTGGTTTGCTAACATTCGTGGTTTGTTTTCCGTTGAAACAATAGGGAGCTTTCTTCAAAGATAAATGAGTCATGTCTGGACATGAAACACACTTCACTCACTAAAATGAAATGATTTGCGCCATTTTAATTTTACAGTTACAGTTACACACACCACACGCACACGAAAACACGATGAAAGAGGTCATTGTAAGCAATTCCAATATCAAGGGCTACCACCATTTCAAGATTCGACCGCATGCTGCTATTGGAATGTTGGTTGAAAGAGATATTCAAAATACATTTGACCCTTTTGCTTTCCTGGTAAGAATGCCTATTCTTGAGAAGATACCAACTGAGTTGCACAACTCTGTCACCAGACCTGCAAAAGGAAAGGATAGTCCGCAGATAGTAAAGAATATCGCTGGTAAAGTTGTAGGGCGTGTTCCAGCTAATGTGTGCAAGCTGTTTTACGAATTTTTACGTGATGGAGATGTAAAAGAGATCATCTGCTGGTCTGTTGAAGAGCCCAAATTAAGTACTGTTCCAGCTCCAAGTCAGTCTTTCAAGCGAAACCCTCAAGGAAAAGATCGCCGTGGTGGTGGGGCAGTTATTCCTTGCAAATACGTTTTAGTTTGCTACAAATCCAGCTGTGAGAAGGTTACAAACATTCTGACGAAACAATTCGCTGATCTTGCTTATCAAGGAACAGAAGCGGTGGAGAAGTTGGATGAAAATAACTCATGTCCTTTTTGAACCACTTCAGAACTTTACATGTAGTTTCTTATATAAATAATTATATGCAAAAAGCTTATGATCGTTAATCTCTCATTTCATTTATAAACATGAACGTCGCTTGATTGGGTAATACAACGTCTCCCGATCGAGTGACTATATTACTGCAGAAAATCTAAATCACCCAATTGAGGGACAAGGTTTAACGAATCTGTACCTTCATTAGGCGACATGTTTCAAGTGTATTGAGATGCATAATCTATCTTTTGTATCAGCTTTTTTTTATAGTAATAACAAGAAAAACTATGGAGAGGAAACAACGAAGCAAAAGGTATCGCGAAATCATCAATGAAAGAGACAGCAATGGTCGCTTCAAAAAAACTTGTGGATCAGTTATTCACGATATTTCTGACGACAATGAAGCTAATCAAATCATAAACATTAAAAGAGGAAAAAAAATAAGAGCTGAAGATTTAAAACTGCTTCACACTAAAGGAATACTTTCGTTAACCACGCAGTATATTTGTAAATCGTGTTTATTGAAGTCACAAAAACATTTTGCAAGTGGCGATGTTGGATGCCAAAATGAAATTAATGACGAAAATTCTGACGACAACACTGGTAGCGACAATGACGATATGCTAATAAAATGCATCAACCTTGGAAAAGAATTAAATAAACGCATCAAGACAGATGTTAATATGCTTCGAAATAACTCTGATAATAAAAGCTTGCAAGATATGAATAACTACAATCCGATTCAATGGTTGAGCAGTCGTCCCCCAGAGTTACTACACCTTTTAAGTAGCATCTGTGAAATAGACATAAATACCCTGGGCTCAAAAAAATTGACAGTGTTTTCTAAGGTAGTAGAACTTCTTTATTACTGCGTAAATTCGAGACTTGTGCTACCGAATCATCAGTTGGAAAATCTGCTATGCTATTCTTTGACAAACTCTAAGACATACATAAACTTTATTGGAAATAGATCCCCGGGGGGAGGCTACACTTACATTACAAATTGGTTGAAACAACAAAACAAGAATGCGAAACCATTTCCATCAGGACTGGCTAAGGCCGTTTTCGATAACAACCAGAAGGTTGGTAAGACATATCTTATATCTGAAACTAATATCGTTCCTACCAGTGTAATCACCAGCCATCTATGGATTAGTCTCGATCCTAGAAATAATATGCAATATGAACCATGTCTGAAACCTGATAAATGGATGAGGAATGAGTTAAATGAGGCGACAAAACAAAAACTTTTTGAATCCTTGACAGAACCCAGTGAAAATTTTAGAGCTACAAGAGACTTACACATCAAGCAATGCATAGACACAGCGCTGCGACAATTCCAACAGAATATGATCGACAAAATAGATTTAATAATATCACAGCGATTAGTCACAGAGAAACAGAAGAGATGTTTAGACTGCGGATGCGAATCTGATGTCAGTTACCGTTTATGTAGAAATTGCGGAGGTAAAGTAGTAAAAGAGACATTCGCACCTATAGAATCTGATCAAAACAAATTTGATCCATATCAATGTTTTTCTGAATCAACCTCAACTCTTCCTGAAATAGTTTGCCATGTCGGAGAACCAGATTTTATCAACCCAAACAGCTATCATAATATCATCCAAGTAATTCAGGCAATTGGCGTAAGGGCTGGTGTGAAGCAATACGGCCAAGGAAGTAGAGAGTGGTTGATGGTGGAATGTGATGGTCTCCCGTATAACTTGATAAGGGATATTATCGCAAATGTATGGAGATGTGTAGAATGCCACCATTGTTATTATGGCCTCCAAACCTATCGAGATCACAAATGTTATATTCTAAACGAAGTTGAACCAGCACACGAGTTTGGTTGGTTAATGCCTGTCAGCGGGCTTTTGCATCTAGAAATGAATATCGGAAGAGCTTTTATGAAGCTAAATTGGGAAGTGTTTACGGAAAGCCTTGGTGCTGTTCTTGGTTTCAAGTCCCCCAAAGCACAAGATTACCTTAAAAAGGGCGCGGATCATCATAAACTTTGGCACTACTACGAAATTTTGTACACGGCTTTGTCATTGGAGCTTATCGTTCCTTATGTCAGAGACTGTTTAGAGCAGAAAAAAGTACCATCTTGTGTTGGATATTGGGATTGGTGTATTGATTTGCAGGATCCAAATTACATCTACATGCAAAACTCAGTACTGACGTTCCTACACGCTCTGTTAATGTTAAGATCAGGTATTTATCACTACACATTATTCATAGGTTTTCATTTTAACTAAACCAAAAGTATTTAACTGGAATTTGAAGTATATCAATACTCATAAAGGCAATACACTTTTTTAGGTATACGAAAATGCAATGCTGATCTAGTAAATGATGCCATAGCCAAACTGTCACCATTAATATTTGGTAGAAATCATCCAATATACCAGAACATATTGTACAGTAACGGCCTTGATCAAATTTTAATGCCAGAAGAACTGCTTGAAGTTATGAAGAAATTTATTTCTGGATCAAGAACTATGACTAAAGGCAAGTGCCAAGGTGGTGACGCTATGTTGGAAGAAATAAATAAGGAAACGAAGTCTTGGCTCAAAATGGCTGGTATTCCTTCAGAAGATCAATGGCTTAACATATTTCGCAATTTTGATGATTTGGATAAAGTATGTGACTTTTTACTGTAAAAGGCATATTAAAATGATAACAATCTTTTCTAAAAAACATAACTAACTCTTTTCGTATAATAATATAGGATTAGAAAATACAATAAAACTTTTTCTTTAAAAACAAAATAAATACGTATAAATATACTCTGTCTCATAAAAACAAAAGCTGTTCCTTATAAATATTCTAATATAAACAAAACTCAACTATATACTTAAAGAAATGTTTTCTTTTTTGTTTGTCAATGAAGCCAACTAAGTATTCAGCGATGATCAGAGCACAGAAAACTGTGTTTCTCAACTGGTTTCTTAGGTTGCAGCAACAATCCAGCACATGATGCATGGGCCCAGAAATTACACTTAGATTTATCGCAACCAATCCATGTCGTTTTACGTGCTCCCTCCTTTTTCCTAAAATCCTTGTCATCTTTAGATTCATATATGCGTTTGCATACCTTACACCGCCCAGTTGTTCTTGTGCTACTTACTTTCAAATACTTTACTTGTTTTTTGCCAGGAAGATTTTTGACATTTAATGTTGGCAACTCCAACCTAACTTTTTTTGGAGTATTTGCACTACTCCTTGTCACTGGAGTTGGTTTGATTGGCGGTAAGGTTCGCCCTCCAACTTGCAAGCCACAATGCTTAAAAGACTTTGGGTGGCTTTCATAAACATACCGATTCGTTTCTGTTTCCACAATAACAGAAACCTTGGCTTTCGTGCATATGTGAAGTTCCTCAGCCTAAAAAAGGAAGGGTGTGAAGTTCCTCAGCCTAAAAAAGGAAGGGTAAAACGCTAAATTAAATTACTGCTTCAAATTTCAGCTAAAGAAGTCGTCTCTATCATCAATTGGCCATATGGATGAAAACCTACCACAATACAAAAGGAACAATGGTATTCAAGTGGATAAAGTGCGGGTACACATCAGAGAAACCAATTATCTGTCAAACCCTAAGCAGATCACTGAACATACAAGTATTGACAAAAAAACTAAAATGTCCAAAAACTTGATCAGTTTTTCAACCTTTGCAACAGAAAATATTAAGCAGTACATTGAAGCAAAAGGCAAAAATGAAGCAACCACACTTATTCCAGTCTATGTAACACAGCAAGAGCAAGACGAGGGATACTCCATTGAAAATCTAACAGTAAAGAGCCTGGAAGTCCTGATTTTTAAAAAAATTGATCAGTTGAGCAAAGAATCTCAAAATCTTCAGGAAGAAGTTTTTCGAAAATCTGTGAAAAACAAGAAGAAAGGTGATTATATTGAATTTTATCACAAACTGTGTGAGGTTGCTGACACAGAAACGATGATTGAAGAAGAATTGACAGATACATTTGTGTAAATCAACCAAATAGGTAGGAATTTTTTTTTAATATGTACCTTTTTCATCAATGTTATTTTTCTTTTTGATAAACACTGCTGCCGAGCCCTTTTTTCTTCTACAATTTTAATGAGGACAGGACCAACATGATGATTTTTCTTCTGTTTCGTACCACCTGATGAAAAGGATTTTGTAAAATCTTCTTTAAAAATCTTCTTTATGTGTATAGGATTGATTTATTGCACTTCTTGAAATGTAAACAAAATATCTTACCTTCAACAGCAGGTACAGTCCTTCCTTCTTCTTCTTCATCATCATGGGGTGGTTGTTGCTGTTGGTCACTTACAACATTTGCATTATTATTAACATTGTCATCATCTTTGTCATCAATGTCGATACTTGGAGTACAGTGAGAATTAACTACTTCATGCCATTCAAAGTCGATTAATGGTGTAGTAAGTTGATCTAGAAGAGAACTTACATTTTGTGTTGTTGTTTGGTTGCCAACTACTGGAGTACTGGTATTGCTGGTGCTGCTTATGGACTCCACAGCTTTCACAAAGCTTACATTTTTTGTGGGGGTTTCAAAGACTCCAGGAGATGTTTCTGATGTAATTAAACCACAATTTTTTTCAACAGAATGTTCCTGGGTTTCATCAAGAGTTGTTGTTGTTGTTGTTGATAATGTCAGGCCATATTTTGCAAAAAGTTCACTATCCATCACAATTTTTTTGCACTAAAGTAATACGAATCTAAAGTGTTATACCAAAATACAATAAAGTCTTAATATATACCTATTGTACTAACATTTTGGACAATAAAACCAGTAAACTTCACACCAGCCTAGCACCACAGATATTTTCTGCCTCTCTCTTCGATCAACACGGTGAAAATTTTTTGTGCTCGGTGATTTGGTGTCACTTTCGATAGTAGTTCTGTGTAGCCAGTAAACGAAATGCGCTAAGGTTTTGTTACTTGCGCACGATCCTTAAATTTTTAAATGTCTCCCGATTTAGTGACGGTCACTAAATCGAGGTACAAGTTTGTCACTCGAAGAGGAGACATCTCCCGAATCGGCGACAGTCGCCCGTTTTGGCTAGTGTGCCGTACTGTTCTTCTTGAGTGTTGCCTCTGAATAGGAAACTCCAGTTAATTGCTTCTGTATTGCTTCACCTACCGCTTCTGCATCATCACAATTGATTCCATCTGCTTCTGTTGATGTTACTCCTGTTGCGATACTTCTTAGTAGAGGATTGCTTTCATCAAACGGGTTGTGGCTTTCAAACCATGTACAAACCTTCTCCAGGTCATCATTGTCGCGTTTCATACGGCTTTTCCCTAGTTCCACATGTTGATTGCTTGTCTTGTGTGTGTTTCCAGTTAATGTAGTCATTGCATCATGCATTGAAGCACAAACATGCATAGTGTGTACCCAGGTTAAGACAACACTGTCGCTCATTCCTCGTCCGTGTGTTAACCCACCACGTGTCTTGAGCGAGCGCATTAATACTTGTTCGATAGATAGGTCAGTCCAGATTCCGTTCCAATAACGATCACTTCGTCGCACGACATGGTACCCGTTGTGTGTAAAATGCGCATGCAAATCAGGAAATGTCGATGGTAGGTTATGCATCATTTGTAGATAAAGCCTGGCACTCTTTGCGTAGTTGATGTGACCTGTTGCAGCAAATAAATTCAGCATTTGTAAAGTAGCGGCTAGATGATTTTGCCAGTTACCAGTTCTTTCTGCAGCAATAAATAGCTTGACGATGTCAATACAACGAATGTATTGTATCCATAGCTTCGATGTGCGGGACACAGAACCAATACTTTCCATTTTATTTTCCATACCAGTGGTTAACTTTTTCAATCCTTTGCATTCTTTAAAAAAGTCGCCTGTTAGTTGCGTGTCATTGGTTGTAATATCTTCGTAGGCAGATTTCATCTCTTGTATATCACTCTCTGATAGAATTTCTTCTTCTAGAAGGATTTTGATAATTTTCGATCGAAGAGCACTTTGTAAGATGAAATGACCTCTCAGTGCTCTTGCAATGGCCTTCCCTGTCATCATGTGATTGACTGCATTTTCACCATAAATCAATTGCAAGCATTCTGAAATACCGGATCCCTTCATTGCACTACCAATACTACCCAAATAGCTCATCAGGGTGTGGAACCCACCAAGGCGACAAAGAATCTTCAGAGACTTTTCAGTTGATATTTCTACTGCTTTTAACCACAACGGCTGATCAAACGTGATGCATGGTGTACCAGTGCCAGCTTTCTTTGATTGGTCAATTACAAATAAGAGTGTGGAGTAAATGCAAGTAGGATCACTAGGGCTGAGATTGATTATTGGAAGAAGAGTTACTTCAGATTTTCCAGGATAGGATCCTTTGCGATATGTCTGCATAAATCCAGACCAATTAGGTCGTGTCACATCAGAAAACGAAAAGGCCATTTCCCAAAGTAGATCAACGTTTTTCTCTAGAGTCATGCGTAGATCGAATTTCAGCTCTTTAACATCACAAAATACTTTTTTCGACAGTATATCATAATTAACTTTGATATATTGTTCTATGGGTATGCCTTTATTTGCAGTGACAGATGCTACTTTCTGTAAATCAAGGCGTTTAATTGATTTTTCGTTGCGTTTAAGACCATTTTCGTTGGTTGAAACTTGGATGATTCCCATTCCATGGAATGTGTTTTTACCATCTAGAGTGCAAATGTTATGATCGACGTTGTCTGCAGCGTGTTGCGAAAATGTTCCTGGTGGTAAAATTACACTAGATGTGGTTGAATCGTCTGTAGTCATTGCAGATTGTTTAAATCGGTTGACTTCAGTGTAGGTGCTGGAGAATCCTAGTTGATAAAGCTCATCGAGAAGCCATTTTGATCCGAAGACGTGATCCAATTCAACAGCCAAACCAAACGGTATAGGCATTAGAGATGATTTAGGTTTTGCTGCTTGCACAATAATTTGACCAATACTGTTCTGCTTTAGATTTGACTTGATCAACACTTGGAGGAATGTCTTCAGAAGATTGGGTACACATTCGTTTGATATATCAGAAATATCTGTTGTTTTTGGATACTCCGAGGTGTCATATTTCGTTTCTCGTATTTCAGCCATAATAACCTTAGCAGCAGTGGTAACTATACGTTCAGCATCTTTTTCTTTATCTTTTCTCCTTTCTTCTTTCCACATTTCATTAAGAAAGAAATCTGCCATGCCTTGGAAACACGCAACATTTTGTTTTCCATCAACTTCTGTGAAGTGCAGTTTACTTCCATACCTCTCTTGAAGTTTCTGTTTCAATCTTTTGATGCTATACACGTTATCATCGCCTGCAAAGGTTGTCATTTTGTCATGTAATTCTCTTAATGTATGGAGTTCTGCATCTGAATCAACTTCTAGCCATATGCAAAGCATTTCAAACCAATGAAACATACCCTCGTCTCTAGGGCGGCCTCTTTCTCCTCCCTCTGGATCTGATGACTTCTTGTCTGTCATGAATCTCTGAAGACATGATTTATGGTATCGTCCTTCGTCTGCAACAAGATCGGAACAACAACTCAACCTATTTTGCACTTCCTGGCTCCAGTTATCGTTTCTCCGCTTGCACTTTTCTATCAAATTTCTGTGGAAATCTAATAAGGTTACCAAGTGGATTGTGTTTCGATCAGGATGCTTTGTATCTGCTGTAGAGCTTTTTCCACAAAGAAAACACTGTTGCATGAAATCAAAAGATCCACTGCTTGAGCGTAAAAGTTTACGACGAGGCTCATCTTGGATTGTGGTTTCTTGGCTTCTCCTTCTTTTGTCGGTGAAATCTCTTCGACATGATTTGTGAACCAATATAGGTTTTGGTGATTGGACATCGCTTTCTAGTCGCTCTTTTAAGTTTTCGTTTTGTCGAAATTCACAGAAATTCAATAGGGACTGAATTCCTTTATCTCCAACACAAATCTTTGGATTTTCTATCGTGAATCCCACGAGGCAAATGATGCACCTCTCAGGACTTCTTTCCTCTCCCATCACCTTAAAAACAATAATATTATCATTGTAACCCTTGATAACCCTTGTATATAATATCTACACCCCTACCACTATATACTCGCCCTAAATACTTCTCGGAAAGGTAAAATTAAGAACTGATTGTCGTTCAAAGAATACAGTTATAGAAACAAAATAGAAAACAAAAAATACCAATTTCAGAACAGCTCCAAATCAACTGTCAACAGTCTCAACGCTTGAAATTCATATTCAACCACTCCATTTTTTAGTATTTTTTATATAATTGTTCTAATTATTTATAATTGTTTTGCTTCTAAATGAAAAATATAAAAAGAATGACAAATTACAAATAACTACGATCATATTAACACCTCAAGCCAGAATGAATGACAAAAATATTGAAAAAATCTTTAAATTTTGATGAAAATTTTGATGACGTCAGCAAAAAAAATTTTTTTCTAATTTTTTTTTAAACTTCATATTGGAAGGAACATCCATACCAAATCTTAGGGTCACAGCATTTCTGGTTCACATCTAAATCAAGTCATTAAAAAATTGAAAAAATTTGAAAAATGCGATTTTGACGAAAAAAAACAGAAAAACCCCCTTTTACTATAAATTCTCTAAAAAAATTTGCCCAAAACCATTCGAAGAGGATTTTGGATATGTTAATCTACATAAAATTGTGCTTCTTTTGGTACCAAACTTGTTAAGTTACGATTTTTTTCCCGGTTCACCATTTTTTAGGGCTTTTATGACTATACTACTTGGCCTTTACTCATTATTGTCACCTTCTTGAATAATATCCGTTTAGAAACAATAACCTTTTCTAACTTGCGAATATCCGAGAGTTTGTCTGGTAAGTCATAAATTTTTAGATCGTTACAAACTGCTTGACAGGGAGTTCTTTTTTTCAATACCTTAGAGTGACATGTTTTGCATATGTATTCTTGACCGTCATAACTTGAGGTACGTGATGAAAAGATTGATGTGTCAACGTTTTCATATCTTTTTTCATCAAAGAATTGAACAGAACAGTGATACATGCTTCTGTTACAAACAACACATATGTAATAGGGGCCATTCCGCACCTGGTTCTTGAAAGTCTCGATTACTTTATGATTTGACTTTCTCGCACGATCATTTACCTTGACGATTTTTTTCTTTTCGTCAGTTAGATTAGCTCGATATGCAGCCACATTTAATTTATTTTTAACCCGTGCTTCCTTCTTCATGTCTTCGCTTAAACTATTTCTTTGTACAGTTTTCCTAAGACGATCTTTATATTTTTTTATTCAATGAGCTTTTGTTCTTTTTGGTTTGGGGTATTCCAAAACACGCTGCTTACGTTTGAAAGCAGAGACCTTTTCTTTTCGAAATTTTTCTTTCAGGGCAGATAGTGAAACCTCTGGTATGACCGCCTTGATATATTGGATGCCGTAGAAAACAAACTCGTTTTGAAATTGATCGAGATAAAAAATTTTAATGTAATTTTCTGCTTCATTAAAAGAATCAAATTTCATAAGAACTGAGGTACCTGAAGGACAACTTAATCCTAGAGTGTCCCGGCCTTGTGAATCAAAAACATAAAGATAGTCACCATTCATCATGAAGGATGTACCATATCCAAATGCCACTAACAAACCGCAGTTATAACCCCGCGGGAACGCTAAAAATCTTTGACTGACATGCGACAATTCAGCAGTCAATGACTCGGACTTTTCTATTGCAAACACACTGTTGTCTAGGCGTATTACTGGAGGCAGATCTTCAAATGAGAGAAACTCATTTGTAAAACCCAAATTTGTATACGCTTCATTACCAAGCACTAATATCCTGTCCATGTCCCATTGACCCCAATAGCAAGGAGATTTCACCTTCGAATAACATATAGCCATTAAGGCATTGCACATGCATTGACTACCCGCAGATTCACCAAACATGGGGTTACCCTGATTAAATGATCCGCAAACTATTTTTCTTGGAATAGTTGGTCCAGGATTAATTTTGATATCGCCTGATGACAAAAGTATAATGGCGAAATAAAAAGTAACCGTCCAGAACCGCACGGGTTTTAATAAGTTTGAGAAACCATGACTACGCAATCGAGAACCTATTACCATATTTTTATAAATAGCTCGCAATCCCAGCTGGGCCGATCCGTAAAAGTTACCGATGGTTATACGGTATTCTCCTATGGAAATCATTTTCGGATTATCTAGTAGTTCAGATTCAAGTTCTGATTCAAACAGTCAGATTAGTGTCTGAAGAAGTTCAGATAAAATGTGATAAAGTAATCTGGTAATTCTGAAGTCTGGTAAATCTGGTAAGCCTGGTAAATCTGGTAAGCCTGGTAAATCTGGTTATTTCGATAAATCGGACAAGTCCGATAAGGAAGATATCAGGTATCTTCAATGGGGCCTCCAACTGACCTAAAAGATAAAAATAAAAAATTTAAGACACAAATTGACGTATATACGTGACAAATACACCAAATATTTTATGGTAATTCAACACTTGAAAAAGTTAAGTTCCTTATATGTGATTTATAACTTATGAAATTCGGCAAAATTACCTTATTAGTAGCAATTTTCGCACCTACGTACTAATTTTTGCGCAATTTCGCGCAGAGGCCTGACAAATATTTTAGAAAATTATCCCTCGTGCGCGAAACTTAGTACGCCCGAAATAAAAAGATTAGGCTTCTGCGGGGAAATTACAACGCGTGAAAAAAGTTTTCCTTTGTGCACGAAAATTAATACACGCGAAAATTTCAATCAATAAAGTAATTTCAGGAATTTAAGAAATTTTGTCGCTTGGATCAGATTATGTTGATAGGATCACTACAGAATTACATTTATGACTATTGTAAAAAAATTTCGCAGCATTTGCTATCGCGATTTTGCCCCCAAATCGCGAAATTGAACTCCTCCAAATGGAAGGAAAATCTCCAGATCGCAAAAATACTTCCACGAAACTCACAACACTCTAAATTCTGCAAATGTTTTGCGATTTTTTTCCCAAATTTTCCCTTATTGCAAAACATTGCACCAAATATGGTAGTATCCAGACCTTATACAGTCCATATGAGCCCACATTTTGATTGGTTAGTGCGAATACTAACATATTCGGACCATTAGAACCACATTTTGGTGAAGTGAAAATTCTCATTATTTCTGTGGCTTGCGAAAATTAATTCCGTGGAAATAGCCCAATCGCGAGAATTAATTGCGCGAAATTTGCCGCGAAAATTTCATACAGCGAAAATTTTTTGTAATAAGGTATTCTCTACAGGGACTGTAAGTCATGAATGAAATATAATGAAAATATTAAAAAAATTGTTTGCATCATCACTTCCTTGTATATATTCAATTTTGATTTTGAATGGAAACTGAGAAGAATCATTCATCTTTCCTCTTTACTTGATATTGTTACATGTGTTGAGCACCAGATATATCACAAAGTATTCCAATTATGACAAGTTATTCATTCCACTTTCTGAACACACGTAAGTTTTACTTATATCATTCTCTACCATATCATATCATCAATTGCTTTGTAGTAAATGAATTAAAAACAGATTGTAATCACAAGATAGAAACTTGCCTTTTCTTTGCAAGGAGAGATAAAGGTGAGTGCCTGGTTTAAAAACGTTTATTTCAGAAAAAAAAAATTTTCTTTGTTTCTTTTCAGCAACGACCTTTAGCGGGGAAGAAAATTTGGCGGATTTAATTTGGCAGATGCTGAAAAAATATTGTTTTGGTGGATGCCAAAAAACATAATTTTGGCAAGAATTTAATTTGGCGGTTGTCAAAAAAATGAAATATTGGTGAGAATTAAACATGTCGGATGACTAAACTTTTTGCATTTTTTTCAACTATATAAAAAAAGGGTTTATAATAAACAGATACAAAAGCTGGCAAAAGGAGATCACTATGTTCATGAACATACATTCGTCACCCTATATGAATTTGTTTCTACTGTAAAGGAATGCCATATTTTAAGATAATTAAAAATCTTGGAAAAAATGTTTAAATTTGGCAGGAATTTATGTTGGTGGATGCCCAAACTACGTAATTGGCAGAAACTTAATTTGGCAGACTTTTAGCAAAACTATCAAATCACCCAAATTTTCTTCACGCCAAAATTTGCTCTCTTAAGGTAGCAAAAATACTAATATATTCCCCATAAGTATCTCTGCTGACGTTTTTCTGATGAGATCTATTTCGAAAATTCCATTTTTATTTTGACGAAAGACAAAAGTTTATTCCTAGAGATGAGTTTCTGATGTTAATTACTAGTTAAAGCCCTGTTTAAACTAAAAATTAAACAAACTTCACAAAAATAGATTTCGAGTGCTCATGAGTATTAAATTTTATCATTTTATTGGTCTTAAAATCGCCTTCTGAGAACCGGTTTAACCGACAAAATTTTGAAGTGTGCAGAGAGCATCTAATTGCCAACCAAGATGCGTTCGCATATTCGTAGGAAATTGACTTGATCTATTAGCATTTATGTTGAAACTCAAAGCAATTATCAAGCAAAAAAACACTACTGTTTATAAACATTACGTCACACTTAGAAACTCATCTATGAAATGTAGCAAAAGTTAACCTTAACGTTATCAGCACAACACTTAACTAGTTACGTTGCCAAAACAAGTTTTTCTCTTTATTTGTAAATGATTTATTTATTATAACGTGCTATATTTATATATATATATATATATATATATATATATATATATATATATATATATATATATTTCATTAAATAATACCTAAGTGGACATTTTATTAGAAAAAAAATTGAGTTAAGTGGACATGTTTCCTAAGTGGACATTTTTAATGTCCACTTAACGTTTACTCAAGATTTACTCAATGTAAATGTATTTTTTAGCAACTCAAACACCCTTATGTGGACATCCCAAGTTACCTCCTTTAAGTGAAACAATTCCAAGACTGATTTGTCCGTAAAAACGCAGGCTAATCAACTGTTATTTTTTTGTCATGTATATGTGCCCCATTTTGAAAATCTGCACTTAAGTGGACACCATGTATTTTTTGGCGTGTATCTAATATGTGGGCGTATATCTATTTGGAGGCTTCTGATTAATGGAAGGTTTTGATACAGCTATCTTTTAGCCAAATTTGGTTATATTCAGGCCATATATGGAGGAAATAATTGGGTTTTTGTAAAATACATGGTTAAAAGTAATGCATTTGCCCGCTCAAACCAATATGGCTGCGCCAAAGGAAGCGAAGTGATGTACGACATTTTGAAATATGAGAGACATTTGGAAGACTATATATTTTAAAGATTATTGTTGCATTTAGGTGTCTTTTAATGAAATAAGATTATGTTCTTAAATGTTTCTTTTAGTTATGTAATGTGATATAATTTGAAATGCCAACTTTAAGATCAAAACAGGTAAGAGGAATGCATTTGATTTTGCATCAGTGATTTTCTGACGTATATTATTGTTTACAAATGTCAATGTTGTTTACTCCTGATGATCATACCTGCTATGTTAATTCCTAAGGATCTTGCTCATGATTTGTCATACTGTAGATTCCCCTGGAGTTGAAACTGTATAATACCTCGAGTTGAAACAAAAAAGTATACAAAACAAATTCTATAAGAGCTGCTATACTAAGTCCACACACATTATGACATTGGTAGTTGTCAATTGAACTGAAATTAAACATCCTTTTACATGAATAAAGTAGTTTCAATCCTCATGAGAACTTTAAATCCTTCGAACTGTCTCAGGTTTGCATTTTTGTAAATCTGCGTAAAGCAGGCAAGGAATACTACTAAAACACCGACTTTCGTTTTATTTTGGTTTGTTTTTTCTTTTCATCTTGCTGTCCAAACTTTTTAAAAAGCATGTTTACTAAACTGAGCACATTTATTTTTAAGCTTTATCTTGAGAGCAAACCTTTCATTATTATGATGCTCTAAACTTCCATAATACTCAAGGGAATGTGTTAGCTTTTGAAAAAATATTCAAATGCTTGTTAGAACGTGATGTTCTTTACAGTGACAAGTTTGTTATGATATCTTGTAGATAAATTATTCAGGATCAAAGAAGGCTATTCTTTATTATTGTGGCCGTGATGAATGTTGTGTTATTGATTCGATCAATAACGCGTATATAAATTGCTTAATTTAATGAAAATCAGAAAACAATGTAATATTGTATAGTTGTGCATAGCACAATTTTCTAGTGTGATGACTAGTTTGATATACAAGTTTTGTAGATGTAAACTGATGACCAAAAAGTCCTGTATTTTCGATTCAACTCAAGATACAGTTTCAACTTCTATTCGTATTAGTTAAATTTAGTTAAACTTTATTAATGTTTACCAAATTCTTAACAACTTATCTCCTAGAGATCCTGATTTATAATAGCACATGTTTTAAGACACTAAAACATTTGATTTATATATCACAATTATGATTGTCACATTAGTAAAGATTGTGTTTAAAATCTCAGGTGCACTCACAGAGGCATGTGAGCAGCTTTTAGGATTTAGGCTCCATCTGTAACACTAAGCATGATAAGGTTAACCCCTTAACAGTGAATGAAGGATATAGCCGTCGCCAGACTGAAAAATTTAGCAGACCCATCTCTCTGGCCAGGAGCCGTGAATAACTGTCAAAAATAAGCTAAAGGGGTCGTAAAAGGACCAGTTCATCGGTCTGTAATTTGTCTTCCGTAAAAAAATTGCTTAATACTGCAATTTTTTATTTGTAAGTTGCGAAACACAAAAACAAACATGGAGGAATGTTGTAGCAGTAAAACAACGTCTTCCTCAAAGAAAAAAAAAGCTTTTACTGCTGAAGAAGCACTCGCATTTATCTTACAAAGCGACTCTGTTGTTTCCTACGTTTCTGAAGATACTTTTTCTGGTACAGAATGCAGTGATTCAGAGTCAGAATCAGAAACTGAGGTGGAAGAAGAGGAGCAACAACAGCAACCAACTCTTATAGGTAATAGCTCTCCTGATCACCAAGTCTTTTTCAGTCATGATGATGAGCAAGATGTCCCACAACCTATTATTCAACCTTCCAAAAGAATAAGGACAAGAAGCACCGATCATGTATGGGATAATGTTGCAGCACCTGAATATTTTGAACCCTAGTAGGATTTTATTGCTGAACCTGGATAAATCCAAACATTACTGCAACTGGACCGCATGAACTTTTTGAAATGTTTGTTACTGATGAACTTTGCGACTACATTGTTGAGCAAACAAACTTACATGCAAGACATATATATGCTAAGTATATGTATTGAAGATGGTGACATGGATGTAACTCGTCAGGAAAACTGAAAAAGATTCCTATTGTAGTTGATACATATAATAAGTTTATGGGCGGAGTCGATCAAGGTGACCAAATGATCACTACTTATGCTGCAGAGAGGAAAAGAGTGAAGGAGTGGTATAAAAAGTTTTTAATGCACTTGATAAATACATCAGTTTTGAATGCATTTATTATTGCCAAAAGCTTTGGTTATACTGCTTCAGCATTCCAATTCCGTCAAGAAATTATTGAGCATTCTTTTGCGTCTTACGCAAAGACCCGAACTGTTCAACGTAAAGGTAGACCAAGTTCAAATGGAAATCCATTTTGTCTTGTTGAGAGACATTTCCCAAGTAAACTTCCTGCAAATGCTGTGAAACAAAATCCATCTAGAAGATGTATTGCATGTAGTGCAAACAAAGTATTAGTGATACAAGATACATTTGCAAGTAGTGCGATGTCGGACTTTGTTTCGCTCTGTGCTTTGAGCATTACCATGCAACAAAGGAATTGAACCTAAAACTTGTAATCTTGTAAAATTTGTAAGTTTCATGAAACATATCTTACATCAAAATTACATTAATCGATGTTTTTATGTCTTCTAAATGTGAAATGTTTATTAGTACTTTTTGCAAAAAAAATGCATTTTGTAAAAAATAATTCAACATATATGATATACATTAAAAAAATTAATTACACTGTTAAGGGGTTAAGAATGTCACGAATTTCAAACAAAGAATAGTGAAAATGGACAGGTTGACTTTTTTTGTTTATGTTTTCTAACTTTCATCTGCTAAACCTTTAGAGGCATGTGACTTGGTCCCCTGAGGAACTTGCTACTCATCACTGTCGATCACACCATGACCAATGGGGATTTTCTAAAGAATTCATTGATGACACCATTGGTTGGTTTAATTTTCAAGGAGCAACTTGCATCTAATTCAATTTTTTTGACTGTCTATTGTGTTTTTTCTGTTTCTGTTTTCTGTTTCACCAATTTTTCTTGTAAACCTCTTCATGTTTAGGTTATGGTATCTTCACCTTGCAGTCCATAAAAAGAAAGTCGTTTTTGCTGGAATATGCTGGAAATTTGGTATCTGCTGATGAAGGTGACTTGCTGGAGCAAAAATATTCCAAAAAGAACTCTGGAAGTTTTCTTTACTTCTTTCATCATGGAAATGAGGATCTTTGGTAAGTTATGGTACTCCTATTTAATTTTTTTGTCTCAATATTTATTTAAAGCAATCCAAGATTTATCCTTATTTAGAATTTAATCTTGTTCATTATTTTTCATTAGTATTGATGCTACCTACTCTAAACAGTTGGGTCGGTATGTTAATGACTCTCCAAAAAGCAACTGTGTGGTACGATGTATTATTGTTGATGGTCTTCCAAAACTGTGCCTATTTGCATCAAAGGACATCCAAAAAGGATCTGAATTAAGATACGATTATGGTGATGCGAAAAACCTTTGGTGGCGTAAGAAGGTATGCTTAAATCACATTTTATGTGTTGTATTGATTTTGTTATCCTTAAAAAAGTTTTTGGTAATTGGAATCAATATTAATTAACGCAACTGCCACTGATAATTGAATGTGCACTTCCTTTAATTATTACATACAATAAGAGTTTTTTTTTAACTACATTTAGAAAGAATACATCAATCCATTCAAAATAAGTGTGAGTGTTTTTTATTTCTGTATATCAATGTATATATACTTGTGGTTTTTTTATCAGAGATTACTTTTTCAGGATTTGCTTTGCACCAAGTCAAAATTATTTTTTGATGTATGTATTTTTCTTTTTTGAACTTTCCATGTTGTTTTATTCTTCATGATGATTTTGGGGTTGAACTTTTTTTTTTACCGTAGCCTAAGAAAAAGAAGGAACCTACATGCAAACCTTCAGATGTTCTAGGAATCACTCCACAAGATATTGTATGTTCTGCCTTATTTGTGATAGAAACTCCTTTTGCTCAACTGACAATAATATATTAATAGCATCAAATAAAACAGTCTTTGAAACTAACTAGTTAATTATATTACCCTTTACACTCAAATTCTGCTTTGTTTTTTGATTTGTCTTTTTAGAATTTTTCAAGCTCTGCAGAGGAACCTGGTAAATAACTTATTTGCATTTTTGGGGTGTACTTGTACTCAAAAACTGTGTTTTGATTACATTCAAATGTAACTATAAAAGTTTGTTGCTTGTGTTTTTTACTTATCTGTATTAATTTGTATTTGCTAATTTCTAGATGTTGATTTCAATAAGGAATTAATCATGGTGATGTATGAAGTATGTTTCAAAATTTATTATATATGTAATTTGTCATCAATGTATTGGCAAGAATAGTTATAAACTTGATAACTTTCCCCCATTTTTAGAGTAAGGATATTAATTCCAATGAGCAGATTGCTGCTGATATTACCTCAAATGCAAAGGTTAAAAGTGAATCACATGAAGATGAAAGTCCTATTGTACCATCTCAAGTACATCAAAAAGAAGAGAGTTTTAAGACTGATTACGCTGTGGAGGATTCAACGG
This sequence comes from Turritopsis rubra, assembly GCA_039566895.2. NCBI lineage: Eukaryota > Metazoa > Cnidaria > Hydrozoa > Anthoathecata > Oceaniidae > Turritopsis > Turritopsis rubra. The sequence continues at coordinate 12,420,234 of CM077630.1, forward strand.
ATGAAGAGGTATGATAACTTGAAGATCTAAGAGTAAGTTTGTCCAACTTAAATTTTGATTGCTGAAGCACAACATTGTTGCGGCATTTGCTGATGGCTTTTGGAAATTTTTATAGAAAAAGTCTCTGGAAGGTTTGTGGTGAAAAAGGTGCTTTCCCCCATTTTTAGAGTAAGGATATTAATTCCAATGAGCAGATTGCTGCTGATATTACCTCAAATGCAAAGGTTAAAAGTGAATCACATGAAGATGAAAGTCCTATTGTACTATCTCAAGTACATCAAAAAGAAGAGAGTTTTAAGACTGATTACGCTGTGGAGGATTCAACGGATGAAGAGGTATGATAACTTGAAGATCTAAGAGTAAGTTTGTCCAACTTAAATTTTGATTGCTGAAGCACAACATTGTTGCGGCATTTGCTGATGGCTTTTGGAAATTTTTATAGAAAAAGTCTCTGGAAGGTTTGTGGTGAAAAAGGTGCTGTGATGATTCAGTGTGTTAAAATTTCATTTAAAATTTGACTTTTAGTGCAGGTATTTCGAATCACTTCCAAATTTACCAGAAATAAAACAATTTAAGGTATATTCTCATACAAAATTTAGCCTAAGTTTTATTTCCTTTTGTTTTGTTTGATAATTAAAGGTAGTGTCACTATTCTATGTTTCAGGAAGAGATCGAAACCGCTGTTGTTAGTGTTGTAAATAATATGTTGGATATCCTAGTTAGGGAAGAATGTTTGGAGGTAATCTGAATTCTTTGACCCTGACTTCTGAGATTTTCTTTTTGTTTTTTCCTGATTTTATTTATAATGTCACGCTATTTATAGAAAACTGAAAACAGTGAAATTCTTGTTGTTTTTTTGTGTGTTGGAATAAATATTTAGGGTAATTCTATGATGGTAGAAGTGTGTTCTTTTGCAATTTTCATGAGCAACAATAAATCCATGTTACTTTCTGTTACGCTTTTTAATTTTAAACGCCAGGAAACAATTTTAAATGATTCTGGAATACTTGGAGATCCTTCAATGACAGTTATTGACACTGAAGATGAAAATAGTCACACTTCAACAGATGAACAAGAACCTGTATGGTTATGAAATGTCTTTTAATTTTATGAATTTGAACTTATATGAATATTAATCTTATATTTTTTATTTGTATCAGGCAATAGAGAAAACTGTAAAGAAGCAAGATCCTAGACCTCCACGCCCATGCTTTATTTGTAAAAAGTTGATTAATGGCTCCAAATTAAACCGGCATATATCAGGAGTCCATAAAAATGATGATAGGGTGAAACAAGCCATGTCTCAGCCGAGAAAGGAAAGATTAAAACATTTTGAAGCATTTCGAAAGCAGGGAATTTATGAACATAATTTGAGAGAAATACATGCGGACACAAATAATTTTTTGCGTGAGAGAAAACCATTGAAAGATTTTGATAATGGTGTGATGTGCACTAAATGCAAGGGCATATATGCAAAGGGGTATAAATCAAGGCATCAGTTATTTTGTGGAAAGGACAGTTGCTATGTGCCCATGGCAATCAATATCAAAAACATTACTCCGCCTTCAGTTACATTGGATGATATATTCTTGAAAGAAGTTGTTAATGTGATAAGAGATGATAAAGTTGGGTCCATAGCCAAAAACGATCCCAAAATATTAATGATTGGGGATCGTCTTTTTTGCAAATTGAAACGGCGAAAAGAAAAAAAGTTTGAGGTTTATACATCCGTGCGAAATAGTATGAGAAGATTGGCTCATGTTTACATCAGGTTTATGCAAAGAAAAGAAAGTATTGGCCATTCTTGTCAGTTTGAGAAAAATGATTTAGCAGACATTTTCCTACGACCAAACTTTGAAATTCTTAAGTGGTCTATTGAAAGGTATACTGAAGGCAACGATGGTGATGACAAGCAGAAATCTGGTTTGAAGTCGGCTCTTTACTACTTACTTAAAGATGCAGCAGAGAAATTGATTGGGTATTATCTGGGTGAAAGTGATGACGAGGCTGCTCAAGGTGTAAAGGATTTTATTCTCCTGTTTAAATTGCGGAAAGATGAAATATTTGCTGATGCTAGTTATGACTTGAATGTCCGTCGTAACATTAAAAGTAGAAGACCTGCTGAGTTACCAGATGAAGGCGACATTCAGATGATAAAGTTCCATGTTATTAAGAGGATTTCTGATATTACCTCTGATCCATTTCTTATCATAGACTCAACAACATTTGTAGAATTAAGAGACTGTGCATGCACACGTTTAACCTTATTTAATGGTCGCCGTGGAGGAGAACCAAGCCGACTGTTGATTCGTGAGTGGAAAGATGCAGAGACAGGGGCATGGCTGGGTAAGGATCAAACAAAAGATTTCTGTGATCACCAAGAAATTGATGGAGCTCAAATAACTTACCAAACAGGCAAAGGGATAAACCGACTTGTTTCAGTGATAATACCAAAAGATACAATTCCTGCTTTACAGAAATTAAGTGACCCTGTTGTCAGGCATAGTGCTGGAATTAATAAAGATAATCCTTATTTATTTCCCAGCACAAAACATTCTGAAAACCACTTTTCTGGCTGGCATTCTTTGGATAATGTCTGTAAACACCTGCCCTTAAAGTATAAGGAAAACATTTCTGGCACCAAAAACCGACATAGACTGAGTACGCTTATTGCTTCACTTGGTCTTCCTGAAAAAGAAATGGAGTTGGCATATAGTCATTTTGGGCACAGCAAAGATATCAACAAAAATATCTACCAAGCTCCAGAGGCACAAAGGCAGTTATTGAGCACTGGAAGACACTTATCTCTTATTGATAATGGTATGGCAGCATTTCATTTTCTTCAAACCAACTTTAAACGTTTCTTAATGATAATACTTACCTTCATTTAGATATTATTTATCATATAATAATTAAATTATTAAATTAATTTTAATTAAAGCCTTGCAGACACAGCCCAAAGTAAACAAATAAAAAACCCTCTAATAGTTCAAAATCCTTTTGTTTGTTGTTGCTGGGTTTGGGTAGATGTTAATTCACACTTTGATATTCTATAGAGCAATATTTGGCATTAGCTGTTGGACATAATTAAGAGGTGGTATTAAAGGAATTAAACCTTAGTTGCTTTCTCAAACTGCTGTATTATTTCTTATTTAATGACTGTGCCCAAATCTGAGTCTTTTACAGATTTAGATACTACCATTGCTTTCCCATTAATAAATTCTTCTTTCACTTATAAAGAAGGCAAACCTAACTAATTGATTGTTTTGATAGGTAATCTTTATCAGTCTGATGCTAACAATAATGGGGATTATTCCAATAAAGAAGACGCTTCTGAAATAAGTTCAGTTTCAGGTAATAATTGTAAATGTAATTTGCGAACCTTAAGGAACATTGCTGCTTTAGTTGATGATGGTAGTTTGTTTGTTTGTTTGTTTGTTTGTTATATTTTATTTGTTTATTAAAATTTCTAGAGTCTTGCAAGAGACGTGTACCTGAAAAATGTGGGCCCAGTCGAAAAAAAACCAGGATTTCACCAGGTAATTTTATAACTGCCTTTTCCTACCTCGAATTTCTTTGCAGTTTTTAATAAGGTTCTATTTCTTGTTATCTTTGTTTATTCTTACACTCAATTGTGTTATATTTCAATCTCTGTTTAGAAAAATATAACCGAAGCAAATTTAAAGATGGAGATGGAGATTCATCTGATAAAGAGTATTTGTACGAAGGACAAAGTGATACCTCGCTAAGCTCCGATGAGATTATACCTGATAGTGATGTCCCAACGATGCGAAAGAAATTATACAAGCTGCGACAAAATCCAATCCCATTAGAAGATGACTCTTCTCAGCAAGAACCAAGTAATATTGAAAATATGTGTTGGATTTTATGACTTATTATTAACATTTTAGTCTATTTGCTAAGACTTTGGACATCTTTATTATAGGCGCTCAAAAACAAATACCACCTGCAAGTAAAGAAGAAAATACCTCTTCTCAGCAAGAACCAAGTAATATTGAAAGTATGTGTTGGATTTTATGACTTATTATTCAAATTCGTTTCGTTTTAAAGCTAAGAGTTTCGACATCCCAATTGTACGTGCCCAACGCATATCAACTGTTAGTAAAGGAAAAATAAGTCAACCAGTTGTAGAGTCGAGATTTATTGGTCATGATTTCTTTGATAGATCAAGACCACTGTTATTACTAAAAAGTATACTAAATGATGATGTCGTTTGTTTTTGTTTTGGAATTAAGTCATTTGAAGACTAGTCGATATCTGCCGTGAACTGTTTTCCCAAGTATTTATGTATGTCTAGGGTAGTTCTTGGAACAATGGTAACAGCTGTGTCACTAGTATTTAAAATAACAAGAAAAAAATGTTTACAGCGATAACTTATCGTTTTCCTTACTGAAATTACTGTACCTTCTAGATCGTTCGTATTCACAGTGGACTTCCGCACAAGAGAATAAACTATATGAACATTTTAGGAAGTTCATCAAATTCACAACTGAATGGCCTTGTAAGTGTTTGGTTCAGATAATAAAACACTATAGTCTCTATTTCGTGCATATGAATGCAATTCATTTTGTCTTTCGATGTGTTTTCAAAGATTAGTATCATTTCTTTATTTGTTTTTTTCCACTTTTGTCCCTATTTTAGCGAGATCAGAAATGGAAAAATTTGCGAAGGAGGTGGACAAATCATATAAAACGTTACGGAACAAAATAAACAACGAGAGAGTCAAGTTTTCACGGAAGTGCAATGCAAAGAAAAAAGCGATGAATTTGATATAAAAAGCATTGTTTATCAAGACTTTTTTTTCAAGGAATTGTGTTATGAAAACTTTTTATTTACTTCCTCCTTAAACATGCAAAAGTAATTTTTGTTTTACGATCGTATTTTCCAAGGAACCAATTCTTTTAGTTTTTCGAAGGTTTGTTATCATCAAAGAACTTTACTTTTTTTCTTGCTCCTCGATGAAACCTTTTGATTTCCTTCCACGAAAAGGTACAGTACAACCTTGTTAAGTCGGACTCCCAAGAAACCGAAACAAGCTGACTTAACGGCAGTTAAGCTTATCTCAACTTCGTCTTAAGTAAGGCTCTGCTTATTTAGTCCGACTTAACGGGAACATTAGAAAAAAGGTGACAAAGAAAGAATAATATTAACCTTACGTTTTGACGCCCTTTTGTAAAAAATGAATGTAGCATGCACAGAAAAGACGATTTGTTTTTCAAGTTTTCGAACTTCTAACCTTCGAAATCCGGAAAGTCCGAATAAATTTTCATTGGTGTCCGACTTAATAAGGTTGTATTGTGGTTCTAAAGTGAGTGAAAAAGACATTTATTTCTGTTTTCTTATATTATGTTTAGTTCTCTTTATCAAGCTCTTAAAGTTTTGTTTCATGAAAATATAAATGTTTCGCACCAACAACATATCGTTTTCCTATAAATATAGATCTATACTCAAAACTCAGTTTTATATAGACAAGTTTTACAACATGCTTCCTTTTTAAGAAATTTTGGTTGCATATTTGTCTACTTACAGAATGGATTTCGTACACGCATCGTTTTCGGGAAAATTTTGATTGCAAATTTGTCTACCTTGAGAATGGGTTTCGTGCACGTCTCGTTTTCGGGAAATTTGGTTTGAAATTTGTCTACCTAGAGAATGTATTTCCTACACGCCTCGTTTTTTTAGGAAATATTTGGTTGGAAATTTGTCTACATAGAGAATGCATTTCCTACACGCCTCGTTTTCGGGAACATTTGGTTGAAAATTTGTCTACTTAAAGAATGGGTTTCGTACACGTCTCGTTTTCGGGAAATTTGCCTACTTAGAGAATGCATTTCCTACACGCCTAGTTCTCGGGAACATTTGGTTGGAAATTTGTCTACATAGAGAATGCATTTCCTACACGCCTCGTTTTCGGGAACATTTGGTTGAAAATTTGTCAACTTAGAGAATGGGTTTCGTACACGCCTCGTTTTCGAGAACATTTGGTTGGAAATTTGTCTACCTAGAGAATGGATTCCGTAGACGCCGAGTTTTCGTGGAAAAAATCGTTTTACAATCTGTTGCTTCTATGTTAACAAACGAACGCGTTCAATGGGACACTGACAACATTAATGTGTGCAGAATCATCGAAGCGGGCAGTACAAAGCCTCATTTGCAGTCATTAGCCATTGAAATATTTAATCTATGCGTATCTAACGATATCGAGATTTTACCTCAATGGATTCCCAGGAGCGAAAATAAGACTGCTAATGAAATTTCAAGAGCACGTGACACAGATAATTGGAGCATTGATGATGACACTTTCAACAAGATTGAGCAGATGTTTGGGAAATTCACTATTGACCGATTTGCGGACAACTTAAACAAGCGCACCAAAAGGTTCAATTCAAAGTTTTATTGCCCTGGGGTTGAAGCAGTAAATACGTTCACCACCAATTGGAGAAACGATTTCAATTGGTTATGTCCTCCTTTTAAACTGATTGCTCAGACCTTGAGTCACCTGAAGTTTTGTCAAGGGAAAGGGGTTCTTTTTGTTCCAAGTTGGCCATCATCATATTTTTGGCCATTGTTAACGGAAAACGGTATAGTGTTCAAACCATTTGTAAAACAGGTGTTGCAGCTTAATCCTTGCTTTACAAACAACAGTTCCGCCCAGTCTGTTTTCCACGGTATCGCTAAATTTCCTTCCTTGGCATTGTTAATCGATTTTCAACAACTTTAATTAATTTTTTCCAATATTACCTGCTTGTAGTCTACATTTCAAATAAATAAATAAATAATGTACATATCGCCTCAGTCATTGAATAACTTTTCACCTCGTTTTGATAGTTTTATTCTAAAACAATTGTAAGTGTAATGTATAAACTCCTGTTCCACTGGGAAACAGGTATCCATGATGTTGTTTACCGAAGGCTCCAAGCGGCATTGAGAAAAACTCCTGTCCCAATGGGGAACAGGTACACTTCGGGATAGTATTGTAACGGTGACACGAAACCGTTTGTTGAGGTAGAACATCTATACCAGTGACGGCTCTAAAGCCGTGTTGGGAAAAACTCCTGTTCCATTGGGAAACAGGTACACTTCGGGATAGTATTATCGTGGTCACATGACACCGTTATGGCGCAAGGATATTATATATGTTGTAGTTCCTTTTGCATTAATCTTTCCTATAGATGGCCTTAATTTGGGGTTTTGGAAGCATTTATTAATAAATTCGGTTACAACAAGAACATAGTACAACTTCGATTTGTGGTGATATGTGTTCTTGGTTTCGCTGGATTTTTTCGAATCAGTGAACTCTTGAGCTTACGCATTAAAGACATTACATTTTTTGATGACTACATCGACATATTCGTCGCCAAATCCAAAGGCGACCAGTTACGAGAAGGAAATGTTGTAAAAATTAGCAAGACTGGATCGTCAACTTGTCCAGAATACTGGTTGCAAAAGTATAATTTGGTAGGAAATTTGTCCACTTAGAGAATGAGTTTCGTACACCTCTCGTTTTCGGGATAATTTGGTAGGAAATTTGTCTACTTAGAGAATGGGTTTCGTACACCTCTCGTTTTCGGGATAATTTGGTAGGAAATTTGTCTACTTAGAGAATGGGTTTCGTACACGTATCGTTTTCGGGATAATTTAGTAGGAAGTTTGTCTACCTAGAGAATGGGTTTCGTACACGTATCGTTTTCGGGATAATTTGGTAGGAAATTTGTCTACCTAGAGAATGGGTTTCGTACACCTCTCGTTTTCGGGATAATTTGGTTGGAAATTTGTCTACCTAGAGAATGGATTTCGTACACGTATCGTTTTCGGGATAATTTGGTAGGAAATTTGTCTACTTAGAGAATGGGTTTCGTACACCTCTCGTTTTCGGGATAAAATTGTCTACTTAGAGAATGGGTTTCGTACACGTATCGTTTTCGGGATAATTTGGTAGGAAGTTTGACTACTTAGAGAATGGATTTCGTACACCTCTCGTTTTCGGGATAAAATTGTCTACTTAGAGAATGGGTTTCGTACACCTCTCGTTTTCGGGATAATTTGGTAGGAAGTTTGACTACTTAGAGAATGGATTTCGTAGACGTATCGTTTTCGGGATAATTTGGTAGGAAGTTTGTCTACTTAGAGAGTGGGTTTCGTACACGTATCGTTTTCGGGATAATTTGGCAGGAAATTTGTCTGCTTAGAGAATGGGTTTCGTACACGTATCGTTTTCGGGATAATTTGGTAGGAAGTTTGTCTACTTAGAGAATGGATTTCGTACACACCTCCTTTTCGGGAAAAGTTGGTAGAAAATTTGTCTACTTAGAGAATGGATTTTGCACATGTTTGCTTTTCGGGATAATTTGTTTGGAAAAAAACTTGTCTACCTAAAGAATGAATTTCGTAAATACCTCCTTTTCGGGGAATATTTGGTTGGAAATTTGTCTACCTAGAGAATTGGTATCGCACATGTCTGTTTTTCCGGATAATTTGGTTGGAATTTTGTGTGCGTAAGGATTCTTTTTCTAACAGGGATTTTTGTATTTTATTGCCCAAGTTTAGGGGAAAACTAGACTTTTGGGCAAATTACGTTGCCCAAAGGCAATGTGTACAACGTTTTAGTTTCTGCGAGTACAAAAACAACCAATTCTATGAAAACGCGTACTTTAAGGAAAATTGTTTTCTCGAAACCGTGTTTTCATTCATTCAGTGTGTTTTCATTCGTTTTTTCTTTATCTTGCCCAAATCTAGCGGAAACCATCGTTTCGGGCAAAATATGTTGCCCAAAGGCCATGTATATACGAAACTGTAGCCAGTCATCTTTCATGACATAAATGATGACAGTACATCGCCTAGTAAACAAACTTGTCCATGACATGATAAAACAGTATTTTCTCCTGAATTAGTTTCTTTCAGTATGAAAACGCGTAGTTTAAGAAAAATGCTCTCAAAACGCATATTTTTTTGAAAACGCCAATGCTTTCTTTCGTTTTTTCTAAATCCATTCTCTAAGTAGACAAATTTCCAACCAAATTATCCCGAAAACGAGGCATTTACGAAATCCATTCTTTAGGTAGACAATTTTTTTTTCGATTTTCATTTCCATTCCCTAGGTAGGCGTTTGTTGTTAGACATTTGTTAATTTTCAAGGATAGCAAGATGGTTAATTTCAATGTCTATGGTGGTTCTTGTACAACTGTTTACACATCAAATGTATAGATTGAAAGTCATTATGGCAGACTAACTTTCGATAGATTCGCCGATGATTTAAACAAGAAAGCTTTATCGTTTAACTCAAACTTTCTCTGTCCTGGTACTTCAGCAGTAAACGCATTTGCTCAATTTTTGCAGGGAGAATTCAACTGGCGTTGCCCTCCAGTTAAATTGATTGAAAAAACATTAAAACATGCACTTGTTTGTAAGGCTAAAGCCGTTTTATTTGTACCCGAGTGGAAGTATTCTTATTTTTGGCCTTTCTTAACTTGCGATGGAAAATATTTTAAGCCTTTTTAAATCATTTTCTATATTAAGATCCATTTTATATCAATAATTATAACGCAGATAGCGCTTTTGATTGATTTGCTAGTTTCAAAGCGTATGCTTTGTTGATAGAGTTTTCGTAGAATAAATGAATAATTTTGGCAATTACAAATTACTTTTTCGTATTGAATTCTTTGTTCCTCGGAGATGTGATATTGCTCAATTAGCAAGCAGCATTAAGTATGGATCCTCTAACGTAACGTTCACTCAAATGTAGCAACCGCTCAAGTGTAGTGGAGAGGTAAACGCTCAAATGTAGCGAAAATCCAAATATTTTTTCTTATATAATTAGATGGCATCTGCGGTGGAACATGGCCTCTTATGGGAGAACTACAATCAGATCTACTTAAAAATTGGGCGTCAACGTTGCCAAAAATAATGAAATCCGCCTACGCTTTGAGCACTGTAAGCAAATACACCACCGTCTGGAAATGCTGAATTACTCGGTCATCATCCTTCCTCTAAGTTCAACATCCTCATGTTGAACCTTTTCACATTGCGTTGTACTTAAACGCTTTAGTAGACTCGAAGGCAACAACCAGTACGATTTCCAATGCATTATGTGGTATTAGGTGGGGACACGTCAACGCAGGTTATGAATCTCCAACCACGCATCCTTTCGTTAAATTGGCATTTGAAGGGGCAACTAGAATGACCACAGAGTTTTAAACAAAGAATCAGAAGGAACCTCTGACATCGACGTTGATTAGCCAGCTGCACGATATTTTAGAAAATTCCAATAGCCTAGCTGACAAAAGATGTTTCCTAATAATAATTTTAGTGTTCAATGGCTTCCTTAGAGTTAGTGAATTACTGAAGGATAAAGTGAAACATAATTCATTTACAAGTGATGGAGCAGAAATTTTGTTATGGCAGTCCAAAACCGACCAAATAATAGAGGGACACATAGTTCATACTTCGCGATCCTACTCAAAAATCTGCCCCGTAACTTTGCTCAAAGAGTTTTTGAGTTCTACAAATCTTTTTCAGTCGCCCGATCCATTTTTAATTTGCAAACTTTCGAAAACAAAGAACAGGCATAATGTTCACGCTGATTCTCCTATCTCTTATGCTAGAGCAAGAGAGATATTTTTAGAAGCAATGTCCAAGGTTACTGATTTCCCAAATATATTTAGATTACACTAGTTACGGTCAGGTGGTGCATCCGCAGTAAAAAATAATGACTTTGTTTACAAGTATTTTGGTCATGAAGCGCATTAGTTGGTACGCAACTTAGAATCAGATCATTTTCTTGTATGTCCGCGGTTCTCTGGCATATACTGATCATATCGCAATTATCGTGTGGGATCGTGTGGGACATAAAAAATACTCAACGCGACCCCATATTTTAAAGTGTCTTGTGCACGATTTCAGTCATAACCCAATTCGATGAAAGTATCACTTAAAATGATACCTTCATCTGTGATTCCAAACAGTAAAAAAATGACATTCAAGAAAAAATATGCAATGTCTACTTTACCGGAAGATAATGTAAAAAATTTCTTAATGTGGACACGAAACTGTATAAAATTGTTAGGTGGACAAAAATTTGAAAATATTAATTATCTTCAACAGTTTTAACATTAAAGTGCCGATGACACTTTTTACACGTTTGTGTATCTATAGTCTACAAGTTACAACAAACTAACTCAAGATATAGGCACCTTAATTTTTGTCCACTTGAAGTTATTATTTTATAAATGTCTACTTAACCAAAAGTTAGTGTTATATATATATATATATATATATATAATGCTATCTGCTTCATTATGTTATCATGACACAAAATGCTTTAAATGGTTTACATATTTTGTCGACTGATTGTCTCGTGTTTTCTACTAAATAATGATTAGTTTTGCCACGAAAGGTTGCCTTTTATGCCTCTAAATGCTTCGGAAGTGTTTTTGATCTATTATTGTCTCGTTGAAGTACATTCTGTCGACCAAAGTTTTTTTCGATATTTATAAGCAAACTTTGGTTGACAGTAAGTTTCCCCAATAATGTTAGGTTCATTTTGTCGACATTTTCATGCCTACCAAATGTGCAAATTTCTCATAATACACTTATCAGTTGATATTGACCTTTCCCGAGTTTTATCATACACCGCCTCGATTTCAATATGGTTAATATGGTAACGGAATGCCACGGGACTCATTTCAGTAATGTGCAATAAGTGTAATAATTGTGATAGTGTTAATGATTGAGCACAAGAGATTCAGTTGTCATAGTACAACATATTGAAAACGAGGTGGAGTATGATAGAAAATAAACTCGGGAAAGGTCTATTGAAGGATTCGTTTTAACGAGTAACATGAGAAAGATGGAAGTCTATGCTTTCTTTGATTAGATTAAATTGACCAACAGCTTGTAGTATTTTCCAATGTACGACCAAAATTTCTGCAGAGGCTAAAAGACGCAAATCAATGACTTTTTTTTCTTTGAATTAGTTGGGGGAGATTATGACATTTTAGTATTCGGGCCTCAATTGGGTAATACAGCAGTAAAATAGACAGTTTTTTTTAAACAAAACATCTCTTTCTCTTAATAAATACAGCTGATGATGACCTCATCTCATAACGAAAGGGTAGATATAAAGATATAACGAAAAATATGATGAAAAGATATAACGAAATCAAATACATAGGCAGATCTATAGCTTACGCAAAAGTTGTGGAGGACCGTTGTGTCATTTAGGAGCTGATTATATGAGGAGGGTTGGCTCGGTTAAAGGGAAATCTATTTTTAAACACAACCCGGCTATTGCAGAAAATAGTTCTACAAGGACGATTTTGATTATATTTATTTTGATTTGAGGCGGGTTGAAAACGGGTTGCCTCACTTGCCGAGCTGGCTCGTTTTCATGAAACGGGTCAACCCGCTTAGCGAACTGGCTTGCCCTCATATAATAGCTTGTCCCGGGTTGAAGACGGGTTGGAAAAGGGTTAGCACATGCACAATGGCATGAAATTTATTTACAAGAGGGTTGAAAACGGGTTGACTCCGAGCCAACCCTTTTTTAAGTTTCTCATGTAATACCGAGCTGGTGTCGGGTTGTAAACGAGCCAGCACAGAGCCAACCCGCCTCATATAATCAGGCCCTTAGAAAAGAAAAGAAGAACGTAAACTACACTCTACTATCACTGTTACGTGTTAAAAAGAAACTTAATGAAACAGAACTTCTCCACTTTTTTTGGCTAACCTTGAATGTGCCTCTGAAATAATTGTGGAGATATAGCTGTTGAACAACGGATTAAATAACAGTCTTACATGTTCAACTCGGCCTTCCTTCTTGACACCATTGCATCGTGTTTGCTTCTCTCATTGTTGATTTTATTTCTGATCTTTTCAAAAGGAACGCACAGGTGGAAACGTTCTAGAAACGATAGCATAACTTTGCGACCTAAAAACAATAAATTGCTTTACGATGAAGAGTTAAAAAATTTGTTTCAATAACCTGCCGTTTTGGAAAGTAAATGTTTCATATTAGCTTAACGCCATTAAATTCAACTCAAAGGATAGTGCACAGAGTAAATCCAATAGCGTATGTTGCTAAATCAAATGAAAGTTTTGAGCATGGGATTAAAATATTGTCACTTAATCATTAACAAAAATATGAGAAGTAAAACTTACTAGGCATCGGAGCTTCCGAAGTGCGTCTTACGAAACAACCAAACTCTTTAAAGAATGCTTTTTCGACGGCTTTGGTCCAAATAGAATTCTTACGCTCATTTACTCCTAAGAATAATTGCAAATACTTAAAATACTTTTAATTTGGCCATCATCTTGAAGTAGCCACTCCTGTGGATGTCTCTGCTCTTGCTTTAAAAGAAAAGCAATTGTTTAAACCATCAATCTCAATCTTCGCTATGGTATTACCAATGAACGTACATGTTGAAAATTTCTTGTAGAGTAGTAGAATTAAGTATTAAGAAATACAATATTAGTTGGTACGACGTTTCGCTGGCCACAGCCAGCATTTTCAAGTTCAAATATTTTTTTACAATTTCAATCTATATATACTAAAAAACACGCCTTGATATGTCAATTATAAACATCAGAAATACCATATAAGGTGATAAAACAAATTCAGAGCATTCAACTGTAAAGAAATAATGGTATAGACGTTAAATTACGATTTAAAACAGGACAGTCCCGAGAGATTAAAAGACTCTCCATCAATTCCAGACGAAAATTGTTGCTAGAAGAAGCGAGAATACTGAAATCGTCAAAACAAGGAGAGTGAACACATGACAGTAAATGGTCCTTAACGGCCGTTCTACAAGAAACTGCACGTTTGCCAGTGAGTGCGGATGTACCTAAGTGTTCAGAAGCTCTCACCCTAAGATGTCGTTACCAATATAGGCAGCATTGCAGCCACCACACGTAAATTTATAAACGACTCCGGACAAGAGCTCCTTTTTCACTCTATCCTTGAATTTGAAAAAACTAGATAACCTACATGAAGTTTTAAAAATAACTTGTAACTTACAACAAGGTAAACTATCCCTACAAACCTTGGACAACCTGGATCTAGTTTCTAGTTTGAACGTACATGTGATGTATCTGATAATAGGTTAGATATGAATTTTTGAATTTGAATGGGAAGTGATGAATACTTATAATATAACAATCGATTTATTTTCCAATTCCAAAATCTACATTGGTTCTTCTACTGGAAATGCGAAGTTGTGTGTATGTGTAATACTTTATTGCATGAAAATTTCGTTGCATGAAAATTCCCACTTCTCAATTGTGATGGTACTAATACGTAGCGCACAAAATTAAGAAAATTTTGCTGGTGTAATATTCAATAGAGGTTTTCTTTCCTAATCAAACAATCTCTCGAACAGAAATAGTCCGAAAAATATGCAGAATGACACTATCGTCTGTAACATAAAAATGCTTTGAATTTGTACTTTCAAAAACCACTGATGCAATCTTTGCAGTCACTCTGCATCTTATTTCTTTTGCAAGCTGAGAGTAATGTCCACTCAAATAAGATCGAAAGGTAATTACCTGCAGACTCATTATCGAGATCTTTATCAGAATCTTCATCAGTGTCGGTCGTTGGCTCATCAAAATTCGTAGACCTCATATTTCGTTGACCTATTATCAAAATACAGAAAGTAAAAGCATTCATTTATCTTTTGCTACCAAAGAAATAAAGAACCATTACAACACTACCTCTTAGAGTATACTTCTTTTGTTTTAGCTGAACTGAAAAAAGAAAACACAAGGCTGCTTACAAAAAATGGAAAAATGAAAACTCACCTACCGAATGATCCGAATAATTAAATTTTTGGATTTTTTGCATGGGCGCTTAATCGAGGGTGGGGGTTCTTAATAAATGCTGGGCGCTTATAAATTTTTTATAATTCTGTACAAATTAAAGACAACGGTAATTTTGATTTTTATGTCTTTTCCTGAAAAATAAAACTGAAAAAAGCTTTAACAAAAAGTGAGGTTTCATCTTACTAGTGTTTTTTAGTGATGCTCTCAACATAAACTACGTGTTTCTTTTATTCCTGATGTAAGAAAATAAAAATGTCAAATAAACGCCCAGTTTCTCAAGGTAGTTTTCGATTAAGTGCCCCCTTTTTAAAGATGGGCGCTTATTCGAGAGGGGGCGCTTATTGAACTTCGTAGAAATTACCTTGGCGCTTATTAGAGGGGGCGCTTAATAAATGCTGGGAGCCTAATCGGATAAATACGGTAAATGTTAAAATCAAAGATAGGAAAAAACATTCTCTACACCAAATGCAAAAGTATACCCCATACCACGCAGAGAAACTTTTTCATCTTCAGGTTTATATTCACCTTCACTCCCTTCTGCAGAAGGACCTTACAAAACAATGATTTATGTTTTTAAAATTGAAAATATGTAACATAGTGGATAATAAAATCTTGCAATAAAAATCCAGCCTTTTCATAAAATTTACTACTATTTTCCAGCTTCTTAACGCAAAAAAGAATATCATTTTCCAGCATCCTCCCAGAAAATCGGGTCAAACTAGAGCATAGAATGAAACATAGTATGCAGCAAATACATGGCATAAACAACCACATGAGTGTTTGTAGTAACAACAAAAGAACATTGTCCATTATCCATTAATGAGCTGAAATCATTAAATAAGAACATTGTACCACACAGGATCCTTAAAGGAAGTCACAAATAGCAATTCAAAAAAAGGTACAACTCAGACAAAAAAAATCCAGCTTTTCCAGCCTGATCCCATTAAAAAGGCTACAGCTGTTCCATCCCTGTTAACCACCATGTATAACATAACAAGTAAATTTATAACTGAAGCACCTGGCTCGGCATCAATGTTTGGTTTGCTAACATTTACCATGTAGTTGTCAGTTTTTCCAGGATCTAATAAAACAATCATATTAAAATCTAAACTAAACCGAACAGTTCTGTGAAAAAAATTAACATTTACTAAGTTTATTTTTCAATGCTTGCAAGCGGCAAGATCCCAGTCATGCACTATGCAAGAATTGGCATATTAAAGAACTATGAGCTACCACATTTTTCAGGAAGCAAGTGCATTTGTTGGTGAATTCCAGGCAAACCTATGACATGACAATAGGTGAAACTTCATGATATACATTTACTAGCAACGACTTAGTTGCTAATGGATTATGCATCATAAAAGCAAAATAGTTTCTCAAATGATAACAGTTACCTGAATCGATGGCTAACAGCTGCTTTCCAACTTTTGTTACCTCAGCAATAGCCATCGGAACTTGATAAATGTTCTCATTGATGCCTCTTCCATGCCCCATATGCTTATAAAAGCGTTCTCTATCATTTTCAGATAGATCGCATGCAGCAAACAGCGTTGAAATTCTATGTCTATTTGATGTCGACTTCATTTTTGTTGGTTCTTTGAGAGGCAAATTTTCGAATACTCGGTGAAATGAATGCCACCCTGAGACATTATCTAGTGAGCCGCGAGTGCTGGGGAACAAGAACTGATTTTCTCTACTTACTCCCGCAAAATCACGAATTTCTGAGTTGCTCATCATATTCAAAGCAACAGTTACATCCTCTGGAATAAGCAAGGGTACTAAATGGTTGTTACCCTTTCCGCTCATATAGGCTACTTTAACTGTTTTAATAAGCATTTTGTCAATTTCATCCAAATTTGAAACCCTTTGGTTGTCTATCCACTTATCCAACCTTGCTTCATTCCATTCCTCTATGGACATTCTGGCTGGTTCACCCCCTCTCCTAGCATTAAGAAGGGTTAACCTGGTACATGCACAGTCACGAATTCGGACAAAATCTCTTTCATCAATCATTTTGTAAGGATCTTTGCATAATTGCTGTATGGATGAGATAATATGGCAGCGTATTAGCTGAACATCCTCTTCTAGAGGCAATTGTTCAGGTTTCCGTAAATTAATTTGCCTACGCTTGTTAAGTTCGTACTTGGCATCACCAAAAATGTGATCTTTCCATAGCTCAAAAACTTCTCCAATTCCAACGCTTCATTATCTTTATTTTCTGCAAGGAGCAAGGCTTTGATGGCTTTGGCACTCCTTAATAGTAAATAACGTAAATTCTCTTTAAGTCCTGGTTTCAACTTCCCAGATTCTGAAGCTGAATAAGAATCAATAGATTCCCTCAAATATTCAAAATTTGATCTCAAAAACATATCAGCAGCATTTCCATATGCTTTTTTAACCAAGCTTTCCTTCAAAAATATGCAATATAAATGCCCCAGCCTCCTCATTTCTAATCTTACTGTCTTCCTCAACTGCACTTTTTTCTCTGCTTTTCCTCTTATTTTTCCATAAAATATGGAACCAATTTTCAAAATCATCTCATCACTTCTGCAAATCTTTCCAATATTATCATCTCTTAACTTCGAAACAATATGTTGTTTAAACTCTTCGCTCAATCTGATATCAGTAGGAACTTCAAAATACTCCATCGGTAATGACAAATTCTTTTGACAACTGTTTAATTGACAATTTTTCACGTGCCTATTAAATCCTCTAGTTCCAACAAAAGCGTTGCATGTGCCACAACAAATTAATTTCTTCCACTTTGTTGCAACTTTTTCCCTTTGGTATATTGGAGTTTCAGATGTATTTATTAATTCTTTGTTCAATTTAAAGATTCCTTCCCTCTTGAAGGTCTGGAAAGTTCTCAAAATGTCTTTTTTTCTACCGGAAGTCAACGCATTCTTTACTCGTTCTTCATTTTTGTGAACTAATCGAATATGTCGGGACAGAGTAGAATTTTTTACCATCTTCTGGCAAAAAATACACAAACGGGATGGACGAACATAATTGTTTCTTCGGGGGTATTTTTTGCTGGATTTACTCTAAATGTATAGATACATATAGATGCACAATTTGCATTTAGTTGTAATTAAACTGAAGCAAAGTTTTACATTGTATTCCACATTTAAACAAACCTTGGATATATTGGATATTTTCTTTTTCTTTGTATTGGGATCAGTAACTTCCACATTATTGGATGACTAAAGAAATAACGCATGAGGTATATCTTCTTTAGTTCATAACATCTTATGCTTACAATATCAAACCATATCTTTGTCACCTTTTCATTAGAATTTGAGGCATCAGGGACATCTTCAGTGTCAGACATCTACAAAGGAGGGAATTGGCAAAAACCCATAAAAAAGATGCAAGTACATTGCATAAAATGAATTGCATTAAATGTAGTTTAAATTTTCCCAAATATAGAAAAAAACTATTTTATAGTAAATTCTTGATAAGTGGAACCTTCATGGGACCGATGAAAATGTTAGAGTTATCGCAAAGGGAATGTTGAAACAGTTCAAGTTATAGTAAGTAATTGTAAGTTATCAAGGTTTGAATTATTGAGATTCCGCAATAAGTTTAAAATAATATGAAAGAAAAAAACCATGACAAACATTTTATTAGAAAAAAAAGAGAAACCCATCAAAAATGCTGCAGTATTTCAACAATAGAGAATAGTTAGAGTTAGGACAACTTCTGATGAAAACCTTATTAAATTCAGGTGGACTTTGAAAAATGAGACATACTCAACAGCAGAATAATAATAATGATATTCAAGGGAGTAAGACCCACTTTTTAGTTCTATGTTTTGTTGAAAAAACGGTATTTAAAAGTTAAAAGATTCTTTCAAAAGTTTAAACCTTAATCTGCGTTAGATTTTGCTACATTGAAAAACATATGAACACGGTAGCTATGTAAAGTGCGTTGTCAGTTGAATAATTTGATAGAATTGACTGAATACCCTAATGTCCTTTGATTTACCTAACTTTGAAAATACAAATTCAAATAAAACATACAAAAATGTATTGCATTTTCCATTTGATTTTAGGATTATTCCTTTAAGAGTTACCCATCAATTGTTTGAAAAATTCATTTAAGTTGTTTTCTCAACCTATCAAAAACCTCAAAATTCCCATTGACTATAATCCAATTAACATTCATTTAGATAAACAAAATTATTCATTCCATAAAATCTGAAACAAACAGCAAAAATTAATTCAATTTTTTACTTCTTTAGTAATAAATCTGACTTAGTTTTGTTCTCCAAAATATATACTTCAAACAATATAAAATTTGTACCTCTGAGTCAGTATTAACTACAGCAGGGAAATCGCCAAATAATCCTGAATCATTAGCCAGCTCCTAAAATGAACAATAAATGATGCTACAAACTATAAAACTATTAACAGTGCTATTTGAAACTAAAAAAAAGCTGTCACAACAATTGTCAAGAGCATGAAGATGAAGAATTTGTTATGGAGGATAAGGCTAAAAACAAAAATTCCTAATAATGGTTTAGTGTCATGATTACTTAATCAAATAGTATTATAACAATAGTATCCTGAAAAATAATTTTTACAGGTTCATTTTGCATGTGAGTTATATTTATGTTTTTCCATTTATATTGACGATAAAAATCACAGAATTATCACTAAGCTATATAAATCAGAAAATAAATGATGTTGCATGTTGACATTGAATTGTTGTGCAAACATCCAAAGATTTCATGCTCCCTGTCAAGAAGTTTTTGAAACATATTAGCACCTGTATCCTAAATGTGGAGCCCCAAAATAATAATGTATTCCTAATTGGTTATTGAGATAATTGCCCTTAACTTTATTATGTTTTGATATGCACTGGAATGGATTTACACTAATGTGCATCAAATTATTTCTCCTTAAATTTATATTGCCAATCAACAGAAAGCATGAAAACTACCCTCACTAAAGACAACAAAAACAATTAGTCACAATGAGGGACATGCAAGACAAGTTATAACTCCTACTATTCATTGGAAGAAACAGAAAATCATAGAAACATATTATACTTGGTTCGGCATATCACCTAATACATCCACCATTCCATTGAGCATCATTTGTTCTCCAATCTAAATACAACAATTAAAGAGTTGATGAGAAAAAACAAAATAAAATGCTAAATTTCATAATAACTAAGAAAATTTTACTTAGTAGGATACTATTATTCATTCACAGATAGTATCAGAAAATTAATTACAATCAAATAACATACTTCATTTGGTGCACTCTCAATTGCATCCAACATACTTGTCATCACGTTTTGGATATCTTCTTCAATCTAATTAGCAATAACTATGATACTAAAATGACCTTAGTACTAAAATAAATACTAAATTGATATTAGAAAATTTTGTTAAATTTCATGAAGATGGTCACTTCAATTGATAACAGGAAATCATTTTTCAAGATTCAATTTTAATATGATTTCAAAATAATAATATTATTCAATATTCTTTCACTTTGATCAATTTGAAATCGAACAAAGAAAAGGGACTTACTTTTCCTTCATTGGCAAATTTACTACTTGAACATTTATTGATTACAGCTTTCTGAGAATCATAAACAAAAGAAATTGTGTTTATAAACATTTAGAAAGTTGAAAGTTCTGGAGTTAATGTTATCAAGGAACAATGACCATAAAAATCAGGTACCTCACTAGTACCAGGATCAATTTCAACTTGAACAAATCCATTAACTGACTTACATCTTTCTGTTATTTCAAAATTCACATCCTGTAAAACAACATAGACATAGTCAGCAGTCAATAAAAATGTTTTCTTATCAGTAGAGAATCTTTTTGTAAAAACAGAAGCATTAGTATTTCTGAAGATGATGGTTGATAACAAAAAAAGGAAATTTCATTTGCTGAGATTTCCGAAACTTACAGATTCAAAACTTGCTTCTACTTTCAATATATTAGAATAGCTATTCAGTGCGATCAATTCATTTGAAGATGGATTGTCATAAACAATATTGTCTTGAAAAGAAATGATGGGATCTTTTAAAAATAGTGTTGCTTTATCCTCTCCTGTTGTCTTATCTGTATTTATATTTTCTTCAAGTTCATTTACATGCAAAGCTTTAATTCTTTGGATTTCCTCATAAATTTCCTTTGCATTTTGTCTCAAAGATGGATTTGTTTTCCAACTTTTCTTCATTATGTTAACTGCTTTCATGGTAATGTCAACATCAGAGGTGATATCAGGAATCTCAGGTCTCCAATCTTTTTTAAGGGCTTGTAAAAACTGTAGGTGTGATGCAAAGTTTCCCAAGTTCTCAATTTCTGGAAACAGTATCTGATACATAGTTATGGAAAATGCAAAAATGTCAGTTGAATAATTTTGCCTCGCATTTACATTCAAGTCGGAAGTTAACAATTCAGGTGCTAAATAATATAGGGTATAAAATGATGACTTTTCTTTTGAGCTGTAAGATGTTGACATTAGGGATTGTACCAATGAAGAGGAACTGAAATTAAGGTCAGATAATTTAAATAAGAAATGATTATCTTCTTCAGTTACTAATACATTGCTAGGTTTTAGGTCACCAGCTACTACTTCATTTTCATGCAAATATGCAAGTCCTGCAGCAATGTCTGATATTGCATTTAGTCGGTGAATCATGACAAGATCTTCTTCTAGAGTTCGAATCAGGCCTAACAATGAATGAATAGTGATATTTTCCCCATCTTGCTTTAACTCAATACCACAATACTCAAAAATGAAAGCTCCTTTTTCCAGCAGCAAACCATAACACCTGACTACATTTCGATGAAGTAGTTGGACCAATTGGTTAGCTTGCCTTTTAAGCTTCCTTCTTCTGATAAGTGCCATTTCAGAAGACTTTGGACAACGAATGGCTACATTATCGGTGAACAATGACGATGAGGCTTTATAAACTCTAGCAAAATTACCTTCTCCCAGTTCTTTAATTATATGGAACTGGTTCCAGGAATAACAATACTTCACATCAAGTATAGCACAATGTTTTGAGTCATTCATAAGGCTGGAAGTTTGCTTCGAAATAGATGCCACATCTCTCTAAAATAAAGGTAACATAGAACGAAAACCCAAAAAAGGGATAAGGAACTCTTGTTAAGAAAAGAATTATTGTTTTTGAGAGGTGGAGTAATATTTTCTTGTATGTTACAGTCACAACAGGAAATAATTAAGTAAAAGTACTTACCAAGTAGATTGATTCAGGAATTTTCATCACCTCTATGCTTTCTGTAATTGACTTTTCAGCACCCTCATATTTTAAGATTATTTCCTGAACAGACAAAAACACAATAACCAATAAAACAATCGTACATTATAATTCAGAAGCAGCACCCAAAAAAGGTTACTTTGGGCAGTCTTCTCCATTTGGGGAGTGCAAAAAACGCTCCCAAATGCCAAGTTTTTGTGCTAGCGAGCACAAAGCGCTTGCGCACGCAATTAAATTTTCCGAGCGTTTTCACAAAACATTATCTCTGAGCGTCTGAAAGGTTATTGCACATCTGTAATCAATACGAACTACTAAATCGCATGTCACATATTTATTCATATTCTTTCATAATACAACTGAATAAAAGATCAATATTTTTTCTTCATTTATTGTATAAAATAAATCAGTCAACTTGAATTAATTACCTGTAGATAAAAAAACAGGTGTATTGGTATATTTACTTTTCTTCATTAATTATAAAAAGAAATTCATTCATAAAAAAAAACTCCACACTTCGAACATTTCATTCATGACCAGACCTGCTTTCTGCGCGAATGCTGACAAACACAATCTTTATGATTCTTGATTTTGATGTTTATGTTTACTTAGTATTTATAACAAGTTATTTCGTTTCGTTGCTTCTTAGATTTCCTTTCACGCGACTCTGATTGACTTTTTCATTTCACGTTTTCAGATTTCATATCATCAATCACTGGACTACTAAAGACAGTGTTTAAGAAATTATCATGCCTAGATTTTATAGAGGATGAAAACACTGAGACGTTTAGTAGAAGTGTAATTGAGGCTAAACGAGATAAAATATCAGGCATGAAAGGAAAAATAACGTTTTTTGCCATTGTCGAAAACACGCTCGCAAAATTTTCTTTTGGGACCGCTGCGAGCACAATTAAGAGCGCTCGCGGCAAAATCTTTATGGATAAGACTATTTGGGATGAGTATTAACTGACCTTGTTACCATTCTCCTCACTTTCCCCATTCAAACAGTCATTGACTACGTGGTCACATTTCATATGTTTTATGATGGTTGATACTTTAGGCAGGGGTGGTTTAGGTTCATTTGGCTGTTCAAGAAATATTCACAATCATATAAACAAACAAAGAACATTATGTAGCAAGAGAAAGGATGAAAAGTATTATTAATAACTTACATCATAGCCACTACCTTTAAGAAGATTGTTCTAAATTTGAAAATGAATGGAAGTTGAAATAATGTATTTTAATAGCAACAAACCAAACCAAGTTGGTCTTTTTATAAGAAGGGTTTTGAATGAAACTTACATTAAGGTTTAATGGTTTTTTGTAATAGTTCTAAAAGAAGAGGAAAAAAGGAAATTTACGCCTTGATCTTAATCTTTTAGTAGTACTATCTTACTGATTATTTTTCAGTATATGAATCAAGTCTCATCAACGGTTAATATTGTATATTATATAGCAAAAGTAATATACTCACATTTTTTCTCCACCAAACATTCCTAGTGTCCCCGTAATCGTAGCGCAACTCCTCATTAGGTGGAATATCTCTCTTTGTAAATAAACATAGCTTTGGTTTAGAATCGACAATCAATATCTTCATAACACAGTTGGGATAAGCTGAATCATTGACAAACTTTCCCATTCGAGATGAAGTGTTACCATCAACACTAAAACAAAACAACAAGAAAACCTAAACATACATATAAAAAGAAATGAAATCTCTGAATGGAGTGTAGATAGGCATTAATACATGGTGTATTCATAGTCATTCACATAATATCTTTGACTTACCACATACATTTACCACCATCATAGAAGTAAAAAATGAAAGGAACTTGTTCCTGTTTCTTCTTTGCATCATAACGCTTATCACCCTCATTTTTATCTATCAATTCTCCAGCATATTCAAGTAAAAACTCTCCCTTTTTGCGTCCAGGAATGGTGAAGACTCCAAATCCTATATAAAAGAAATTTAACTGACAATTACAATAATATTCTATAATGTAATCCAATGTCTCAGAATACCAGAACACTCTGTGACTATGCGGAAGCTTTCCCATAGTCATTTTTACTTTTATCCTTATTAACTGAATTCCCTGAAATTTACTAACATTTATAACAAGTTTGACATATTATAACACACTTAAAGCAACTAGAGTATTAAAATAACCCTTAAGACATTGATGAACAGATCTAAATAGAGAGAAAGTCACACTCAATTAACTAACTTTTAATTACTGTAACTTAAATGTCAATAGAATGGAGGGGATTTGGAAGAAAAGATCAAAATAGATACCCAAATAATCAAATGTTTGTACTTTAAAGGGTCACGTTTATCATAATAAAAGTAGTGTCACAGGGTAATACAGAGCATTTTTCAGATCGGTTACTGCTTTTGGGCGAGCAAAACTCAGCACCCAAATTTTTTTCCAAAAACTAAAACATTTTAATGAACAACTAAAAACAAGTCTTGAATAATAAGTTATTTGATAAACTTCAAATGTTTTTGTTTCCTGAACTTGAATTGTGTATTAAAAGACAGTGTTTTGCATGCATTTTAATATATTTCGTTGTTTCAAATTAACTTCAGTTATATTGGTTTACCATATAAACACAAAAATCTATGGGATCAGCAGTTTATTCAAAAGAATCCTGTCTCTCTCCACCATTGTTTATGAATTATTTCTATAAAAGACAATGCAACAAACAATGATGAAAGTATACAGATTAGGAAGGGAGACCTTCTTATATAGCTTAAATTATTCTATCGATTATATGCAAATCTGTTGGTTCTTTTTTCTAAATGCCCAAACACATTCTTGGCTGATTATGCTAAATAATTTCCTTAAAATACATATGGTGCTATTGTATTATGTTTAACATCTTCATTAGGTCATACATCTACCTATTCTTATTCATTGTAAATTAAATCTTGATCAACAGAACTGTTTGTTTCAAAAGATACACTGCTGTGTAGAATCGCTATCAATGAAACACCTGTTTGTGTGTAGATTAACTTTTCATAAATAGCTTTGCAATAGATCAACGAAGCTCTTATTGTATATTCTTTCACGGGAAATATAAAAAGTCATTCAATAGCAAACATTATAGATTCAAACACTTTACGAAGGATAGTTGTAAGGAAGTCACAGTGTTTTTTAGCAAAAGGTTGGGAGAAACATTGATTTGCTATAAATTAAAGTGTCTGAAACTTTATATATATATTTTTTGTCCAGTTTGCATACAAGGAAACTCACATTCATCCTTGCTCAAAATAATGAATGCATCAAGAAATCACTTGAAACAGTGTGGATAGGGATTAACCATTATAGCAATATATCTTAGTCAATCATTTACAATATAATTTCAAAAATTTGTTTTTTCAAAATGACTCTTTATTTAAAATGGAAAATTGTCAAACAATTCAGGTACTTTCATTCAAAAATGAAGTAAAAGCCATTTAATTCTTTGGTAAAAAGCTCCTTGGGTTTCTGACTGATTTTCTGAATGCACTCTTTAATACATAAAAATTATATATACAAAACCATTAAGACACAAACAAAGTGGGATGGTAACCAGACAGTATGAGTAACTCTATATTTTCTGTGAGAGTGAACTTAAGGTTTACATATAAGTCTAAAGTCAATAACGAGAGAAAGAAAGCCTTTCTAAAACTTAGGATTAAGCCTTGCCTCATACTCGACATTTCTTTTCAGATGTTACTGACCTTGAAATTGATAACAAAAGTATAAAAAAAGAGTATTAGGAGAGACTTCCATTAAATCTTTATGCTGCCAAAAATTATTTTAATTATTATTATCTATATACTAAAGATTTATTTATTGTTTCATATGTGCTTAAGTTAGGTTCCTGATTTGATCAAATTATGGAAGTAAAAATTATCAAAAAGTAGAAAAAACATATATAACTTGTGATAACATTCAAATAATCAGCTTTTTATGCATATGCTCTTTCTGTGTATATACTTTTCGTTAAGACTTGCTTTTTTTTACTTTCACAGCAGTTATATAATAATTGTGTTGAGTGCAATAAAAATATCAAGACAATTATGTTCCCTTATTATTTTCATTCTGTTAACAACATCTTTCTCATGGGACAGACAAGTTGTCTCAGGAATGAATTGCAATTAAAGTCATTTCTATTTACATAGTGTGTTTAGAAATAACAGGGTGTATATATAGACAAACTGTATATATCCAATATCTCCCATCCCCAACACTAATAATGAAATCAGTCAGACAAATTGTAATGAAATAACACATGTCAATCTGTTAATCAAGGCTTCTTTCACTTAAAAGCTTCACCAAGCTCCTAGAAAATGCATATCTCAAAAGTGAAAATACTAACTACCTATATCTTTGTGAATAAATTTTTTGGTAAAGCCATCTTGATCTATACCTTGCCGGCAGTACAAATTAGCATAATGTGAGGGTGGGTTACCAGCATTAGCTACTTTTTTGGATCTGGTCTAAATAAAATTATAAGAGTACTATTTTTTACTACAATTGAAATGAATCGAATTGAAAATACTTATTTTCTTTAACAAGAAGAAGACAACCTCAATAGCAGGGCTAAACAAAGGAGGTTGCCACCAAAACAAAACAAAACAAAATTACAATTTCTAGTAAATAAAAAACACCAAAATAAAGAACTACAATTTCTAGAAATGAAAAACAAACGAACAAAAAAAGCAAGTTCTAAGATAAAAAACTTATGACATTCAGTTATCTGCTGATTAGAAACAGGATAAGCAAATTACTAGGTAAGACTTCAACAATTAAGACAGGAGTCAAGATAGTGTTTTAGTGTGAGAGATTTAAGTCTAGAGTATATACCTCATTTCTGCTAGATTAGTGTTGGGTTTACAGAGTTGGATATTGTTCCACTGTTGGGTTGCAAGTCTGGTTAAAGAACTTAGTCCAAATGTATGGGTGTTGTAGTGCCTATAGCGTGAGTTCTAGTTCCAAAATGATGGTCCACTTTGTCAAAGTTTAATGTGGAGATGAGGTCAACTGGGAGATTTGCATTTAGATTGATGTATATACAAGATCAAAGAATTTAAGTATATATACCAAGTTCAGCAAATATTGGATTTGAATGTGCTCGAGGCTCTTTAAAAGTAATGAGCCTAAGTGCTGTTTTTTGCCAAGTCAAAATTCTGTGAGTAATATGAGTGTCGCACAATCCCCACACCTGACAAGCATATCGAATATGGGATTGAAATAAACCATGATAAATGTTGGTTAGTGGTTTAAGTGGTATAAGATGTCGAAGCTTTGATAGCACACCATTTGCTCTCTGTAATTTAGGAGCTATTGAGTTCACATGATATTTCCAGTCAAGGTGTTTATATATAATATCTAAGTAAACTCCTTCTTAGGTACTTAACACTTGAACTAGGGAAGATTTTCTTTCCTTGGATCTTAAGAAAAGGAGTGCAATTAAGGGGCTTTAACTTTGAATGAAAAATCACAAATTCTGTTTTCTGAACATTCAAGGAAATTTTGTTTGCATTTAACAACATGTTAGAGACCTAAGATCAGCAGAGGCTTTTGAGCATAGAGACTCAATCTTTCTGGAGAAGCTTAAAAGGTGGGTGTCATCTGCAAAATGAAAGGTTTCAGACGAGTTGATAGCAAAGTGTCGATCATTTATACATCAAAACTAATATACATTCACCAGAAATAAGGAAGAAATACCTTGACTGAGTCAGCCATCTTTAGCTTTCGTATGGCGCGAGAAAACCAAACAAAAACACTAAACCGGGCTTAAAATTAACTAGTTTTTAGTCTGGGGGGGATTTTAGTCACTTGCACATGAAATTAGTCACTTTTCCGCGACTAAAATTTTGGTTTTACCTAAAAGAACAACGCCTGAATTATCTATATTATTAGCTTTATTGTTCAGTTTCTCTTTTATATACGGTTGATTTGTGAAGAAAAAGTAAAAGTCTCAGTTCTACAAATACTCAACCTAACGTGAAACAAGAACTTTTCGCTGAACTTTCGTGGCAAATTTGGAGTAAATGAAATCCAAAACTGGGAATTTCATATTTGAAAAACTAATGAAATACGTAAGACACGTTAACTTTTCAATACAATCACGGAATCAAGTAAAGAGACTGTGAGAATGTTCTGAAAACTTCTCGCCTATGCTATTTGTGTGCCAGTACTTCAGCGGACCCTTTAAACATGAAAGCAAATTCATGGAAATTTTTGAAAAGTATCCGTTGGGTTATATTTAATCCGAAGGAAAATTATTGGCGTTAAAGTATTAGTCGAGGAAACATTTAGTCAGTAACATCTAAAATTACTCACTTTTCCCCGTTTTTTTCCACGATAAGATAACTCGAAATCTCAATAACTCTAACTGTTTCAGCATTGCTCTTAAATTTATACTCTTTCTCTATTCTATATCAAATGCACCTGTCGATAACTTGAACATTCGGCAAAGAGTTTTGGAGGTTTGAGTTACTATGAGAGTATCATAAACGACAAGGGTGCGTCATATCATTATGACGCACCCTTGTCGTTTTTTGTTTCTTATCAGTTGGGTAGGAGGATAATTGACGAGATGAAAGAAGTTAAAACCGTTCAGTACCACAGAGCGTCTTCCGTGAGTTTCTTTTTATAAGATCATCATTTTCGACATTCAGGATTGTTTTGAGAAAAGTGAGTTTATAACCAAAGCCCTCAGAGCCGTTGTAGCTGTTAACTTTTTTTCGTTGTTTATTTTTCATAAACATACAATTACTT